>NKHZ01000059.1:0-105314 GCA_002895985.1 Sphaceloma murrayae
AGAAGGCCGAGACGGAGACCAAGATCAAGATCAGAGGTACCAAAGGAGAGACACAGAGAGAGATAGAGAGAGAGAGAGAGAGAGAAGAAGTGCATGTACGTGTCCGTGTGGCTGGCAGATAAGAGTCCCCCCCCTTTCCGGTACCATTGTAAGAGCGTGATGTATTATCTGGCCATCTGGTACCGCGGAGGCGCGCTATCGTACACTCTACACCGCCAATACACAACAACGTGCCCTCACCATCCCAGTCTACTCGTTCATCCAAGCCGCCACTCTGCCCCCGCCAACCCTCGCGGCAAACCGCAGCCCCGTCGATCCCATGGGGAAATAACTCACCAGATACCATACCAGACACACCAGCTGCACAATCGCCGAAATGAGCGTCAGAATCGTGCTTCGCGCCTACAGAAAAAAATCGTGTCGTCAGCCCGCCGTGTCATGTAACGTTACCACAAAGCATCTAGGCCATGAGGAATGTGTGGCGGTCGTGGGGAAGAAGAGGGCGGGTGACGGGAACAGCCCTGCGTCTGGCGTGCGTGCACCTGTGGCGAAGCCCGCAGGAAGGGGTGGTGATGCGCAATCTATTTTGGCCCTCCCCACCCCCTTTGTACTCGACGACGGGGTGCATGTGTGCTGACAGCGGGTCATGGGATGACAAAAAAGAAACTTACTCCGAGCGCAAAGTATAGCGTCAGTGCTATCGACCCGAAATACGTCCCAGTAAAGGGCAGTCGTTCCGATGACAATAGATGGCGCCCTGTGAAGACGAGTCAGAGATAAGTGGTGCACATCTGATTACGACTGTGCCGAGCCATGCTGCCTTTACCCGGTTAGGTCGGAACATACCATACGTGACCGGTCCCATCATGACTGCCCAGCTGCCGAGGAATAGCGCGGACGCGACTGTCCATCTGACCAAGAAAGAAAACTCGTTAGTCTTCGTACCATAATTGCGACAATAATGAACAGGAAATGCCACCAAGAGGGAAATTCCTTGCAGCGGTGAGAGAGTAACGGCCGCACAAAGGGCGCGTAATGTGATGTGGTGGGAGGGAAGATAGAGTGGTGTGGGTGGTCGGGATGGCGCTAGCCGAGCTTGGGACCACGCTAACGCAAGGAAGGGAGCAGCCGTCCGTGCCGCATGACCAGAGTCGAACGGGCCGGGCTGGATGCTCGACGTGCAGATCCATGGTCGACTGTGGCGAGTGATGTCTCCAGAATGCATGTCGTGTAGCAGCGTCGACGCGGTCGACGTGCCCGTCGTGATTCGTCCGCACCATCCCCTCCCATCCACATGACGCTAGCGACAGATGAGGGAAAAAAACAGGAATGACCTTACAGTAGAGCAAACTTGCGAGGCCGCAATGTGAGGACCGGGAAAAGGGTGAAACAAATGACAAAAAGAGCGAGGGCGGCGAGGTTGAGGGCCCCAAAGACCAAAAGACGGTCCCATCGACTGACTGTATATATATATCCGTCAGCCTTTGACTGTGCTCCAAAAGTGCCAGCGCAGAGCTCGACGTGTCAACCTCAGAATGGACGACGGCCATGCGATGGTACTGCAGGAACTCCCAGTGTGCGCACACTGGTCTGAACCCTGTTGCTCTGTTCCCACTGATGTCCTGCAGCACCGATACGCCAGGGTCCTGCTTCTAGCGCGCGATCTGCCCATGCACGCCCGAGTCATGAATGACCTCTATACTGAGCATCCAGAGCGGGGGATTTCGACTTACGTGCAAAGAAGCCCTCTTCCTCCTCCCTCCGTGTTCGAGCGGGTAGTGGTGCCCCCGGTGCCTCATTCTCGTATAACGGAAGACGTACTCCTCCCCCACCAAAGGGATTGAGTGACTGCAGCCTGCCCAGAATGGGCGTGCTGGCATTGCTATTGGTCGTAGCAGGGACCGCCGGATCCCTCCTACTCCACCCCAAAGAGTTCATGGAATCTCTGAATGACGTGGATGCCATGGCTGTGACTGTATGTGTGGAATGCTAACGTTGGATCTTCGCCTTGCTCTTGTCTCGAGTGCCTCGCCTTGTATCAAGCTGCAGCCTGTCGTCCAGTCCGTGCGCAGCGGATCCTTCTCAGAAACAACGCCCGTGTCCACCGATTGGTGCTGCCTTGATAGGGACGCCTGTCAGGTGTATACAAATGGCGGCTCGAGTGGGTCCGAGATCTAAGGTTGATCTCACTCCGTAGGTGCACCGGAGAGTGACGGACGGCGAGATGGCCAGGGTGCGGGCGCCAAACAGGACGTGTGCAATGGGGGAAGGGGGGGGGGGGGGCTTCCCGGACAGATCCAAGGCGCACAAGAGGGATATGCACGCGATCGAGATATGGCTTTGGCTTCAGGCCCTTGGGATACTTAGGGNGCACGCGATCGAGATATGGCTTTGGCTTCAGGCCCTTGGGATACTTAGGGTGATGTGTGGCGATTAGGCGTGGGCCTGGCTCGGCTTGTGATATGGTCGTCTGCGAGACAAGGTGCGGCGTGCTGCGAGGGAAGACGGCCGGCGAGTCGCGTCGAGAAGAAGCTTGGAACGAGGCAGAGGGATGGTGCTATCTTTGGAAAGGTCTAATTGGCTCCAAGGTAGGGGTGTGGAAGGGTGAAGGAGCTCATGAGCTCATGCGCATCGGTCGAGAGTGTCTCAAGAGGAAAGAAGACTACCCAGGTAGCTCGGACAAGTTGGGAGCTTCGAACTTCTGAGGCTGACGGGTCGGCACCCGGACGCGGATGATCGACACAACCCTGCTTCTCGCCGCTTCTCTTCATCCTCCTTAGTGTATTGGGTGTAACATCATCACTAAATCAAACTGTGCTGAACGGGTACATTCGAAACTGTACTGCATGAGGTGCTGTATCCCACTTGGCGACCGACGCTATCTCACAGGACGCGACATCAAAGTCTAACATGCAAGCTTGTTCATCACCCGCCATCTGCGGCCTTGGATGCAGGCTGTACAATGACGGCGGAGGAATGCATCTCCAACCGTCGAGGCGTGTCGTGGTACAGTAGTCTTTGTCAAGTATGCATCTTATCAGGTTTGCTAGTGAGTCACCTAGTCATCTTGCCCCTTCCGCTGCCGATTGCGTGAAACGAACAGGGACATGACACCATGTAGAAACGTCCCCCCTCCATCACGGCTAGTGGTCCACACCCGTACACACCTTAGTCGCCGTGCGTGTTCGTCCAGAGATTGAGCCACACTCGATGTACGAAGATGCTTGCGAGCCCACCCGGGCGGTAGGTATATAGACGTGTCGTTGCCTCGTCCGACGTGTCAGCCTCTTTCGAGCAAGGTGTCCGCCTTTCCATATCATCCTTCTCGTCTCCGATATCAAGGCATACGCCCAGTTGTTAGTCATCCAACACGGTTGCCCACCATCCGTCATCACCCATCCATCCAGCGTCCTCAGGCAGCATCAGCCACCAGGTAATATCGCAGGACTCGACCCTCCTCTCTTGCCATGAAACTCACCTTGACCTCCAGCTGACAAGCATCCAATTGATCGACCGATTGCACATCATCAGACGGACCGACCACCTTTTCATTCGGTCGAGGACATACTGTACCGCCAGCAGAGAGCGCGTAGATCGACCGCGGGTCCGTATCCGAGCAAAACCCTGGTTCAAGTGCGTTACGAGAGCGGACTGTTGCTCGCTTCGTCCCGTGGTAGTCGAGCCCGCCAAACCCAGCCCTCTCTGCCCGACGTGCCCATCACCGCCATTCTGCCTCTGACGCAGAGCTACATAACCAGTCCACTCATCCTCGAGGCTGTTCGTCGCACCGATCCAACTCTATTCGACCAAGCTTGACGCATTTCTGTCAGCCTATCCCGAAACGAGCAACTTTGTTCAAGGACTATTGTTGAAGAACTACCTGAGTAGAGGTAGAATCGGCAAAAATCCCCCCCGCCGGCGTCACCTCGGCCAAGCACTTCGGAGCCATCTGGCCCGATCGGGAAAGCACTCCCTCTCTCCGCAGACACCGCAGACCGCAGAAGCCGACGAGACACCGCAAGGACCCAGGGACCCCTTGGACACTACTCATCACCCATCACTCACAACCTTGAACCACTCAAGCCTCTCATCCTTCCGCGACCGAGCTCCTTCAGCCCTCCACCGCCTCGCCAGCTCGCCAGCTCGCCAGCTCCACACAACCCCCCGCGGCCGTTCAAACGCCTCCCACCACCGACGCATCTAATCTTACCTCGTCACAACCCTCCGTCCTCACCCATCACCCATCACCCATCACTCATCACACACACCTGCCTCATCGCTGCCCTCCCCAAGCGCACATTCGTCTCTCCCTGAGTTACGCATCCTACCTAGTCCTTGCTCCCACCCCAGAGCAGTCGCCGGACACGACTACACCGAGAGTCAAGCACGCCGTCGCACCGAGGACAAGGATCCAAGGCCAGAACGTCACCGGTGGTTGTACAAAGCATTCCTCATACATCCAAACTGGTAAGTCGCACCTCTGCTTGCCTTGCCTTGCCCGTTTCCCTCCGTCCTGTACGAGTGTGGCCTCTCCGGAGATCAATTGCTCCAGCCCGGCTTCTTGGGATCCTGTCCCCCTTTCCCTTTTTGCGCCCCGCCCCTCTCTACAAGTCCTTGGTAGCCTTGACTAACGCAACATGAACAGGCACTTGGACGGCACAGTAAGCCGACAACACGCTCGCCGGTTTCATACCACAGTCCAGATTCTTACCAATACCCCTTTTAGATGTTCCCAGCAGACAGGTCTGAGTGATGCCTAACACAACCGGACTATCCTTCACCGAATTCCCCCCCTTCGATTCGCAAACCGAGACCGCCGACGCAAAACACGACTCGCCATTCGAGTTCACCTTTGAAGATCACTTTGAGGAACACTACAGCAACGTCAAGAGCGAGATGGCTGGCGCGGGCTCCCCTTTCATCAAGTCCGAGGCCAACGACTTCTTCAACTTCAACCACTTTCCCCCCAATCAGCCGAACAACGGTTTCGATATGAACACCACCAACCAGAACTTCAACGTAGACCCATCCCAGCTGGGTCAGAATGGGCAGCAGTTCGGCCAGAGCAGTTTCCACATGGGCAATTCTGGCATTGCCGACGATGAGCTCGCAGAACTGGCTGGCAGTCTCGACAACAACCACATGCGTGGCAATCAGCAAGGCTTCTTCAACGGCAGCAATGGCGGAAGCATGCCCATGCCAATGGGACAACAGAACATGAACAGTATGTACTCGAGCACACCAGAGGGCGCACCCATCCAGTCGCCTTTCGTCAACCACGACGGCTTCAACTACGGTCAGTTCCGTCCTGCGCAGCAACAGCGCAATATGAACCTATCCCAGTCATCCGGCTTTGCAAGCAACGTCATGCGCGCCCAGCACATGCACAACATGGAGAGGAAGATTTCCGAGAGCAGAAGCCCTGCCTCTCCACATACCCCTGGCATCAACAATCTTCACATAGGCGACCCCGAGTTCTCGCCGGCTATGCGCCAGCAAATGATCTCGACCAGCGTTCCAGCTAACTGGGATGGCTCCGCCGCGCAGTCTTGGAATGACAATTCGCCCTATCCCTCGCCTGCTAGCGTCGGTCATCACATGCACCACGCGCAGATCTCGGAAGTCCTCCGATCAGAAGATCATCGTCCGCAGATCAAGCCCGAGCCCGGCGTCAGCGGTGTCACATACAATAGTGTAGAAGCAAAGCGTCGTCGCCGCCGAGAGTCACACAATCTCGTCGAACGTCGCCGCCGAGACAACATCAACGAGCGCATCCAAGATCTCGCCAACCTCGTCCCTCAGCACAGACTCGAGGACGAAAAGGTCCGCAAGCATCTCCAGACAAACTCACCACTGTCACCGTCCATCACGGCCGCCAGCATGTCGCCCCCACAGACCTCTTCGGTGCTCAGCACATCTGGCGGTCGTCGCAGCGGAGCCATCACCCAGGGCCTCCCCATGGACGACAAGGACAAGGGACCTAACAAGGGCGACATCCTCAACAGCAGTGTTTCATGGACCAGAGATGTCGTATGGTATCTCAAGATGAAGATGGAGCAAGAGGCCCAGCTCGAGGAAATCTTGAAGAACAACGGCATCGACTGGCCTTTCTCCCGCTCGGATGACGAGAAGCGCATGCGTAGCGAGATCCAGGAGGTCATCGAGCGCAACGTTCGCGCCAACAACATAACACCCTACACTCGTGCTCAAGGCACTGGTCTACGTGTTCCTGGCTTTACCAACATCGCTGGTGACATCCTTCCCAATGCCGACGGCGGCCAAGACGCCAACCCCAACAACCATCCCGGACCGAGTCACTGGCAGCCCGTCTTCAAAGAGGAAGACGAGTTTGATGAGGATATGATGTAGAACAACCTCACCAACGTCTATATTGTTTGATTTTTCATCCCCCTGCATGGCCATCTACACGCTCTCACGCACACACCACGATACCCCAACCCATTTAATCATCACACATCTCACGAATCACGCTGACGACTAATCATTTGACGACTCTGCATACTCGACGTCCAATCGATGGCTACTTTGGTACCACATACTTATATAAACGCCTCCACTCTCACCTACACCAACCTGTCGATACACGATTTCCTATCGCATACGCGCCGGCACTGCGTTGCAATTTTGCTCTGACATTTTTATGGCGGTACTTCCACAGCGGACGCGATCATGGCCTGGTCTCGACCCGTCCACCAGCGAGATGGGACGGGCAATTGCATGGACCTGGTCCCGAGGGCGTATATCTGGTGGCTGCCGTCTGGGGTCGTTTTGTTGCTGAGGTTTTCTTGTTATGCATGCATGACTTGGCGGCGCTGAGATACCACTTTGCAATCATTCCCTCACGTCTTGGCCGCTGATCCTTGACTCTACCACTGCCTCGTGACTCCATGAGTGGTGATTCGTGCCTGTTATTGATGGCCTCTCTTCCAAAGTGTCGATTGTACACCCAGGTCTCCGTCCCGCGCCATTTGACCAAGCGTTTTGCGTGTGAAGAAAGCTTTACTTTCGTTCCATCTTTCCCTCGACCTCACTTGCCCTTCTCCTCGACCTCCCGTTGCACCACGCCGTCCTCCTTGTACCCCAAATTCCGCATCTCATCCGGCGCCATGAGGTTCCGCTCCATCCGACACTGCAAGTACGCCTTGCTGATCATCCGACACTCGTCATCGTTTACGCCGCGATGACTGCGCAGACAGCGCAAGTACTGCTTCATGATCGGCTGGCACTCGGCGTCGTGGTCGAGAGGGAAGGAGCCGCGTTCGGGAGGCGAGGGTTTGGAGGTCGGCATGCGGCCGCCTGGGGAGCCGAAGGTGGACATGTCTCTTGGTTAGCGAGAGAGACAGAGAGAATGAGCGGGGGTTGCAGGTGCTGGGATGTGGATCTGAGAGATTGGGGGTGGGCGACGGGAGGGTGGAGGTGTTGCGAAAAATTGTGCCAAGGCGGGGATGCTGCGGAGAGTCGTTTAGTTATCAAAGAATCGCAGGACAAGGTCGGGTGTTCCCTCCTCGACCTAAGCTATGTGCTGTGAGACCAGGGTCCTCACATTGTGTACTCAAACGTGCACGATTGCTTCTCTGCAACAGGGATCAATGTCGCCTCCACCATCGCCACGCGTGCGTGTGGAGAAGACCGGCACAGCGTATGCCAGGACAGCCTTGCCCCTCCTCGTGTGGTGTTTCGAACACGTTTCTCTAGGATTATGGGACATACACTCGAGATGTCAGGAGCTAAGAACGTTGGCAGATGGCCGATATTTCATTCTCGTTTGCAGCAATCGTTGTTCGCATACAGAGAGGAAGTGCACAATATCATCTCCTGCTCTGAAGCACCCAGCTTGATAAGCAATGCCAGTATATGCCTCTGCTGGCAGCGTCGTTGGATCTGGGATGGACACATGTGCATTCCTTTGATGCTGAGACTTCCAGGTGGCATGACAGGTTAGTGACACGCAAGGTACTGACATGAACACTTCTTTCCCCTGCTTTCTCCTGCTTTCCCCATAGCATCTTCTTGGCTTTTTTTCTTCAATACCCTATGCTCAGCGAGAAGCAGCTGGACATTCCGCTGTCCATTCGCATCAGCCCAACAGTCTGCTTAGGTAGAGTGCTCAAGCATGGCCCAGGAAAACCAAGGTCATCTCCCCTTCTTCGCAAGTCCACTGGTACGGCGCGAGAGCGGCACAGATTATACCGTTGACCCAAGGACGCATGCCCACTTTCGGCGAACGAGTAGATCTCGCTCGCAAACGCTTTCTCTGAACAACGTACAAGATCTCTCGGATGTCAGTCTCGACGACAAGGATGCCTACTCTCTCGACAGTCCCATCTTCAAGAGACATACCGAAGCCACTCATAGCGAGCTGTTCTACGATCTATTCTTCGTTGCCAACTTGACCGTCTTTAGCTCTGTGAAGGAGATCAACGATCGTAAAAGTAGGTAACTGGTCGCCGACAGGTGGAGCCTTGAGCTGACAAGGTACAGCTTTGTCACAGTATACAGGATTCTTCACCATCTTGTGGATGACCTGTAAGTTTGTTCAGCGCTATGTATACTTCTCACTGACTCCTGCAGGGTACCAAGTATCTCTGTACGATGTCCGATTCTCTAAAGATAGCATCTTCGACCGCATCGCCAAAGCCGTCCAATTCGGCGTCATGATAGGTTTCGCGATCAACGGCCCAACCTTTGATGTCGGGGAGAAGCTGACAACAATCATGGGACTATCCTCGGACGATAGCATCAGCATCATTGCAGATCCCAACCTGACCTCCTTCAAGAGTCTGACACTCATTATGATGGCGAGTAGACTGGTACTGGTGTTGCAGTATCTGCAAGCGATATACCTGACGCGCAAACAACGGGATCTCATACTTCCCATGGCCATGATCGCTGGTACAGAATTCATCGCTGGAATCGTCTACTTTGGCTTATTCTTCTCCTTCCACAACCTCCACGCAAATGCGTACATTACCTGGTATGCGGTAGCTTTACTGGAGACTACGATCTGCACAGCTGTATCTAGCGTCTGGCGGAATATCAGTTTCAAGGGAACACATCTAACACAGCGGATGAGTCTGCTGACGCTGATCATTCTCGGTGAAGGCATCATAGGGCTTGGTCACAAGTGCCAGGAGATTGTCAAGGGCCAGATCTTTGGGTTCACGTCTTCGACCATAGCCAACATCTTCTGCTGCGTCTTGATTATCGTGAGATCGTCTGCATACGCCTAGAATGCTTGTATTGGGCTGACACCGGTAGTATTTTCTTTACATGCTCTACTTTGATCCGCTCTCACATCAACATTTCGGATCCATCCGTCAACAGATTTGGTCCTTGCTGCACTACCCACTGCACCTAGCCTTGCTCCTCACACTCTCCGGCGCCAACCAATTCATCGCCCTCCGTGCCGCCACGATCCGCATCGGCTCACTTCTCTCACGACTCCCGACCCTGACCTTTACTCAACCAGAGCTCACCTCCACTTCCACCATCATTGAGGACGACGTCAACCAAATCATACTTGCCGCCTTCCACGCAACCCAAAGCCTCGGTCAAACCTTGCACTACGCCAAATGCAACGCCACAGCCTACACTGGTCTTGACGTCCTCCGTTCTCTGAACAACGCCACCTTCCCAGTCCCATCAACGACCACGTCAGACCCGGACGCCCTCCCAGCCACGCTCGAGATCCGCGACGAACCCCCACCAGACCTCGACAGCAACATTGAGTCCCGCGCCTTCACAGCCACGGAACTGGTGTACAGCTCCCTCATCTCCGCCATCTACACGGCAATCGGCTTCTCCACCCCGTCCTCGGAGAAGATGACCTCTCTGCTCTCCGCCCCGACCCTGCTCCCCGCGTCCTCGTCTTCGGCCGAAGGTGAAGAAGAAACAGCAGCAGCAGCAGCGGCGGCGGCGGCGGCGCGAATCTCGGAGACCATCTCCCTCGCGCTCGAGGAAATGGTCCAGGAGAACGAGGCCGTGTACGAAGTCGCAAGACTGATTTACGTCTATTTTTTTGTGGCGCTCGGGTTGAGTATCCTGTTGATGGGAACCATGCAGGGCGTGGAGAAGAGCAAATTCGGGCTCGAGTTGGGGGACAGAATCAGGTTGGGGACCATCGGGGTCGTAGGGGCGTTGTTGGGCTTGTTGGCTGTGCTGGAGACGCGGGGGATGAAGGATGAGGGCGGGGCGGGTCAGGAAGGGGGAGAAAAGGGGTCGCTGGGGACGGGGATGGGGACTGGTGGGTGGAGAGCGAGGGGGAGCTTTGATGGGTTCTTGTACAGTGCTTGGGTGCTGCCGACGGCCATGCTGGGGTTGTTGGTTGTGGTGATTGGGTTGAATGTCAAGTTGCCGGGGAGCCCGGCTAGTGTGAGGCGTGCATTTAGGAGAGGGAGGAGAAGGACGCGGCATTCGTTTTGAAGGAAGGAGGGGGGTACAGAGCCGGGTATCTATATGCATATATTCTTGCGTCGTGAAGCAATCTTTCATGTGCCTTCCGTTCCCGTGCAGGGCTTGCCGCTCTGGTCTCGGCGGCAAGATAGATTCGATCCTGGAGCATAGGACAGTCTGCATCGAGGCCATGGCGTCGTAAGCTATCGCCGGACTTGAGATAGGCCGTGACGCCCTTGATCCGCTGTTTTCTGGGCGCCGGCATGAATAGGCTGAGAAAGTATCCCTTCTGGATATCACAGAGAGACCACCAGCCGGATTGCCTCACTTGACTTTGACCTCCTTCAAGCCCTCCACCAGCTCCTCATCGTCGTCCTCCTCGGCCGCATTACCCGCCAATCCCTTCACCCACAGCTCCTTCCCACTCAATTTCTTCTCCTCCTTGACCCTTCGCCTCTTCAACTCCTCCTCCCTCTCCCGTTCCATCCGTTCCTTTGCCTCCTCCATCTCCTTCCTGAACCCCTCCCGCCATTTCAGGAACGTCTCCCTCGTGACCTTTGTCCCCTCAAATTTCTTATTCTCCTCGGCTTCGGCCTCTGCGATCTCCTGGTCCTTGACCGTCTGTGCCTCGGCCCGCCGGTCGAGAATCAGCTGCTCGGCGCTCTCCTTCAGTGTTGTCACTAGCGTAAAGACCATGGCCATGCCCAGATTCTCTTCTATGACGCTGTCCAGGCTCTGCAGGAGCTGCTCCTTGTCCTCCTGGATGTCGAGCTGGGGGTGTCGTGGAGCATTGGGAGGGGCATTGATGTCGAGACGGGGCGCAACGTCGGGATAGGCCTCTGGGTAGGATACATGTAGTAGAAGAGTGGGTGGTGGGGGATCATCTTCTGTCTCTGGCACGAGGTCGAGGGGGATAGAAATGCGGTACTCGCTGGGGGAGATGTCGGTGATTTCTTCGGGGAAGATGGACGAGAGGACTTCTCGCTCTTCGACCTGGTCTTCCTGTCCCATGGTGATTTGGGGGGGGGTTTTTTTTTTGGTGAGCGACGCGGGGAGTGATCTCGCATGTAGTGTGTGGAGGGATGTCATTTGGACTACCTCACCCGCAGCTCCCAGCGTCAACCAATCAGAAGCCGAGGGCGGCTTGCCACCTCTGAGCCAGATGCATAATTGAATCAATCTAGAAAGGGTCACCATGGAAATGCTCTAGATATATAGACTATATAGAGGAAGCGATATCTAGTCCTACGCTTTGATTATCACACTAAGTAGAATGGCCACAGTATAGATGTATGGCACATGAATTGGTGACAAGTAGTAATTTACTTATACAGTCACATCATGTGATTCATCTTGGCATCACTTCGAGTTCTTTGGTATAAGAGAATGCGCACTTGATATCACGTATCTTTACATGGGATGTATACACATAGATAGCTCTAGTCTGCCCGCACGATTTCGTTGCTAAACAATCTCAGAAATGTTAAGAGGCAGGAGCAATGAATGCCTCATGAAAGAAAGTATCAAACATACAAGCATGATTCCTCCATAAATTCCTATTGCTTCTGTTACTTGATTCCTTATAGCCCTGATATCTTATTACAAAAGGCGAGGAATGACCGGAAGCTAGAGTGCCGTACAAAGTATCGTAGCATCTTACCATTGAACATGTGTCGAGTCACGGTCAGCGTCTACATTATACTCTTGTTGACATCGCTTAGAAGGAATGGTCCAGATCGAGCACTGCTAGAATGCCATACAAAGAAGCTTACCTTGTCCACTCCAGCGCACCACCAAGCGCCATATCGGTTCCAGTCGACCTGGCTTCAAATGTTCGAGTTGCCGCTCGCGCCGCTAGAAAAGGATATGCTCATTTTTTGAATGTCAAGGATCTGCGAGAAAGCGGAAGACTTCATCGGTGGATTCGAGTTCGGTCAGCCAGAGTTTGCGAATACGTGTTCCGTAAGGAAGAGTGTCGGTGCAAGGAAAGTCCTGATTCCCGTATAAAGTCTCCACTTCGTGTCGTCCGTGTCTTCATAGGGCTGGTGTCCAGTGACAATCTCGTATGGAGTTGATCCAAGAGCAAAAACAATCGGTCTGAACAGTCGAACGGCCCTCACATACTATGGTAGAAATCGAGAAGACAAGGAGGCCCGATCTGGATCCGTTGTGGCATCCACGGTGTGGTCTTCGTGGCCTCGGTCGAAGGGACTGGTCATTGAGCTTCTGAGTGATCCAAAATGTGCCCTGATAGAACTTCAGATATCGCTGACAAGCATAATGGAAGCAGCAATGCGCTCATCTGAAAGGGAAACCAGGAAAGCCCGCGTCGATGCGGTCGCTTGTTCCGCCGCTAGAAGCACTTCCTCGTCTCGAGCACAGATGCAAAAGGTCGTTTACCATTCAGCATCGATGTGAAGCATCAATACCCTACGAGGAGAGGTGCATAATGTTATGATATTTATCTGGGCCAGTCGAGTTCGGTCTGTGTCTTGGATCATGGGGATCGGCGTAGAGACGGGAAATGCTTAGTAATCCACTCTACGTACAGTTGCAGCCATAGGCAAGCAAGCCGTATCGGTAACATCTGGGCACATTAGACGTGAGTTTCAATCATCTTCTGCGCCTGCTCTGGGTCGGAAGATGAAGAGTCGTAGACTACCGGCACCGGTGAGGCTGCTGTGAGTTTCTCTGGGTCACGGCCAATGTCACCATGATTGGCGCCCATTCCATTGATGCGGATCTACCATCATACACTTCACGACTTCGGAGCATGGCTTTCTCATGCATCAGGCTAAGGCTGTTTTTCGCTTGTTCCCCTCGTATACAAAGTCTAGGATCCCCTCGACTTCACAGGGTCGTGTCACAGGGCGTAATCATCTCGCCTTATCAGGTAGAGTCAAGATCTCAGCTTACCATTTGCCACCGGTCTGAATGCCCTGTCATGGCGGCAGAAGTAGCACCCGCTACGATCAAGAGAATGCTGATCAGTAAAGCACCTAAGCAGGATATTGCCGCGGCCGAGTGGCTGCTGCCATTGACGCACTACGGTGGACGGAAAGTGGGAAGGTCTCACACGTTCACGCTATTTAGCTCGTATCACATCTCACAGCATTCGCGATAGCATCATCACCTGCAGATATCAACGGCATCGGGCCCCTACAGTATGGTGCTTGCGGTCAAAGTGACCGGCCGGATGACTTACTCAATTGTCAACCTCACACCTGGTCTCCTGCTGGTATCGACCACGACATATCCCCGAAATGACCTTCCCATTGCAACAAACAACAAGCACTCGATCACCTCTGCTTGGAACAGGCTTACAGGCTAGCGTAGGCTCTCGAAGGTCCAAAGCCATACCCGACCTGGGACGGATACAAGCTTTCCACATTCACGGACGCTGGCTAGATATCAGAAATCATAAGCATCATTGCATTCTATGGTCACTGCTCAACTAATCAAATCCATAACGCCGCACCACCATGGACCTAGAGATATTCCTTCGCACGAGCGTATAATTACCTTAGGCGACCAAGACCAGACGCTTGCGCTGGCGAGCCTGCCCTGCCTGCGATCCTTGCCCTCCAGCGGATGTGGAAGCATCCCTGGAATTGCCCGAGCTCTGTCTCAGCGAGGAGGCTCCAGCTTGATTGGCCCCAGTTTGGGGGGCTTGTGTTCCACCCTGCTGCGTGCTTCCGGAACCCTGAGTTGTCGAAGAGCTTGACTGGGCTGCGGATCCTGCCAGAGGAGATGGAGGAGACTGAGATCGCGTACTAGATGCGGGAGACGACCAAGGGCTAAACCTCGACCTCGGTGGCTGAGCTATTTCCTGTACCGATCGATCGCTGGGGGCAGGAGAGGATGGTGCGGTCGATACGCTGATGCCTCCCTGCGTGCTCCCAGATGCAGGTCGCTGACGACGATACTGACCATTGTAGACTCCCTGCGTCGACCCGGCCGAGGACCCCGAACTGCTTGACCCAGCACTGGATCGGCTGCTGGTGGAAAGTCGGTTGAGATCCGTGGCAGGTGCTTTCCCAGTCCCGGCAGGCGACGCTGTGGCGATACTCCAAAGAGCGAGGGTAATGATGGTGCCTGTGATCTTCATACTTGCTGGCGAGGTGATCTGTTGACTGGTATTTCTGTGGAGATTGCTGTTCTGATTCTGATATGGAAACTCCAGAGAGCAATCAAAGGGATCTTAATATACCCGAAGCAGGGACTGATTGCCAGGCCCGTTCACTAAGAGTATACGTGGAGATACAACCCGTAGCTGGCAGTCATTGTCGTTGGTGTGACACTGAGGAGAGACGTGGGCGGCACAGTGCAAGCAACATGCCGAAATGGGCATTGTGTGTGGTAAAGCAACAGCAATGTTCAGCCGCAGCGTTGTTTGTCACAAGGCAACAGCGATGCGAGACTTCAAGTACGATGACAAGGGACTTGTGATCCTAAAGCAAGGTGTGTGGCACAGTCACCGCCGCTGCCAACTTGACCATCTTCACCGGACGAGCGCCGCATCCACTAGGATCTGGCGCAACAGGGGTGAATATGCCAACATGGCGAGAACTCAGACCCGAAGAAGACGACCCGCAGAACTTCTGTGGGAACACGTTCGAAAATGTCACACCGCCTGCAAAGCATATGTAACACGAAATATTGGTGGGGGTTCGGGGGAGGTCTAGAGTACTGTATGTACCCTATTCGACATAGCCTCGGGCTTGTCGCCACGCCAGGCATCACAGATTAATACCTGAAGACACCACACTTTTTAAGCCCGCATCAACGATAATCTCAAGACGTTGGTACATCGCTGTATCCTGTAATTGATCAGCAATTGACGAGGCTCGATATTCCGCTGCCCTATCTCACACACGACACATTGCGGACACCATGGTAGAGTCCAGCAGCAGAGACAGCTATTGCAGTGATAGAAGCTGGAATTCCGATACCACTATCCGCCCGAGCGACTTTCCTGGCAATGCTGATCCCAAGCCCGAAGTCCAAAGGTACTGGATGCCGTATGCGGCAAAATTCAAACGGCAAGGTGACGACAAGATCGAACCTCCATGGAATGATTTACTGCTGCCAGCCGGTATACAGTTCGGGTGGCTACTGAGGAAGGATCCCAATCGGACCGTGTGGCAGCCATATGACCCCAAGAACCAATTGCCGCCCGGATGGATAGCCTGGATCTACCATGACTTGGGTCGTATCAAGTGGTTCGACGTCACAAATCACCGTCTCTGCATAATGCACCCCACGGGGCGGTTTGCTACCGAAGGCCTACCTCAGCCCTGGGAAGCTGCATTCTATCGGAAGCCAGGCGATCGTTTGGGAAGAGTCTGCTATATCAACAATGACAGGGATACCGTAAGCATGCGGATACCAGCGGGCTACACCTTTGTCGAAGGTGTAGGATTCATGTCAATCGTCGACGCCCAGAGGAAGCTCGAAGAGGGTACGCTGAAAGGCCGCATCCTCGTTGGTAAAGAGCTCAGGTATTTGAGGAAACATCAGGTGTTGCGACTTCACCAGGTAGACTTGCCGGCAGAAAACCGAAACGCTCGCGAAGGATCCATCAAACGCTGTCGTAGCCTTTCGTCATTGCCTTCCCTACGCCACGACAAAGGCCAGCTATATGAGGAATTGGGGATCATCTGAGATTGTATTTCTCATGGAGGAAATCAGAAGCGTCTACTGGATCGCTATGAAACCAATTGGACCATTCGGAACGATGCTCGATTTCGTCAAGTGGCTTACAATTCAACGACGCCTGTCTGTCTACATTGTCAAAGCAAATGCGATAACTTGAATCTCAATACGCGCAATGCCCCCACATTCACCCGCTCTTCGTCTGGTCTTTGGCAATGCGGCCTTGTCACTCAAGCAGCGATCCCAAGACCTAAACTGTGACTTCTCGATCTTCAGGAATTGCCTCCAGCGCTGATCTGGACCTCTTGGCCATGCGGCGAGGACCCGATCCTGCACTACTGCCGCTGCCCCTCTGAGAACTACCAGGAGAAAACCATGACGTCTCTCCCTGCGGCCTAGATGACTCTGTCGGTGTATGGCTTTCAAGCCAGGATGTCTGAGGCCGATTCTGTGCACCCGCCGTACTAGCACGACTAGAGGGCGAGTCCAGAAACGTTTGACCTCGCTGATCTGCCGAGGCTTCTGAAGGCGATCCAAGGAAAGTCTGGCCCCGTCCACTTGAGTCGGATGGAGCACCAGATGGCGGCCTGTTACCGGAAGGACCCGCCGCTCCAGCTCGGCCGCTCGATGGACCTTCTCCGTATGATGAGGGCGATGAGCCTCGCTGAGAGATCATTTCCTGGACCGAGACGCTGGGAACAGAGGATTGAGGACTCGGAGTAGTGGGATTCGTACTTGGTGGCGCTGGCATGCTCGAGCTCTGAGCAGTGGAAACAGGACTCGGTGGTGTACTGGGGTTTGTACGTGGTTGCGCCGGAATACCTGTGCTCCCGGACCCGGGACTGCCAGTCGAGACTTGTGCTGGTGGACCACCAGGCTGTCCGTTTCGGGGAGGGACGGGAAATCGGTTTAATGTGGTGTCAAGACTCTCGCTGGATCTACTGGATGCGAGTGTGCTCGTTGAAGGCTTGCTTGCGAGCGCTTTCTTTGGATTTCCAGCTGGCGCTGCTGATGCCAGCCCGCCAAGGGCAATTGCCAGAAGAAAGGTCGTGGGCTTCATATTTCAGGTGTCGGAGATTTCTAGTCTGAAGTAGTCGATATCGCTCGCGTTGTATGCTGCGGAATATGATGAATGTTCTGGCTTTCCCAAGTCGTGGAAGGCATCGCTGAATTTATACACACCTAGCACGAATGCAATGTGCCATCTTGGACTCACCACCATTCGAAAGGACAACATCGACGAGGTGTTGCCACGGACCGCGCCATCAGCTCCGTTTTACTCACTTGATCGGAACCATCTTTGCAACATGTGTGCCACAGCGCAGTATGCGGGCGAACACCAGGAACTCGAAAGCTGTGCGGCACAGGAAGATCAAGGAGCTGAACATCTCATCAGTATCCTGTTTGTTGGAGCAGATCCGTTGCAAGAGCGACTTCTCAATTCCACGTGTTCCGGTGAATGCAAGACCTCTTTCCGCGTAGAAACAGATTGCCATCGACGATGCAGGTCCAGTGTTCGCGACAGGTAGCTCAATAGCCGTGATTCGAGCTGAAGCAGGGGCTGATCTCTCGGCGGTCTGGCTGCGCCATGTACCTTTATACTTGCTCTCTGACAGTTGTCTCTGATCCCATTCAGTGCAGCCGGATTCATCATCTGTTGTCTAGGTATCGCATGTGTCATCGGTAGATTCGGATCGTGAAATAACGTGGCTACCATCAATTCTTGGGCGAGGTATACTAAGCGGCTATCTCAGCTCTCGCTTGCACGAGCCTGAACCCTTGCAAGGCTGATGCTGTCCGCTTGTGTGATCGCCCTTCTTGAAGAGCTTCACTGTCTCTTCAAACAGCAGAATGACCGGATTGCTCACCAAGGATCCCGCCATATAGCAAGCATACTATGATGCGAACTGATTAAGCCCTGGATAGAGAGCCTGGATTGATCACAAATCAGGATACATCAGATGTTTCAGGGTTGGGCGAACAGTCCTAAGGTCATGACCTGGAAACGATTGTACTAGTATTCTTGCTCTGGACGATCTATAAAAAAACTGGCATCAATTCGAGCCGTCCAATCTACGACCTTATAACTCCGGCTCTCTCATATTGATGGACTCGGCTACCTCGTCGACCTCAAGGATATCCTGTCTCACCGGCCTCGTCAATGCCCTCGAGGGTAGTGCCCCTCCTTCTCATCCTGCGTCGGGGTCTATCGCCGGAAGAACTACCGCTGTTCCTGTTGGAGCCGGGTGGTGACGGCGAATTCAAGAATGTCCTTCCTCCACTACCAGAACCGGCAGATCCTGGAGGAGATGGGGAATTCAAAAATGTTCGACCCTGCGAGCTCGCTGTAGACGAGCCGGAATTGTAGAACGTCCCGCGTCCTTGAGATGAAGGCGCGCTACTGGAGCTCGAGCTACTGAATCTCGACGGCAGCCCTGTGTTACCAGGCTGGGCCGTACCCGCTGATGATCCACCTGATGATGAGCTGGAGCTGAACCTGGATGTCGGTCCACCAGGCTGGGGTCCAGTACCCCCCGGGGCCCGACCACCCCCAAAACCACCTGGTGTTATAGAATTGAGGGAAGGTTGGCTGCTACCTAGACTGGGAACTTGAGAGGATCGACCGGTGGAGGTAGAGCCGGAGCCGCCGACAGAGCTCTGGTACCAATTGGAAGGTCCGGCTTGTCCTGAACCGGCACTTGAACCGGAAGGAGGTCTGGTCGACGAAGACGGGTTCTTGCCGCCTGCTGCAGCCATGGTAGCAGCGGCCAGAAGAAGCGTAATTGTGCTAGGCTTCATTGTTGATGCAGGACGTAGTTTTTTCAAATGATTCGATAGACAGCTAAAACTTGAGATGAGATGACCCCAGAATATGCCTTGGCTCGAGACGTACTTATACCCTCGTTCGACGTAGTCACGAATGTCAACGAACAGCTTGTCATGATGATCACCTCACCGGACGTCCTTTCCTCCCATCCTCATTGATTTCAGCTGCATCCATCTACACCGGAGCCGTGTTACAGAAACGTGGCAGCTGTTGACCGAGAGCCTTTTCAACAATGTCACCGAACGTAATCAGATCGGCTCGAGATCCGTAGCCATTAGCTTGTATAGATCTTCGCCGAATCGGGGTACTGGTCTTCAGGACACAGTCAGGCAGACTGTGGAGGAGCGCAGGCGCGACCGGTGAGATCGTGCGGGACGGAAGGTGGTCAAATCGCAGCCGAAGTCCACGTTACACAGAACACCGTGTGATTACATCGGATGCAATCTGGTAGAGAGCATGCTTTACATCTTTGACCATTTTGGGCCGAAAGCTGTCGAGCGTTGTACGTTGCAGAATATTCGATGGTTCAAATGATGTAAAGCGAAGAGTTGGACATGTATCTCGAGAGTCGGACAAGCCGGACCTCGTCGTCCCAAAGAGGAAACTTTTCGATCCCCACCCAAAAATTTATATGGAATCCAACCACGGCTCCGCACCACCCTCTACATCAACCACCCTCGCTCGCCTACATTATCGTCCGCGAGCAACACTATAGCCATGGCCAAAACTAAAACAAAGACAAAGGCGGACCCGACCACCCCGAACAAAGTCTCTACACAGTCCCCCGAAGAACTCTACTCCCTAGCTCTCACCTCCCTCTCCGAATCCGACCTCCCAACCGCCCTCTCACACGCGCAATCCCTTCTCACAGCCGTGGATCCGCTCTTTGTCTCCTCCAATTCCGCCTCGCCCCTCCCCATCGCTCTCCCGGCCCTCTCCCTCCTCGGCGAGATCAGCATCGAGCTGGGCGACGAGGCCTCGGCGCGACGCTACTTCTCGCTCGCTGCCTCGCTCGATCCGGATGGTGTCACGCCCGAGGAAGAAGGCGGAGGGGCCGAGAAGTTCATGTGGCTCGCGCAGTTGAGCGAGGAAGGGGGATTCGATTCGGTGCGGTGGTTCGAGAAGGGCGTCGGGTGTCTCAAGGGCCAGATTGAGGCGTTGGAGGGCGGTAGGGGATCGGTGGGATTGTCAAGGGAGGAGAAGGAGGATGTCAAGGAGGAGAAGAGGGCCAGGGTGGCCGAGGGGTTGTGCAGCGTGGTCGAGATATACATGACCGACTTGAGCTGGGAGGAGGACGCGGAGCAGAAGTGCGAGGCACTGGTCACCGAGGCTCTGCTGTTTGCGCCGGAGAGCCCTGGCGTGTTGCAGACCTTGGCGAGTGTGAGGCTCAGTCAGACGAGGGTGGAAGAGGCGAGAAGTGCGTTGAAGAGGAGCATGGCTATCTGGCAGGATCTGGACCCGGATGAGGACTCGGTCCCGGATTTTTCATCGAGGATCAGCCTCGCCAGATTGCTAATGGAGGCTGAGATGGAAGACGAGGCAATGGTCGTACTGGAGAGGCTTGCCCTGGAAGACGATCAAAGCGTCGAGGCATGCTATCTGGGAGGGTGGTGTCTACATCTAATGGCCGAGAAGAAGCAGGACCTGCTTCCCAATGGTGGTAAGACGGGGGCTGACGGATCCAATCTGGACGACGAGAGCACGACTTTGCTCCAAGCAAGCCGGAAGTGGCTCACAAACACAATCAACCTTTACGATCAGCAACAGTACGAAGATGATAGGCTACGGCTGCACACGGAAGAGCTGCTCCAGAAGCTCGCCGACGTTCTCGGGCCAGCAGATTCAAATTCAAAGTTGGATGAAGTGGAAGAGTGGATCGACGACGACGACAGCGGCGATGAAGATATGGCAGAAACGTCATGAAGGAATATCCGTGACCTAGTCGAGCACGGATACAGCGCACGTACTCGGCGGCGCAAGAACCTTGGAAATTTGAAGCTTTCTGATGCATTTATGATACCCTCAGTACAATGTACCTCATCTTGGGCGAGAGTCGATGTCCATTAGCCATGAAAATGTGCCATTCGACCTGAATGCTGCTTCTGAAACGCCAGAGGCCCTTTTGAACGCAACGCTCCTTTTGCAATCCTTGCGTAATCACCAGAGAACCGACAGATGATGGTAACTTATGCCTGCAAAAAAAGTTAGAGACGCCGTAGAATGATACTGTCATCAGGTAATGCTAACCTTCACAGCATAGTTCCTCTGCGGGAAGTGCGTCTGCCTCTTCTTCTGCTTCTCTGTGATCAACCCCGCCTCGTGCTTCGTGAGCCGCCTACGGATGGCGCGAGTCTGCTTGGGTCGGAGATCGAGGGGGAGGTACTTCTTCTTTTGGTAGAATATCCTCAGTTGCGAGCGTTGGTTGATGTTGATGATTGTGAGCACGCGAGCGATCGACTTGCGGACATCGTGGCTGCACAGTATTAGTCCCCAGTCTCGCATCGTTCAATCATGATAGATCGCACATCTTGTTGAGCTTTGATTGAGCACCGCCCGCAATCTTCTGTGTCCTCAATTGCACCAACTCGGCCTTCAAGTCCTCCAACTGCTTTGCCAGATCGTCCTTGTTCTTCCCCCAGAGCTGTTGCGCCTTGACTTTGCCGGTGGATGCCTGTCATTCGTCAGAGACACTCGATTGGAATCCTAATCATCGCATACCATCTTAAAAGTTGATGCGCAAGTTTCGTGTGGGCGTGGGAAGTTCGAGGTTGGTACTGATAGAAGATTTTGGTGGTCCGAATTCGAAAAGTGCGCTGTGTGTGGAGACGAACTAATTTCTTGGCATCGCATCGGCCCGTCCTCGGGCGGCTCTGCAAGCAACGTCAAGTGGTTCTCTGGCGAGTGCCTGGCGGGTCACCCTTACATTCATCATATTGTACCACAATCCACCTGTCATTGACATGCGCAAGGCGCTCAATACCTCGAAGGAAGCTCCAGCCTAGTATTCCATCACCTGCTTTCGTGCTGTTGTTATGTCGCAACAAGCGGGCGGCTGGGCTCAATTGCGCCAACAGCTCCGGAGCCTCGAAACACAAGTCGGTCGCTTGATGCATGCTATTGATCTTTCCATCTGACACTTGCAGACCGAGAGTCTTTTCCACACTTACTCACAATATTCTTCAAGCACGAATATCTCGCCAAAGGCATCCGAGGAGGAAATCAAGAATGAGGCTCAATTGGAGGAACTCCTCGAGAAGCGATCAGGCCTCATCGGGCAGCTCGCGCGGTTGCTTGATTCCGAAGCCACACAATCAGCCGTAAAGTCATCCAACCTTGCACGACATCGAGAAGTGCTCACGCAACACCGAATGGAATTGTCAAGAATAAAGTCGCAAATCTCTCACACCCGAGAGCGATCCAACTTGCTATCCAACGTCCGGAGCGACATCGACAATTACCGATCCCAGAACCCCGAGGCCGCTGAAGCTGAGTATATGCTCGATGAGCGGCGGCGGATAGACAACAGTCACAATGTTGCGGACGGAGTGCTTAGCCAGGCGTACGCGGTCAACGAGAGCTTTGGCCTACAGCGAGAGACACTCACGAGCATCAATAGACGCATCGTTGGAGCAGCAAGTCAAGTGCCGGGTATCAATTCCTTGATGAGTCGGATAGGAAATAAGAAGCGAAGAGATGGGATCATATTAGGGAGCTTCATCGCGTTCTGCTTCCTGGCAATGCTGTACTTTTCATAAGCGGCATAGAGGTGTTGTCTATTTAGCGTTGGCGCTTGGGTATCTGTAAGGGAATCAAAAATCTATGCCGACGCTTTTGCAGCGTCATCCACGGCACCCTCCTGGCTTACGACGACTCTTTCTGGCTCTCCCCTGCGTTCTGGCACCATTCGCGGCTCCGTCAGTAATCTGCTCAGATTTCTGATCATGCTTTGTTTCTCAGACTCCTCGGGAATGGCATGACCCGCCCATCTGATCTTGCATCTCTCGTCTACCAGGTACACATGTCCGACCTTCTCATTCGGCATCCCGATAGCGAGTCGTAAATGTTGCTCGAAGCCCTTGTGCACCATGAAATACCTCTTCCATCGAAACTGGCTTCTAGTTTTCCTTTGCTGAGACGCAAATAACTTGACGATCCAATACTTCAGCGCATTCGGTTCGTAGTTGATCTCCACGAGCTGAGCTCTTGGCCCATCTCCCCTGATCCGGCAGTGGTCCAACAATCCCGCCAGCCCAGGATTTTGTCTCTCCATAACCCAAGCATCCGCTTGCCTCTGTGCCCAACTTGAGCTTGCGACCGTGACCACGCTAATCTTACCAGCTAGCACATTCGTCGTATCTGCTTCCCGGTCTTCCAAAGTCCGTCCTTGCAGATTGGGGAAGTAACGCGCGAATTGCTCCTTGAACACCCTGTTTGGTGCAAAAAACGTTTTGCCCTTGTAATGCTTCATGTCGGAGAAGTCTTTGAAGTACGGTCGGAAGAGCTCTTTGGCCAGTTTCTGCCGCTTTTCCAGGTGTTTGTCGTGGTTGACAAAATCATCGCGGCGTTGCTTGAGGGAACGGGCGTCCACGCCGGAGTTGTCGCCTGGACGTGGTGGATAGGGCACGCCGAGGGGCCTGTTCAGAGGTTGTGGCCCAGAGGCGCGCTCCTCTCTCGAGGGATCTAGAGGGTGCTCATCTTCGGAGGATGATCGGGTGGAGGACTTCTCGGTTGCGTATGTCCGACATGGCTGGGAGAGGCGGATAGAGCTGCTCTCTGTGATGGTCATGCATCTCAGTACTCGCAAGCACCTAATAGATGGCGCGAACATGATGCCGGAGATTGTTGTGCACGGGATTTAGTTGGAATGTACGTCTCTCGAACACAGTATTTGGAGAGCTATACGCTAACCTCTTTGGGTATAGCTCCGGCTTCCACTCGATATAAACCCGTCCCTCACTCGCGCCGCTACCTCACATCTGTTAGATCTCACATGGATGATCTTGCATTGGAAGATAAGTGTAGCATCATTTCCTTGTCCCTTCTTCGTCAGCACTGCATAGAGGCTTAAGTCACATGATGGCCGATGCCAGGGACGTGTGTGCAATGTCAGATCGATATCGACAGAAGTTAGCGGACTATGCATTTCTCAATGCTGCAGGTACCGATCATCAAGAGCGCGATCCAGCGTTGGAGCATTCGATGACCACACTGAAGCGCAAGCGTCCACTTCCGCGGGGAAATGCCGCTTTGCTCAGTCCAGCGACATCAGCTGCACAGCATGGCAGGAAGGCAACTCGCATGTCGGACAAAGTGCAAGCTTTTGGAAGGCCAGTCAATGCCTCATTGACGAGCTCAAAATCCTTTCAGGCACCGCATTCCCCGAAGCTGGCAATGCCGGAGAAGTCGACGAGCATGGTCGGGTTGTCAGCCTTTGCAGGAACTACAACTTTGGCAGCCGCTGACACTGGTAAAGTCCTTGATGGGTGCCACTTCTGTTAGTGTCGAGAGATGTGAGGTTTTGTTAAGGGCTGACAGAGCTAGACTTCTTCCCCAACAATGACTATCATCCCGGGCGGAAGTTTCGCATTCGTAAAGCTGTAGAGTACGGTGCTGTGCGACATTCGCTCTGGTCCGACAGAGTCACGCACCTCGTCGTGGATCGTAGTATGACTTACGACCAAGTTTGTGACACTCTAAGGAGCACGGAGAAGATCGTATCAATACCAGTAGGCCTGATAATCCGCTTGCTCATGCTGAGGTCACTTACAAACATAGCCAAGGGTGCATGTCGTCAGCGAAGACTACCCAGCAGACTGTATTGCATACAAAACGCTCGTGAACCCCCAGCAGGCACATTATCGCGTCAAAGGAGCCATAGCTAAAGGGGCTGCCGGTGCAGCTTGCAATGATATCACTACCACCGAGGTAGTCGACGTAGAAAGCATGGAGAAGGGTGCCAATACAGCTTCGTTGGAGCTCAAGCCTGCGGGTAAAGACGTTCAAGTGCAGCCTCCACAAACACCATCTCAGCACACCATTGCATCGACAATATCAGAGGCTTCTGCGGATAGTTTGCCCGTTACACGGTCGAGACCTCCGAGCCGGATTGCCGGGGACAAAAAGCCTTCAGGCGATCAGCATGAACTTGACAAAGCCATTGAAGACGCAAGACATGCACAAGATCTGGTTCGACGACTTGAACCCTCATCATTAGCAGCAGGACTGACCATTGTAGATGCTGAGTGAGGATGAGGCCGATGATCGGCCAAGCTCGAGCGGTAGTGAGAGCGACCGAGCTGCGCATGCCACCAGTGTACCCACATGGCAATCAAGATTCCAATGTATGCACAGTAACACAGCCAAGACGACCGATGGGCCCAACGCCCAGACTATTGTTATCTTATCTGAGATGACTGACTACTATATCAAAATCAACGACACTTGGCGGCCTGTTGCTTATCGCAAAGCTATGAACACTCTACGCAATCATCCCCAAAAAGTATGTACGGCAGTAGAAGCCCGGAAGCTTCCGTTCATCGGGAATCGACTCGCTTCCAAGATCGAGGAGATTGTGTTCACGAACCATCTTCGCCGTCTTGAGAATGCGAAAGCCGAGCCGACAGATCAGATTCTGCAGCTGTTCTTGGGCGTTTACGGTATTGGATACAACGCTGGCATGAGGTACATTGCGCAGGGTTACAAGACACTCGACGATCTTCGCACCAAGGCACCCTTGACTGACAACCAGCGAATCGGAATCGACCACTACGACGATTTCAACAGTCGAATACCTCGCGCCGAGGTCAAGGAGCATTCTGATGTCGTGGTAAGAGCAGCGAAGAAAGTAGATCCTGTAATTGAGGTGTACACCATGGGATCGTATCGCAGAGGTGCCACTTCATCTAGCGACATTGATCTAGTCATCACTCACCCGACATGGGATATTTCAAAGCTCCGCCCTATGCTCGTCGACACTCTCATCCCTCGCTTGTTCAAGCAGGGTTTTCTGAGGTGTTCCTTGGCCGCCACCCACCGCCTGGACGGAACCAAGTGGCACGGCGCATCTTGTTTACCCAACAGTACAGTCTGGCGAAGAATCGATTTCCTCCTCGTCCCAGCCGCAGAGTTGGGAGCGAGTTTGATATACTTCACCGGGAATGATATCTTCAACCGCAGTATGCGACTACTGGCGAGTAGGAAAGGGATGCGACTCAACCAGCGGGGCCTTTATAAGAATGTCATGAGAGGCAAGGGCAGAGAGAAGGTCACGGAAGGGGAGCTCGTGGAAGGGAAAGATGAGAGGAAGATATTTGAGATACTTGGTGTTCCGTGGCGGGAACCGCAGGAGAGGGTATGCTGAGTAGTTGGCGGCGATATCAGCGCGGACCAGATCTGAGGCGAATGGTTCGACACAATCGCTTTGTGGAAGGCTGTGCCCCGCCACGGCCCGCAGCGACATAAAAAGCCTCTAATGCTGCCTCCAAACACCCCTGCCGATAGACATGCAGATGCTCGAAAGACGCCGATGCGCCCGGCAAGCCCTCATAACTGCCAGTGGAGCAGCTAGCTCCTCGTCATGAATATACCCCGCCATGACCAACTCTGGGGCTTCCTTACTGCCTAACACTTCTTACATTCCCAATCCGTTAGTTGCGGACCTTCTACATTGCACTGCTTCGTGGGGCCCGTTGGCGCTGGATTTGGAGATTCCGTTGTTGGTACCGAGACGATGGTCGTTCACATTCAATGTTAGTATCTCCACCACAGCAGCCCATATCTCATTCGTGGCGAGTCATGAAAGCCTCCATGCGTTTGGCGATGCTCTGAGAAGGCTTGTCAATGAAGGTTGTGAACCACTCGCCGAGCTTGAGTATGATGGGCCAGCATACGGTGGCAGTGATGATCCAGCTGAGCCAGTCATTAACCCCATACTCATTACCAAGAAGATCAAAAGCCCACCACCTGACTCGCTCCCGAAGGCAGCGATACACCAACTGGTGAACACAGTAAATACCATAGGATATGCGACCAAGGTACTGTAAAAACCTGCTGCGAAACGGTATCTGAAGCGAGGGGGATCGTATCAGTGCGAAGACAAGTGAAGCAGCGCCAATAGTCTTCCACATGAAGCGTGGGTTGATCTGCGGATCCGCATGATCGCCTTGTGACTTCCAGGTGGATGGCTCGAACCAGGCCAGCAATCCGTAACCGGGTGGTAGATCGACGCTGTCAGAGGAGCAGAATAGATAGATACCGGTGACCAGAAGCATGGCCGTCACGGCTGATGAACTTCTTCGTGTAGGCGTACAGCGTGGCTTCTGCTCGACAGTCTGCAGATCACTCGTCGGGCGCACAGATATATCAGCCATGAGGAGCCCCGCGGTGAAACCGGCAAGGTCCCAGTAATTCCGATAGTACAGCCAGAACAGGATAAGTGCCAGGACGACCCTACGATATCGGGAGGTGCTCCTCTGCAGGGCAATGATGTAGGTGTAGACAGCGAGAGATCCTCGGTATTCTAGAGGTATGGTCCACAGCTGCGGGTTGAGACCATCATCGAACGGAAGGCCGAAGACGTCGATGGCGCTCAGGATATATCGTGCACAAAAAATGACGTGCGACCACACATTCGGCAGTTTGTCTCTCTGAACCTTCGCCGGTTGCCACTTGTACCAGTCAAGATATAGGACGACCTGTGAGATGACGGAGATGGCCACGACTGGCAAGTATAGCCTGATGCCGCGACGCAACATTGATGAGGATACGTTGGAAAGCAACTCGGTCTTGCGTCCTTCACTCCTAAGGTGTAAAGCTTTCCAAGAGATCGATATACCGGAGACAACCATGAATATCGCCACGCAGGCATGTGCCTCAAAGGCGATTCTGAACGGGGGTAGTTGAAACCAGTAGTTGTTCTCTTCCGGCGGATAAGATCCATAACCACGATGAGGAGCAGGCACAGCGCCCATGTATAGATGATTTACACACACGATAGCGGCCGCAGCTCCACGGACACCATCGAGCCATCTGGTATCGTCCATGCTTGATTTGCAGGTATTCAAATTGCCAGTATTGCAGATAGAAAACCAGTGAGGAAGAGGCGATGCTAATAGTGGCCTTTTGACGAGACTTACCTCCCACTCTGCCGTGTGAATAGGTCCAACACACCCGGAACTAAGTACCGTACCCCACTCTTGGTACCTGGCCGGAAACCGCGAAGCACAAAGTGTCGCATCATGAGCAAGCAAGACTGGGCCCCGGAACAAAAATGCAGTTCAAGACACCGGGTGGTTGATCTGTTGTCGGAAGATGAAGTAAGGTGGAGAGAGACCCGTCACGTGACATCTGGCAGAGGTACAAGATGCACGTGACGTCGGGGTCTCGGAATCAATTGGCCAATCAGAAGCGATACACATCTAGGTATTCCCGCACCTCACTTCCTCCCATCTTCATTCTTCTACATGTACCATTCTGATCTGCGGAAGCCCAGACACTCAGCAACCGAAGCGAACCGGAAACCTTGCCGCTCAAAGTATGCCATGATTGCTGGAGCAGTCGTGTCGACCACGGGACGGTAGCCGGCGTGCAGCGACACGATGGGCCCTCGTCGCCGGGAGGACCTTGTTCGCTCCCACTGATAGGTCCATTTTTCGAACTCCTTGACGCTTAGATCTACAAGGTTCGCTGTGGAATACCGCCAGTCTTCTACATCGATGGCATAGCCGACAGGATAGTATGCCCTCGAAGCGAGCTGCCGCAAGCATTCGTCGTCACAAAGGCCCCATGGCGGACGAACGAATCTGGTGCGGATCTGGAAGTTGTCGAACAGCCAATCGTTCATGGATATCTTGAAAGGATCAGCAATAATCGCCCCAGAGCCACGTGCGACGTACGAGATTGTAATCAAGGTCCTCGTGGCTGACGTCGCTCATGTTGATGTGGTTCCACCTAGTCAGTCAGTACCTGATCGGCAATGTGGTTGCTCATTGTCTGCATACGAATGCGATCCGATCTGGTGTCCATTGGCCAATATCTTCCGCACGCTACTCGTTAAATCCCGGAGACCACCAAAGTGATGCGGCCCGTTCTCAAAGAACGTGGCCGTGGCATTGTGCAGCTTCAGCAGTCGTAGCAGATCTTCCAGCTCCGTATCGGGGGTATCGTCAAACGTAAGCGCGACCGTCTTACTAGTTGTGCAATAGTCTGCGGCGATCAGCCTCCGGACCTCAGTCAGAAGGTACCCACATACCTGGATACTCGAAAGCGTCAATGCCGGAGTACGGCTGACCACTGCCTGTGGTATCGTTGACTGTTTCTGAGTGCGGTACTGTCCTGAAAGAGCTGCAGAAGCCGGGCCAAGTGGAGAAGGAAACGGTCGTGAAACAGAAGCATATTACCAACGACAGAGTCAAGAGGAAGCATCGTGCGCTGAGCATGTCCGTTGTCGATGTTCAGGTCAGTCTGGCTGGTACCGTCTCCCCTCTTGGTGACGCCATGTCGTCTTTATACAGCGGACTTGCCCAGGGACGAGGCTTGCCAAGGGACGAGACTTGCCAATGTCGACCGACTGACGTGAATCAGCGACATTCGCGGAGGAGGTGAACGTTCGTCTACCGTCCCTGACGATCCGGAAACTTGCATCAGCCGGCCACACACAGTTTCAAGGGAATACACTTGCTAGCAATGCCGGATACGTAGTCATGACCGTTCCAGTAAGGTACCTCCATACCCATTAGGTTCATGATCTATAGCCGTACAGTCCCACTCACTCGGCAACTGGGAAGTCTTTTGACTTGGCTGATGCTCTCATGCGTGGCATATCTCATAGATTGCACAGTCGTTTCACCGGCGTTACAGTCCACCCATGCATCTCCGAATGCACATGCTTCGATTTCGGTAAAGCGTTAAGTACATGTAGGACCGGTGAAATAGGGCTTTCTGCTATATCTTTCACGCTGTTCCCCCCTTTGCAACTGAAGCTCACCCAAACATCCTCACACTCACCTACAATATGCAACAGTCCATTGACCGTACACCAGCGGTACGGCTTCTGCTCAGCGCTCGCAGGAAGTTTGTCTCCGCCACATCCACTCTTGTTCGAGCGCTATGGCATTGCCTTTTGCTCTATCTCGTTCTGGTCTACAGGAATCAGATCTTCTTTGGCTATCCTCTGCTGGCGGAGGGTATAATCCAAGCTGTCGCTTCCGAGTCAAATCGGCGGAAGATGCTCGCCAGGAAGAAATCTGTCGAGACCAAGACTTGCCAATTCAAGATGGAAGCTGGCCGTTTGGACAAGGCCGAATGTATAGCCACTGTTGTGGGCTATCGCGAGGATTCCGAAATCTTCCGCAAGTGTCTCGAAAGCTATGCAGCCAACTTTGACAAGCGACACAAGGCTGTCTGTATCGGGATTGACGGCAAGGACGCTGAAGACTTGCACATGCGGGAGGTTGCCGAGGATGTGAGTTGTTCCATCGGTTAAATAGTATGGATTGCTGACGGCATTCGAGGTCTTCGGCTCAGGCCTTCTAAAGATTGACTTGGATGAGTCGTTTGGCCATATGGCTCGCACAAAGCTTGAAACCGAGATGATCCACGAAAAGCACCTCTGGTCGGAGAAAGGCGACCATACTGACAGCTGGATGATGAACTCACTCATAAGTAAAGCAACCGATATTCTTCAAGCTCATGGAGCCCTCTTCTGCTCGTCTGACGATCCTCGTCATCTCTGCATAACCCAGCCTCACCAGTCGAAGAAAGAGATCATGTTCACGACGTTCATCTTCGCTCTGGCACTTGCTCGTGCAAACGATGTCGAATTTATCTGGTCGAGCGATTCCGATAGCTGGGTGTTTCCAGACACGATAGCGGTAGCTGTAGACTGCATCAAAGCGGACGACAAGATTGCTGGTTCTTGTACTTCGCTGACCATTCACAACGGCCATGTCAGTACTGTCAGCACCATGGTGGCTGCCACCTACGAAGCCGATCTAGCTCTAACCTCAGGTCTTCTCTCTTCTTGCGACAGTACAGACTGCCAGTCTGGACCCTGCGCAACGTTTCGGTGTGACGCCCTCAAATCCATCCTACTTCCCTGGTACAATCAGATCGTCCTCGGCCAGCGTCCTGTAAACCTCCCCCCCTTCCCCTTCTAACAGTAATTCTCTATCTGACACTCACAGATCGTCAACGAAGACCGCCACCTAACAACTCGCCTGCTCCTTACCGGTGCCAAAGTGACCTACAACCCCCTTGCCACCGTCGCAACGGACACCCCGACGACGATCCCCAAATGGTCCGCCCAGCAGGTCCGCTGGTCCCGCGCCACGGCCATCGAATCCTTCTGCTATCCCCGCATGTTCATGATGCGTCATCCCGTCCTATTCATCTACTCCTTCCGCCGCCTCCTCGTGCCCATTGTCAACTTCGCCATCGTAGCCCGCTACCTGCTCACCGGCGTCGGCTCACAGTTTTCTTCCTTGCAAGACATCGGATATCGGATCATCCTCTGCGGCATGTACGCCAGTTTCCGCCATGGGAGCGGGCTCAAAACCTTCTTTGTCCACGGCGCCAGTCAGGTCTTCCTGCAGGTCCCGCAGGCGGCTTTCCTGTTCTGGGCGACGGTCACCATGTTTGAGAACTCGTGGGGCACGAGCATGAGGAGTGCTGGGGAGCAGGCCAAGAGGAGCAAGAAGCAATTCTTGGGTCAGCATTTCTGGCCACTGCTGGTCACAACCGTGTGGATTGCGATGGTGGGGAGCGCTTTCGTAAGGTATGTGGTCACGTACTGGGGCCTGGGGGACCCGGTGTGGGGTGCTGTCGGCGGATTGATCGGCGGCGCTGGCGTGTTTGCAGGAGCTATTGCGGTGGGCATGTGAGTTGGCAACTCGGTTGAAGGAAAACGGGTGTAGAAGCGATCGGCATCGAACAAAAAGTGGGAGGATCGTGGCCACGGGCCGCTGTACTGGGGATCATTACATTTCATTGATCATTTAACACATCCAGCCTCCGTCAACATTGACGATCGCACCCGTCACAAAACTCGACTCATCTCCAAGCAGAAATGCAATAACCTTTGCCACTTCTTCTGGCTCGCCCCTTCGCTTCTGCGCCGTGTGAGCATATGCTTTGGCAATCTCCTCCGGATCGCTTCTCTCCTTCCTCGCCATGGCAGTGTTGACTGATCCCGGAGCCACAGCATTGACTCTGATATGCTGATTCTCCTTGGCCGCAGTCCTGGTCAGCTGAATGACAGCACCTTTGCTAGCGTTGTACGCGACATTGTTTGGTGCGCCATACTGACCGAAGACGCTGGCAGCGTTGACCTTTGTCCGTTAGAGCCCTGGGGTTAACCAAGCTGGGCGTCGGGTGGATTGACATACAATACTACCACCCTTTCCCATTGCCCGAAGTTGTGCTCTCACGCAGTTGAACACGCCCTTCGCATTGACAGCAAAGACCGAGTCCCATGCCTCATCAGAAGTCTCAGTGAGAGGAACAGGCTTTGTGAGGATTCCAGCCATGTTCACGGCGCCATCGAGTCTTCCCAGCCTGGTAACTGTCTCTCTGATCCATCCGTCGACCGAAGCGGCATCCCGGACATCGACGACGGTGTGAAGATGCTTATCGTTGTTGTGAAGCGTATCGACGGCGGCTTGAAGTGCATCTTTGTTGATATCCGCAAGAGAGATCACAGCTCCACGTGAGGCAAGCAGCTGTGCCGTGGCCAGCCCCATACCCGAAGCGGCACCAGTGATAGCGACCTGACAGATGTGTCAGCTGGGTAGAGTGCCGTGACCGGGTCAACGCTGACGACTTTGCCCTGATAGTCTGACATTTTGCAGCGGTGGTGGACAGGAATGGGTAACTAGGCTTCGCCGAGTCCGTACTCCGACCATGTACGCCATGTTATGATTTGGAGCATCCCTAACAGAACACGCTATTGCTCCAGACAGATCGGGAAAGTGATACCGAGATCTGCAGCCTCCTTGTATCTGGGGACCCCACTTGCCCCGAAGGTGGCCGTGCATGAGAAGTGTTTCTGACCACTGGCATCTTTCTGAGAGTTTTCGAGGCCACCAGAGCATTCAGATGTTCTGCCGAAGCATGGCATCGTGTCGGACAAGATCTAGCCATGTCCTCGACGTGCCGTCATAATTCGCTCTTTCAGACCATACCTTCTCAATGATCCCCAAGGTGTTGGTAAATGAAGGCAAACCCGACTTCCGTGCCGCATCTTTGAACCATAGCGAAAATCTCTCCTGTGTCTTCTCGTCCTCTGCTTCACAAGCGGCGATAAAAGCCGTCCAAGCAAGGAGGAATGAGCCGTGAAGACTCCCGGGATCCAAGTCGGTGCGACTAGCCAGATAGTCACTGATACCACGCACGATGGGCTGCATCATGGAAGATTCGACGTCATAGACCCTGCGGTAGAAATAGATCATGAGTCCATCCTTCATGACGCCCAGCATATCTGCGGTCTCTCCTGCGACATACACCACGGTCGAGGATATTTGCCGGATTCGTCGCTCAATCGCTTTCGCTCGGGTAAGAAACTCTCGTAGTGGCAGGGCTTCCGAGTCGTTCCCCACGTTAGCCGAGTCTTTCTCATTTCCTAACCTTATGACCATGGAAAGCAGGAGGAACCACTCTTCCGGCACGCCGAATATTTCCTCGTAAAGCGAGCCTGCCCAGATGCCCGGCTTCTCCAGATGAAGGTCATTTTCGCCCTCTTCTTGTGATTTGATCCAGAGCATCTCTTGATCCAGATTGCTCGAATCGGGCAGTCTGAAAACACCACTATCCTGTCCGTACACAAGCAAGCCACTCATAGCCACTGCACTCTGGACATGCAGCCGATGGTTCAGATTGATGCCGAACATACCGGTGCTCTCATGCAGAAAGCGTTCAAACGCGTAGCAATGATGCAGCAATCTACGCTTTCGAGATTTATTCTGCGCAGGGAGGCCTTTCAGGCGGATCAACTTTTCAGTCTCGAGCAAGTAGCAATCAGCTTGGTCTCGATTTCCGGAGATGATAGAGACTCTGACCATAGTGAGAAGAGCAATGAGGAGTGACTTGTACTTTGTCTTCTTGGGAACATCGTATGCTGTTCGTAGCATGAGTCGGGTATGTTCCCTTGCTCGCTGTTTGTACATTAAGCCCTTCTCCTGCCAGTCTTGAGAACGGGAGACGCCTCCTAGCGATAAGGCGCTCACGGCCAAAGTACCATAGAAAGCACTCAATGACGCATGATCCAGGTCTTCATCCATCGTGAGTCCAGCGAGGCACTGCTTCACGTGAGGCACGAATAGCACATGCCACGGTGTTTTCGAATGACGGAATGGGCTCAAGAGGGTGATGACAGTACTCGCATAATGCTTGAGTAGGTGAATCGACTCTGGCGGTACATGCCTGCCAGTAGATGTCAAATTTGGTGTTAGGGATGTTCGAGCGATGCTGTTTCGCTGCACAAACGATGGTACGTGCGTCCGATTTGGTTGCTCCATCGTCAGAGCAAATTCATTCGCAGGCTCCTCTGCTTCATCTGATATCTCGTGGATACGATCTGAGTCGGGCCTTCCACTGTCCAGTACCAAGAAGGGTGTCACAGATCTATTGTCAAACATTTCGAGAAGATCAAGAAACGTTGCTGAGTCCCATGGCGATAGTGGCGGTACAGAACTATGGTGATCTTCGAGACTATCCGAGGAGGCTATGTCGTCCTCGAGCACCGAGATAGGCAAAGGTTCCGCAGAAGAATCATCCGATGGGAGTCCAGCATCCAGCCTGAAAGCGCCAAACGGTCCTTTCCGTACAAGCAGGTGGTGCCCCGGCCGACTTTTCTCACACTCGTCGTCGATACTAGTAAGGAATCGAAACGCTTCGCCTGGGTCTACTTGAGCTACGAGATCTTCGCTCATCCGCTTCCGCTGGGCAAGAGTGTGCAGCGGCCGACGAAAGCGGATAGTACCATGACTCGGGCCATCAGAAGGAAAGCTTATGGTATTGCCATAGCCCTCGCAGCTCAACCCTGACGTCGTACACAACACACATGCGGGCTGCGTCTCGTCGCACTTGACATGTCTACCTCTACACTTTGTCCCCATCAGTATCCGCCGCGAATGCACCGGATGCAGCAGTGCTTACCGTGATGCAGCCCTTGAACGATCGGTGGCGAGCGCCTTTGCCCGCCCGAGCAGTAGCCATGATGTGAGATGCAAACGCGTGCCATAGTACGTTCCCGTCCAGACAGGAACGGAAAGTGAACGAGGAGCCTGGTATCTGGGACCATTGCCGTGACTTATTGGGAAACGATAGTCAAATCCGCAGGCGCAGCGATGGATGCTGTCACGTGATCAGACCCACATTTCCGGCGTTACTTTCCCAAAATTCTGCCAGATAAGCCACGCAGCGTTGTATCCTGTCATAGTATCTACTTACCCGAAACCTTGATTTTGGAGTAGGACTCAAGTGATCCTAGGCTTCGTCTTTGATAGAGCTGGTAGAGCGATGTTCGCGTTGGAAAAGGAAAGTCATCGAGTCTAGCCCCCAGCAGAGACGATTGATATGCGAAACCTACACTCCTCATGATGCGCCACAGAGCAGCCAACATTATCACGTCTATCGACCCCTGTTCAACCCCCGCTTCCTTGGTGATAAGCCAAGAGTATCTTAATGTCTTGTGATGAGATTAGCAGATAAGTCTGGGCTCCAAGTATCGTGTTTCATCTAGCCTCAACCTCACGGCCAACTTCCATTCTCTCATAGCTCCTTTTCCTCATCAACAACCCATTTGTTCCTTTGTTCCTTACCCTACAACACATCACGATGGATGAAGAGAAGAAACAGACAAAGACTGCCGGGAGCGATCTCGCGCGTCTTGAGAGCTGCCGTGTCGGCGAGCAGTACGAACTGCACGAGCAAGCCGGCACCAAGCGTAACATCAAATCACGACATGCACAAATGATAGCCATCGGTGGATCCATTGGAACAGGGCTCTTCGTCGGATCCGGACAAGCACTCGCAAGGGGAGGGCCAGCCTTCCTCTTTGTCGCGTACTGCCTGATCTCGTGCCTCGTGTATGGCATAGTGACTGCAGTGGCAGAGTTTGCTACCTTTATGCCCATCTCTGGATCCTCTACCGCGTACTTCTGCGGACGATATGCCTCCAAGTCCCTCGGATTCGCTCTGGGATGGCTGTATTTCTACACCTTTGGGATCCTCGTCGCGTACGAAATCACAGCGGCCACCATAGTCATCAACTACTGGGAGAACGGCGTCCCTGATGCTGTATGGATCACCTTGATGCTCTTGGTCATCGTGGGCCTCAATTTTGCTCCTGTTGGCATCTACGCTGAGACGGAATTCTGGTTCGCTGGCCTCAAAGTGGTCATGATCATTGGCCTTCTACTGATGTCGTTCATCCTCGCAGTGGGTGGAGGGCCATCAGGCGACCGAATCGGTTTTCGGTATTGGAACAATCCTGGTCCGGTGAAAGAGTACATTGTCGAGGGACCTGGGGGCAGACTCACTGCCTTCTTGTATGTCTGGATCTTCTCTGGATTCTCCTTCTACTTCGGTCCCGAATTGATCGTCTACACTGCTGGTGAGATGAGGAACCCAAGGAAGAATCTGCCTTCGGCTGCCAGGCGCTTCTTCTACCGTCTTATCGTGTTCTACATTCTCGGCGCCCTCGCCATTGGTGTCATCTGTCCTTCTGACGCCGAGGACCTGGTGACAGGTGCTGGGAACGCCAACGCCTCGCCTTGGGTCATTGCTATTCAGAATGCTACCATTCCTGTACTGCCGGGCATCATCAACGCTGGTATTCTCGTCAGCGCATGGTCGGCCGGAAACGCCTTCCTGTACATGTCAAGCAGATCCTTGTACTCGCTCGCCGTTGCAGGAAGCGCTCCCAAAATGCTCGCTAAATGCAACCGCTACGGTCTCCCTATTTACGCCGTGATTGCCAGCAGTCTCTTTGGTCTATTGGCTTTCCTCAGCGTCGGGAGTCAAGCAGGTCAGGTCTTCAACTACTTCATCAGCTTGACCAACACAGCTGGCTTCACGTCTTGGATCATGTGCGCAATCACATTCATCCGATTCCGTAAAGCCTGCCAGGCCCAAGGCGTCTCGGTCCCCTACAAATCTCGCGTCCAGCCATTGGCAGCGTGGATATGCCTGTGCATCTTCACCTTCCTGTTGCTCATGAACGGTTTCACAGTCTTCTACCCTGGGCGCTTCACTGTTGCAGGTTTCCTGACCACATATCTCGGCATTCCGATCTTCGTCATTTTGTGGCTAGGCCACAAGCTGATTGCCGCGAGGAGCGAGCCGTGGCTCTACAGCCCCACGCAGGTCGATCTCACGACTGGAAGAGCGGAAGTTGAAGCTGACGCGGAAATCTGGGCCGCAATGGAGATGGAGAAGAAGGGTAAAACAGCTGATACTTTGGGAGGGAAGATTTTGCAGAAGATCTCACTTGCGTGGAGTTGATTTGTTCTCCCTGTGAGGACCAGTCGGCTAGAGCGTGTTTTTATAAGAGTCTGTCAGTGATCTTACGCGCGTGTTCTCTATATACGATCAGAAGAAATGCAATGTCTCTACAAGCTGAACGAAGTGCCTGTGTCAGCAGAGGGATATACGTAGTCACCAAGACTCGAGCATATTCTGTACCCGTCGCGTACTCTATAGCCATGCAAGCATGTTTGACCCTGCATCGTTCGCGCGACAAAGTCGCGTCGTCGTAAAGACTGGATTCATTCATCAAATGGTAAGTATATGTCGAATGTTTACGAGTCACCTACTACAAACATCGTCTACATCTTAGTGGGTTTACGAGCCTCTCTCGCCGAGAACAAAAAACCCTCGATTACTGAGGTTTTCTGAGCTTTGCGGGTAGAGGTGACATCCCGTGGAGGTCATCTCGATATCTTCAAAGCTATCTAGGGTGGTCATACTTCGTGGGTGTTGTCAGAGCTTTTATTGAACTGAATGCATACAGTATTCAAACAGGTCTCGTTGCCATTCATTCAGGGACAAACTTGTTTGGATAGCTTTATCAGATGGATCGATCATCTCAAAAGCGAGTTCTTTGCATTCATAATCAAGTCGCTAAGTACGTATGTGGCCTCTATGCTAAGCTCCATGTGCAATGTAGGACAGTGTACTCCGTTGAAAAGTGATGTAAACATAACAGTATCAGTCAAAGCCTTGCACATCAGTATCTCGTAAATTGGGGCATCCAATAGATCAGGCCTATCGCTGTGTATAGCCGCCATCGACGGCAAGCGCTGTACCAGTCACGAAGGATGACCTCCCACCTGCCAGATACACCACACCATCTGCTATCTCCTGAGGCAGACCAGCTCGGGCGATTGGAATGGAGCCATTCGCTAGTCTCTCATCTAATGCTTTCTTGACTGCCGGATTGTTCATTACGATTGGTGTCGCTGTGTAGCCTGGGCAGATGGCGTTGATCCGAAGTCCTCGAGCGGCATAGTCTTCGCTTGCCGACCTCGTGAGGCCGATGACAGCATGCTTTGAGGCTGCATAGGCTGTGGAGAGAGGAACACCGACGAGACCTTGCAATGATGAGAAGTTGACGATGCTACCACGTTGTAGAGGTCTCCCGTCGATGCTGGAGAGGATGGGGTCCTGCTCCAGCATGATCTTTGCCGCTGCCCTCAAAACGTAGAAAGTGCCATTGAGGTTGACGTCGAGGATACGCTGCCAATCTGGGGTCTTTACGAAAGCAGCACCGCCCTCGTGCTTCATCGCGATACCGGCAGCGTTGACGGCGTAGTCCAGCCGACCAAAGGTTCGTGCCGTTTCCTCGACCGCGTGGATGACTTTCGCTTCATCGGTAATGTCCAGTCCAAAGACAATGATTTGACAAGGCTTGCCGCCACTCTTCGACTGGGCCGCTTCTATCTCGGCCTTGACGGCGTTGAGATGGTCTTCACTGAGATCGAGGAGCGCTAGACCAGCGCATCCATCGCGAGCAAAGGTCTCTGCGCAGGCTCGGCCGATACCAGACGCGGCACCTGTAATAAGAGCGTAGCCAGGGACGTCCATGATGATGTTGAGCGGCCAAGGAAATGCGAGTTGATGTCAAAAGGGTGCGAGCAGGATTCTTCACAATGTGATGGAGAGTGGAAACTAAGAGGTGCACGTAGACCTACAGTATAGCCCCAAAGACATGACTTGTTGAACATTGGAATGGCCGCGACGAGCAAAAACGCTGATCAAACTCCGACCCCATTGATGATTGCGAGGGGAAGGATGAGGAAAGTTGTTGCGTGGTGGGGTATGAGGCAAAAAGATAAGAGACGAGGTGGGCAAGTATAAGCTCAATCGGGACTAGCGCCGAATCAAGCTGGCGACACGCTCAACAGCTCAATGGGATTGGCCTTCCGATATCCGTCCTCGCCAGGCAATCCATCAGGTCGATTCGAGCATGCGTGCGCTTTCCCGATCGTGTGAGGACTGTTGCTATATCAGCGTGGTAAGCCGTAAGTCATTTTCCCAAGCACACATATTTCTACGAAGCAGAGTCTACCTCCTCCTACCATTGCCGAACTGCTTCTTCTTGTGCATCCTTCTGTCTGCCCAGCTCACAATGGACTCGCCTCAGTCCGAAAACAACTACGATGTCCTCATTGTCGGAGCCGGCCTTTCCGGCATCTGCAGTCTCTATCACATCCGGAAGCAGTTCCCTATGTGGAGGGTGAAGGTCATCGAAGCTGGCGATGGCCCAGGTGGCACTTGGATGTGGAATAGATATCCAGGTGCTCGATTCGATTCAGAATCTCTTTCGTACGGTTACTCTTTCGACAAGGATATGCTGGACGAGTGGCACTGGAAGGAAGCCTTCTCACCACAGCCCGAGACACTCAAGTACATCGAGCGTTTCTGTGAGAAGCACCAGTTGTACGACGACATCAAGTTCAATACTCGGATACGATCTGCGAAGTGGCATGAACAGACCCACACGTGGCTTTTCACGGACGAGGCTGGCGCGGAGTACCGCACCAAGTTCTTCATAAGCTGCATAGGATTTCTGTCTTCGCCCACCTTGCCGGCAATCCCAGGGGTCAGTAGCTTCGCCGGTGAATCATTCCACACGTCGAGATGGCCGAAAGACTTTGACATGAAGCGGGATTTCGCTGGCAAGCGAGTTGGTATCATTGGCACAGGCGCAACTGGTATCCAGACGATCACGGAGATTGCGAAGGAGCCGAGCATCAAGTCTTTGACCGTTTTCCAAAGGACGGCAAACTGGTCTGCTCCTCTTCGCAATACCCAAATCAGTACGGAGGATATGGAGATCCACAAGAAGAATTACGAGACTGTTTTCAAACGCTGCGCATCAACGCCCATGTGCTTCATTCACGAAGCCGATCCACGAAAGTCCGCCGACGTCACCGACGAAGAGCGTCTAGCGTTGTGGGAGAAGATCTATTCCGAGCCGGGCATGAGCAAATGGCTTGGAGCTTTCAAGGACACTTACTCCGACAGAGAAGCCAACAGACTGTACTCTGACTTCATGGCAAGCAAGATCCGAGCTCGAGTCCACGATCCTCAAGTGGCGGAGAGACTCATCCCCAAAGATCATGGTTTCGGCACCCGCCGGGTACCTTTGGAGAGCGGCTATTTCGAGTCCTACAACAAACCAAACGTGCATCTGGTCGATCTGAAGGAAACTCCGATTGAGCAAGTCACGGCCACGGGCATCACTACCGTCGACGGGACGCAACACGAGCTCGACGTCTTGATCTTCGCCACGGGCTTCGATGCCATCACCGGCGCTTTCCGAGCCATCGACTTCCGGGTCAAGGATGGGCGTCCATTACTCGGTGATGCCGAGCAGAATGCGGTTTGGGTCAACCAACGACCCCGAACGTTCCTCGGTATGACAGCACCGAATGTCCCCAACATGTTCATGGTTCTGGGCCCACATCAGCCGTTCGGAAACGCCACAAGGACCATAGAGCATGCCGTCGATGTCGTCATGGACTTGCTTGAATACTGCAAGGAGAGCAATTACACATACGTGGAGGCAACGGAGGAAGCTGCGGATGAGTGGACAAAGCATGTCTTCGAGGCCGCGCAAGGGTCTCTGGCCAACGAGATCGATAGCTGGATGACTGGTGTTAACAAGAATGTCAAGGGCAAGACCGAGCGTACCGTCGCAAGGTATGCTGGGAGCGCGATTGAGTTCAGGCGGCGGTGTGCTGCTTGCAAGGATGCTGGTTGGGCCGGCTTGACGTTCGCCTGAGACCGCTGCATGCAGCCATCTCCTCAGATCATGACGGTCTCTACGGCGTTCATTGGTCAGGATTCACGCTATATCGTGCGCATGCCTTCATCTCCGAGTACATATTGCATGAGCGATTGATCCCTGTTCGGCACTCATTTTTGGCGCAACGAGAACATAATCCCTACCGCATTGCAGGCGAGAATTTATCAAGAAACGCAACTTATATAGATCAGTCACTCCACATATGTCTACAGACGTCCCGATGCTCGTTCCACGGTGACAATGTCGACCTCCTTCTCCTTTTCCAGGCTGTCCCTCGGGCTGCTGAAGGCATCGTGCTCAACAATGATCTCGCGGCCGCGAAGACGATCCCAGACTGACCTGCACACGCTCTTTGCGAATATGGCATCCATGGTCTCGAGGGTGACGCCCTTGGTCTCCGGGATGCAGAAAAAGGACCACACTCCAATGACGATCATGAGAGCGCCGAAGAACATGTATGTGCCGTAGCCCAACGAAGTGATCATGTATGGCGTTGTACGCGAGATCAAGAAACTCCAGAACCTAGTGTTGCGATTAGCAGCTGATCGATTCCATAAGATATGCCTCCTAACGTACCATTGAGAGGCGGTGGTGATCGCCACACAAAGCATCCTGACGTCCAAGGGGAAGATCTCGGAACAGATTAGCCACGTCAGACCCTGCAAGCGTCAGTGAATGTTTGTCTGTCACCAAGCGCAGGACTACTGACCTGTAGCGTTGCACAGTATATGAGGCCGTAGAGGTAGACGCAAACCATGGCAAGGTAGCCCCAGCCATCACGAGTGATGTTGCCCGCAGCAGCAGCTTCAGCTGGCCGTGCTCTGAGCACGTAGCCTCCGATGTACCACATAGGGATGGAGCCGATGAATGAGCCGTAGATCATACCCTGTCGACGACCGAGTTTCTCGGCTACCCACAGGGAGAAGATGATCATGCCGACGACCTTGGCCACTCCATAGAATCCGGTAGCGAAAAGCTTGGTATCTGTACCGGTGATACCGAGCGTCTCGAAAATGCGAGGAGAGTAGTAGGTGATGATGTTGACTCCGGTCATGTTCTGAGCACACTATCCAAGGGTCAGCCACCGGATCAGCAAATCAATGAGATGACAGTACCATGAGTGTAACGCCAATCGCCAGTCTGTTCCGTGTCCCGCGCTGGATCAACCGCTTGAACATCTCCTTCTTGCTAAGCTTGTTGGCATTCCGTTCCTCGACTTGACGGCGAATCTGCCCGAGTTCATTCTGGATGTACATGTCGTGAGACGGCAGTGTCCTCAGGTACACGAGAGTCTTCTCCGCTTCCTCCCATCGATCCTTCTTGGCTAGCCATCGGGGGGACTCTGGGCAGAACATCATGCCCACCAAGAGCAAAACGCCTGGCAGAAGCTGCAGACCCAGCGGCATGATCCATTGAGCATCTGCATTGTCACTTATACTTCTGTCGCTCGAATAGTTGATCCAGAAACCCAGCATGCCGCCGCCTTGCGAGGCGATCTCGAAGAACCCGATGAGGCGACCACGGATGGAGGGGGGTGAGATCTCGCTGATATATACTGGGATGATACTAAACGTCGTCAGCAGACGTCAAAGCATCACATGTTCCCCCGCATCTCATCGTAATCTTAACAGGACGATGGGGGGGGCAAGTTGCAAGTTGCAAGTCCGTCAAAGATGTGCCGCGTGTGGAATGGGGTCTCGAGAACGGAAGAGTGAAGAGAGGTTACCGGAGGGACTCACAGCGACACAGCTCCGATACCGAAGCCTGCAATTGCTCGACCGCCTATGATCATCGCGATGTTACCAGATGCCGCGGTCATCAGCGTGCCGCCCAAGAGGAAGATGACGCTGGAAAAGATGGTTGACCATTTACGGCCGATCTTCTCCGCCAGCGGGAACATGATCAAACTGCCGAAGAAGCACCCGGATTGAAACGTAGAGACGATACTGGGCAAGGTCAGCGCTCATGGTCCACTTGCGCGGCCGTCGGTGCTTTCGTGTGGGCTCATGGTGGTGACGCCCATAAGCGACGGCGACTTCGATAACGACCATTATGGAGAATCTTACTTTCCTTGCAAGGTATCTCGTTGTGCCGCAGAGACCTTGTCCAGTCCGTAGGATCTCCGAAAAGAGTCCAAAGCCATGGTGCCGCCGATCACAGCCGTATCGTAGCCCACTGAACGCCCATCAGAACGACCACAATGCAACAGACAACGGAGGAGTACTCACTAGCAACAGCAGAAAGCGAGGCCACCAGAGCGATCCAGTGGACCCTCCAGTTCCTGACGGTCTTGGGGTCATCGGTGCCTTCAGCGTGGAGGCCCATTGTGAACACGGCGTATCAAAGTGAAGATGTCGCAGTGTGGTGACAGCGTACAACAGAGAGATAGGAAGGGAAAGAGACTCCGTACCACCCGAGTCTCTGACAAGAGGGACTTACCGAATGATATACGCTGTTCGCCTCCCAAACATGCCAATCCCCATGTCGGCCTTTGCACCCCAAGCCACGCGAGCCAAGTACATGCGGAGAAGGTTTCCTCACCCACACATCGCATTGCTTGATCCTGTTCAAGAGTGTCAAGAGCTGGAGACGTGGACCGAACAACCCCCGACCTGCTGTCAGACCTGCCGGTTCCGCCAAAGGCCAAGCACTGATGTGCGCCGCCAAGACAGCCCCAGCGTCCACCCCGCTCGCTGTCCAGAGCCCGCTAGTGCGATTGTAGCTAGGATCGGGTCAATCCCGACAGACGGTGAGAGAGATTGCTGCAGGAGTCTGAATCAAAGATGGCCGAATACTTGAAGAAGGGTGTCGCTGGCGTCTGGAGAAGGACGCTACCGTGCACTGCCACCTTGATATCGATCTCTGTACGCATAGCGCGGGCAAGAAGAGAAAGAGACATGTGATAGAGAAGGGTCTGCGGGTGGTATACTTGCTTCGCATTGGGAGCGGACTCCTTTTCCCCGGAGAGGAGTTGAAGATCATGGTAGGGGTGGCCAGAGAGAAGGATGGTAAGGTAAGGACGAGAGCCTTGGTAGTATCTTGAGCGAAGTTGGCTATTCGTGAGATTTGGAAGAGCATTCTTCCTCGACCAAGACCCCACGTACACCAGACTCAGGATGGTGGTGGTCGAACGTTCTGCCGGAACGATTGCCCGTCAAGCTACCGCGGTTGCCATCACCACTTTCGCTCGTGTATTTTCACGAGGGGCCAACTCGATTCAATTGGTTTCGTGGACTCAAGTTTCCTAGAGGGACCAGGTGACCACCAGTAAATACTCATGTGGGTCCATATCTTTCGAATTATGATCCATCTAGGCTGCCAGACCGCCTTGGTGGCTTCCAATCCCCCCATTCTTTTTTTTTTAATGCTCGGCCTTCTTTTGGCGTCCAGCTCGAATGCTCTCATATCATCCGTCGCTAGCGTATCGCCGAGCAACTATGCTGTTTCTGCGAGTGACAGGCAGCCAGTCTCTGGCAGGGAGAAGAAGTAGATGACCGCGGCAGAGGTATTGGTGGCGATGAAGAGGGAGTAGTATCTACCGCCGACCTTTTGAAGTGCTGTCAGGGGAGACCCGCGAAAGGACGATCGCTGTGATGGTTTGATAAAACAGCCCATGCCAGACCTTTTGGTCACAAGGACTGCGGAAAGATGGTACGACGTAGATTGTCGAGTTGGAGAAGATGGCGTAGAATGCCGAGTAGGTGAAGCTGGATGTGATGGCCGCTCGAGCGCCATCAGAATTGCTTCCACGGACTCCAAATCGCGTACTCCACCCCATGCAGATGGCGATCAGGGTACTGGGGACTAATGATCCTGACCAGAGTGTCGCCGTACGTGGCCATTAGTCGGCAACGATGAGAGAATCAGGAATCTCGCAAAAGGCGCCCATGAAGCCGTAGGTTCCCGAAGATGAAGTACGAAGTCACACTGGTGAATCTGACAGTGGCGTAGAAGATGTTTTGGTAGTTCTGGATGATACTCGAGCCAGACAGCCGACTCGTGGTGACAATAGAGTCTACTGTCATGGTACGGCGTCGGAAACGACGTGAGAAGAGTTGAGCGACAGCGGAAACACAACTCTGGGTCTTCTGTGAGTGTGTCCAAAGGCGATCTGACCCTTGGTCTGTATCATCTCTCGCTAGACAAGGCCATCGTTACCTTTGCCGTGAGACTTCTGCGGAACTCGTCGACGTTAGCTTGTGATACAACTTGGCTAGCGACGACTGCAATCGACGCAAATGGATGTCTACGGTACCTACCCGCTTCTGTTCACTTGTACAGTTTCTGCTCATCTCGCCATCGTGGGTTGTATGGGATGCTTCTTCACCAAATGAATAGCAGGATTGGGTCTGGTATCTGCATGGCTCAAGGGATCCTTCGTTGAGCATCACCCATCGCCTGAGCCCCTACGAATTCTTTCCAGTTCGCTGCCACGAACCCTCTGTCGGTCCACGTCAGGTCTGTATGCACAGCGGGAGACTCTCAGGCTACGTGAGGGCGTTTCTACATCCACGGTGCCCGTCTGCAGCACAGCGGAGACGCTTGCGAGCACTGCGGCATCTCATTGATTATTGCTGCTACAGACAGAACATCGTAACGCTACGCTTGGCTCACCTTTGATCTGTTATGGCCCAACGTGGTGGTGACGATGCCAGAGTCGACACGGTATATGAAACCTCCCATTGTGCGTGTATCAGTCTACTTGCTTCTTGCCATGCCTATCAATGACAGTGATTTTCAGGTGTCTAGCACGACCAAGGCAAAGCTTTGTGCAGTCTAACTAATGCAAGTCAGGTGCAGACGAAATGAAATCCAAGGATCTGGGAATTGCACTGCAAGCCACGGAAGAGATACAGTATACCACCGGGACCTACACTTCAGTATGTACCATCCCGTTCCGCCACACTTGATCCGGAGCACGTCAAGAAGCGCTGTATCTCTGGCCCGGACTCCGCGCTCCTGCACCCCGCGGACCCTCACACGAACCGGGGGAGTGCAAGATATGATACATGATAGATGCAAACGACTTGATTGGATCCAATCAGATGGAGTTGCATGAGACAAGAGACTTGAGGGCTTGTCGCTGTTGTCGGTGTTGAATACCCCGCATTAGGGTATGTAGAAGGACCGGAGGGCTCTTACCTCATACTGTACCACGTGCAATGGACAAGCCAAGCATTGATGCAGATCTGTCTCGGTGGAAAGTGTGCCGATGACTGATGAATGCTTCAATGGAGTATGTCTACATGGGACGGTCAATTGGGGATGTAGCCCACGAACTCACACTGTCTAGGGACGCCTGCCCAGGTGCATTTCCTTCCTATATACACCATCTCAAGGACTACCTAGACGAGAACCCTACAGCGAAACCACCTCTGCCTCAACATCCCAATTTCCACAAGCATGGCCGCCCCAAAACTCACCCCTCCAACATTCGAGCACCACCACACAGGTCTAGGAGCAGGCTACACCCACCCCCGCATATCATGGCAATTCCTCTCCAGCACAGACACGGCACCGTCCTTCACTCAAACATCCTATGACCTCGAGGTCAACGGCACCATCCACACCGTCACCTCCGCAGACTCGGTACTCGTCCCCTGGCCGACGACGGCCCTCTCCTCCCGCGCCTCCGCCACCGTCCGCGTACGCTCTCACAGCACCACCCTCAGCACAGACTGGTCTGGTCCCTCGACCATCGAGACCGGTCTTTTGCACCGCGACGACTGGAAAGCAAAGTTCATCGCTTCCTCGTCCGTCTCGGCCCCCAAAGACGGTCCTATCCCCCCCGTCCGCTTCCTGAAGAGATTCGCTCTCCGATCCGTCCCGCGGAAGGCGAGGGTGTATTCCTCTGCGTACGGCGTGTATGAGATCTACGTCAATGGTGCGCCGGCGAGTGATGAGCTCATGGCGCCCGGCTGGACGTCCTATGCGCATCGGATCAATTATCGGACGTATGATGTCGGGTCGCTGTTGAGGGAGGGGGAGAATGTGATTGCCATCGAGGCGGGAGAAGGGTGGTACAGTGGACGTCTTGGGTTTGGAGGGGGCAAGCGGCATTGGTACGGGGATGAGATTGCCGTTTTGGCGCAGCTAGAGGCGGACGGGGAAGTGGTGGGAACGGATGAGACTTGGGAGTCGGCGGAGAGCGCGATCTTGAGGAGTGAGATCTATGACGGGGAGGTGTATGACTCGGAGAGGGAGGTGGACTGGAAAAAAGGGGAGGGGAAGTGGGGACAGGTCAAGGTGGTAGAATTCACCAAGGCGAAGATTGTGAGTAGCGACGCACCGCCGGTAAAGGTTACAGAGACCATCAAACCCGTCAAGGTCCTCAAGACGGAGAAGGGTAAGACGGTGGTTGATTTTGGGCAGAATCTGGTGGGAAAGGTGCGGGTGAAGAATGTGAAGCTGGAAAAGGGGGAAGAGCTGACGTTCAGACATGCCGAGGTCATGGAAGACGGTGAGCTAGGGGTACGCCCGCTGAGATACGCAAAGGCAACGGACACTCTTATCGGATCGGGGGCAGAGATTGAGGACTGGACTCCACGCTTTACATTCCATGGCTTTCGGTACATGCAAGTGGACGGCTGGCCGGGTGAGCTCGAGGCAGAGCATGTCGAAGCGCTGGTTGTGCATTCGGACATGAAGCGTCGTGGTCACTTTGACTCGTCCAACCCGCTCGTCAATCAGCTTCATAAGAACGTGGTCTGGTCGATGCGAGGCAACTTTCTAAGCATACCCACTGACTGTCCTCAAAGAGATGAACGGCTTGGCTGGACAGGAGATCTTCAGGTCTTTGCACCATCGGCCTCTTTCCTCTTCAACACGATTGGACTGCTGGGCAACTGGCTAGAAGACCTCATGGCCGAGCAGCTGGAGGATGACCGGGGCGGTGTGCCAGCGCTAGTCTGTCCAGACGTGCTACCTGAGAACTGGCCGAAAGAGGCTCCCCAGGCCGTGTGGGATGATGTGACAGTCCTGACACCTGACGTTCTGTACAAGTACAGCTCAGACAAGGACATCTTGTCCCGACAACTCCCGTCGGGACAAACCTGGCTTGACAAAGCGGTCGCTCGCGGCGAAGATGGTCTCTGGACACGCGACCTGTGGCAACTGTCCGACTGGCTTGATCCAGCAGCTCCACCGGAGGCACCAGGCTCTGGTCGGACTGACGACGTCCTCGTAGCAGATGCATACCTTGTGCACGTCACCGAGACCTTCGCGGCAGTCAACATGGCGATCGGGAACGAAGAACAAGCCCGGAAGTACGCCGCAGACGCTCACAAGCTCCGCAAAGCGTTTCAGCATAAATACATCAGTCCCTATGGAAATCTCATGTCCAACACGCAGACCGGCATCGCTCTGGCAATTCAGTACGGCCTTTATCGTAACAGCGACGAAGTCAAGGTCGCCGCTGCGAACCTCCGCAAGCTGGTCCGGTACGCCCAGTTCCACATTGCCACTGGCTTTGCCGGGACGCCGGTCATCACTCATGCTCTCACCAGCACTGCTCAGCCGCAGCTTGCCTACCGCATGCTCCTGGAGAAGACGTGTCCCTCATGGATGTACCCAGTGACCATGGGTGCGACGACGATTTGGGAGAGGTGGGACAGCATGTTACCTAATGGCAAGATCAATCCTGGCGAGATGACCAGCTTCAACCACTACGCCCTTGGTGCAGTCGCGGATTGGCTGCACACGACAGTGGGTGGTATTGCACCACTAGAGGCAGGTTGGAAGGTGATCAAGGTCAGACCCGTGCCCGGCGGAAATCTCACATCGGCCAAGGTGCGCTTTGACGGGCCGTACGGGCTAATCGAGAATTCGTGGACCTGGCACGATGGCAAGTTTGAGATGACTTTGACGGTACCGCCGAATTCGTCCGCGCAGGTGACGCTGCCGAGCGAGATCTCCACAGATGTCACTAGACCAGAGGAGCCCTTCACGTCGGTCGAATCGGGCGTGCACAAGTTTGCGTGCGATTTTGATGCAGGCGAGTGGCCGCCCTCAAAGTTGTACCAGCTCAATCAGTCTGGAGGCGAGCCGGAGACATTTTAGATAGCGCTTGTAATCGCTGTTCGTTGCAAAGATATCCATCCGAGTGGTAAGCCTCCGGATCGGCCCTAGTAGGTCAACCCGTGTGTCAACCCCCTCTCCCTCTCGCAGCAAAGCCCCGACGTCCAGAGCTGTCGGGCCCTCGAGGCATTCGTACCGGCTGCTCACCAGCTGGGGTGATGGCGCGTGGGGTTGTCCCAGCCTGAGTCCTTGAGGAGTATCCTGGATCAAATAGCTGTTTCGTCTGCGGTGCTCGTGCAGGTGACTGCTCTGCGGGCGAGCCAGGATGGCTTCCCCGACCGCCTGGACCGCGCCCTCTCCGAGAAGATTGTCGCGATCCTCCTGCGGCGGCGTTCTTCGCCGCACCGTCTGTCGCCGCGGACGATGTCCCCATAATGCGTTCCCGGGCCTCGGCGTACTTGCGTTGTTTCTCCTCCCTCTCCAACGCCGCCTTCTTCTGTCTCTCAGCCAGTGACTCGGCCGCCCGCTTGCGCTCCTCTTCCTCGCTGTCATCGTCGTCGTGGATCGAAAGTCCCACCATCCCATTCGCGGGTGCAGTCGCCTGTGGTTTTCTGCTCAAGACCTTCATCTGCGGCCTGAACTCGGTCTTCAAGGGCACATCACCCGTCTTGGACTCGAGGAAGTGGAATCGCTGAGGCTGTTCGGCGGCCTCCCACAGCTTCTTGTTGGCTTCGGCATGTTCGGCTTTCCGTTGTGACTTTGTCAAGATCTTTTGAGAGGCTGGCGTGGCAGAGGGGTTCTTCTACTGAACGTCAGTCGAGTCTCATACCATGATCCTGACACCCACGTCTGCAGCTTGGACCCAGTCATCTTCCCAGGCATTCGGAACGTTACTCATGGTCGCAGTGGAGGACGTGAAGCGTGGAACGCGAGGTTGGGTGCGGATGCGGGGAGGGGATTTTGATGTCACGTGATATGTACACCCCCCACTGCTATTTTGGGGTCGGCGTTTTTCCGGATGTAGAGCGACGGAAGGTCGACCGCGTCTCCTTTCACCAATATAACCTCACTCACTATCACCATCATCGCGTGGCACACAACCGGTAAGAGAAGGGTTGGGATGATGACCGTCAAAGTCATGGCGATATGGGTGGCCTTTCGGACATTCATCAGTGACTGCCACAGCACAAGCCATTCGAGTGATCGTGACACTTACCCCCCCTGCGTTGACAGATAACGGGGACCCGTGGCGTTGAACCCCTAAACACACCTGTAGCTCCTAACTTAAGTATCGATGGCGGCGCCGCCACTGCACCAGACGCTCATTTGGTCGTCAGCGCCGTGTTACAGCCCTTGCTCAATGAAGTTGACCAGCGTGCTCGTGGCGCTCGTGGGCTGCGGTTCTGTATGGGCTCAGACCGCCGAAGAGAGTAAGATGCCTCTCAGATCACGGCGCACACGTACCTAAGCAGTTCACTCACAGTGTGCACAGGATGCCGCGGCGTGGACAAGGAGATGGCCGTCCTCGAAAGGGACGTCACCGAGCCTCTGGGCTTCTGCAAGTTCTTTTTGTCCGAGTAAGGATCAAGACGTCCGGATCATCTGGAAAAGATTCCCCCTCCCTCTGACATGGATACCTGGCAGGAAACGAGGATTCTCGCCACTCCCCGATGTCAAAGATACCTGGACCCTGATCCAGGCATGTGTTTGCACAATTGCCGAGGCCGGTATCCCAAAGGTCACACCTTCGGACCGGGCGATGCCCACGAAACCCGTCTTCTTCAAGTGCAACGACAGCATCCTCCCTGCCATCGACGCGGCCTTTCGACATCCAAAGGCCTTTTGTAACTTTTATCTCACAAAGTCAGTCCATTTTCCAATCCGACTTGCCCGGACAAGCGTCTGACCATATCCGTAGACCTCAGAGCTTATCACCAATCCGTGGCGTCACGGCCCAAGATCTCTACGAGGGGTGCGCCTGCATTGCCGAGCTTCCCACTCGCTTCGTCAAGCCATCACACACATCCCAGACCTCAATACCTGCTGCGATTAGGGACAAGGACGAACTATGATGGTATCCAGGGAGCACCAAGAGAGGAACAACATAGAATCAAGAGGAATAGCATATCCAATCATCACCCCCGACCAAGCGTAGATGCGTAATATAGAAAAAGAGCATCGCCAAGAGGAATCCAAGCCGAGCTTTGCTACCACGTCTAAATATCCAAGTCCGCCAAATTGTATTCGTGAAAGCCATAAGAACACCCAACGTTGGAGCTGGTAGCTGAATTGAAGTATCCCTCGTTGGTCTGACTCATGGTGTCCGACCACACATAGCAGCGCCAAGAGGATGTATCCACCGTGTAGTACAGGTTGAAATCCGGATAGTCGTTGAATGTGCCTTGCGACCGAATCGCGAAGGATGCGCAGCTTGTCGCTGCCGCTGACACGCCTATGTTGCCGAAATTGGTGGAAGATGCGCCCGGAACGTTGGTGGCGTAGGTGCCATATGCGCTTGTGAACATGGTGAACATGGCAGAGTAGCGGTCTCCGTTTGTGTTTGTTGCAAAGGTGGCGACATATGTAGTCATCGACGTCGCGCATGTAGGCGCAGTACTTGAGAAGGGAGTTGTGGTAGGACTTGTGCTGACGGTTGAGCTGACAGTCGAGCTGATCTCTGAGCTGGTCGCTGACGTGATGGAGGAGCTGTCAGAGGAGCTGGCCGAGGAGCTGATGGAAGAGCTGTCAGAGGAGCTGGCCGAGGAGCTGATGGAAGAGCTGACAGAAGAGCTGATGCTGGAAGTGATGGTCGAGCTAATGGACGAGCTGATGGACGAGCTCATGGACGAGCTAGAAGGTGCCGAGGAGCTCATCAGAGAGCTGGACGACGTGTCTAGGGACAAGCTCGTGGGCAGGGTGATAGTCGTACTAAGGACGGAGCTCAGATACGGCAATAGACTTGTCACTGAAGACTTTGTCAGTGAATTGGTTGTCACGGCGGTCGAAACACCAGTGGATGTTTCTAGAGCAGTGGTGGTACCTGATGACGTGCTTTCTGTCGTGCTCTCTGCCGCGGATGTATCTGATAACGTGCTTGACTCTGCAACGCCGGCCGTCGTGCTTGGACTTGTGGTGATCTCTGTGATCATCGTTGAAGACGATCCAGGCGCCAAGATTGGCGTAGCATTGGTTGTCGTTGACGAAGGCTTTGGAGCCGAAGTGGTGGTGGTGGTCATTGTTGTTGTCGTTGTTGTCGTTGTTGTCGTTGTTGTCGTTGTTGTCTGAGTACTCGTCTTGACCTTTGTCGATGAGGTCTTCACAGGGGTTATGACGCACTTGCAACCCCTGTAAAGCTGCCTGACACCAAGTGCCTGGACGGGAGACGACCACCGTGGACTGTCAAAGGATTAGCGGACTACTTGACTGAATAGGGGCAAGACTCGTACATGGCGTTGTAAAACTTGCAAAAGTTCTTCGCCTGGACAAAGTTTGCTCGGACGACAGTCTCGAACTCGCGATTGCAAGTCACACCGGCATTCGAGATGCGTCTGGCGTCTGGATCCACGACAGGGGCGGGAATGTTGTGGTTTTTCAAGTAGCATTTGCAGCTCTGGACAAGTGACTTTGCCGACAGTTCGGTCAGGACGGATCGTTCTCGTTTGCTGCCCATGTTAGGAAATGTAGGTTTTTGGTGGTGTCTGAGAAGTAACATACGCCCCAAGATACCACTTGCAGAACTGGATGGGATGTTTCATTTGGCGCCGCAACACCGCGGTATCTGCTTTACGAGCATTGCAAACTGCGTGGGGAATCAGTCGACATTGCGTCTCGCTCGCGTTGTTCTTGTAATGTAAAAAGACATACCCTTTTCAGATATCTGGACCTTGGCACTCCAAGCCGTGCTGCTGAATGTGAAGAGCAGGAGAAGGAGTGAGAGGAGCTCCATCGTGTAGTAAGAAAGAAAACAGAAAGAAAAGTCAAGTGATCGAGTCTACCACCTCGGAGCTGCAGGCGAGCATGACCATTTATGTACCTACCAAGTCGACGTACTCCGCGGGCCCATGGTATCGCGGTCAAAGTTCCGATATTGACATGTAGCGGCCTTTGCTTCGGGAGGGCATTGGTTGCCAATAACGCCCACCAAGGCACCGTGGGAAGCCTGCGAAGCTTGCGATGAGCAACGTGCGTGCAGGGCCGGTCGTTGTGCGCAACTACACAATTCATCTACCTGTTTGCGAACCGACTAGATGATTGTGCGATCGAGTAAAGGCCGTTTTGTGTCGCACAATCACGGACTTCGCGTCATATCCACCGTCCAGGCGTTACATACCTGGTTGCGGTTACAGTAAAAATGCCCGTGCTGCGCGCGGATTGGGGGGAAGGCTTGGGGTATTTCCCACGGGTACGTATCCTGCTTGACAAGAGGTGAAGGTATGAGGTTGGCTGGATGCACGAGCACTGAGGACACTGTCTTGCAGTTGCTCTGCAGGTGAGTTGCTCTGCAGGTGAGTTGCTCTGCAGGTGAGGGTCGTTTGCCTTCCCCGGATGGTTTCGACATCAAAATCAAAGTACAGTACCCTTGACCTCGGTAGTGAATGCAATGTCACCTCCTGACAACGGCAGCATCATCTCCCTACCTTGGATGACACCAACGCTAACATAAGCAACCATTTTGACTGCGCGTTGTATCGCCAATCTCGCAGACCTCACAGCATGGACACTCCCGACCCCACCAGCCCTCTTGCCGCCCTCACGACAACAGCGGACCTGTCCCCACCATCATCTCAAGGTCCACTCCCTTCACCCCAAGCAAACGCGAACGGAAAACGGCCCTTGTCAACACTTGACACTTCCTCCGAGGGGCCAGTCACGCGATCCGCCGCCTCGGCCGCGGCTGGCCAGTCCTCGGCGGTCGAGACCCAGGAAGTGAAGACGCATGCCGCGAGCGGGTACACATGGAGCAAGACCGAGGATGAGCCTGGGTACGGATGGAAGAACAAGAGGGCCATGGAGGAGGCGGAGCGGGCGTGGGGATCTATCCTGCACAAAGAGCGCAAGATCGGCAGTGAGTGGACTCTTGTGCTTATGGAGGGGGGAAACGTGGCTGACAGGGAGCAGATCGGTATGGAGATCCCTTTGAGATGGCGGTCTGGGAAGAGAGCTTGCTGGCTGGTCAGAGGCAATGAGCGAGCGCTGGGAGAAAGTGCACGTCGTCGGGCACACGACTTGTGGAGGGCAGCACGAACTGTCTTTATTAGCGCTGGACTTGGGCATTGCGTGGCGTATGGTCGTGGTGTTTCTCCGATACGCCTGGGAGGAAGCATTTCGTTTCGAGACAGCTCGTGATCAATCACTATCGGGCTCGTCCAAAGCTTCATCTCTGATCCCGTTCGCCCGTCCTTCTTCATCAATCTCGTCGACTTCTTGCTCCTCTCCAACTTCCTCCTCAGCTTCCTCGTCCTCGACCTCTTCCTCCGCACTGTCTTCTTCGTCCACGTCGTCATCCACTTCCTCGACGTCCGCTTCATCGTCCGGCTCGTCATCCACATCCACGCCGTGCTCTCGTCGTGCCCTTTTCGCCGGGGGCTCGTCTCCACCAGCCATCGTCCCATTCGTCTTGGTCTGTTCGTCTTCGTCCATCGCATCGCCGTTCACACTGCCTCCTGCCGCTGCCTTTTTTTCCGCCACCTTGGTCCGCCGATACGTATTCCGCTTGTCGCATTGTATTTCGTGGTACTCTGTCGGCCCATTAGCACAATCTACGGGCTACATGTCCCAGATGCAAAGTCTAAAGAGTGGAAGTAGGGGGGGAGGGAGAGAGCAGAGCGAGAGCAAGAGACGTACTGGCTGTCTCTTCCTCTACCCGTGGCAAGAAGGCCTCGAACTCATTCTCCTTGAGCGCGGCAAAGACGTCCTTGGGCATGATCGTCTTCTTGCCTGAGGACATCGCGATTTCACTGGCACTGGTTATAGTTAGCCTGGGGGAGGGGGGTTGACCTTTAGGCTTGTTTCGTTTCCCGTCGCAAAGGGGGCCAGGGGACAAGCTCTGATAGGCAAGCAACATGACCTACTTTGAAGCAAGAAAGTTTACAAATACAGTCGCGCTCTTGGATATGGCAAGTAATGCATCCTTCTGTATCTGGGTATTGGATGGGAGGACGCCCTTTGCGAGTCTTTGAACCATTGTTCGTGGGAGATTGAGTTCCTGTGATGGCTTAGCGTCGTGTACGCATATAGCATTGATGTCGCTGTTCAGACCTCTACGCTCAAACCATCTCGTACTGATCTGGACGCCTGCGGCGTGCCACTCTCACCTGCTTCGACTGTGGTAGTGGAGACATTGGATTTCCGTGGAGGCATTGTGGGGTTTGCCGACAAGAGGACGGCCCTCTACGTCGATGGGTACCGCGCGATGAGTTGAAGAAGATGAGATTTCACTGTGGCGCGAGGGTTGCAATTAGTACTGCGAGGCCGCGGCGCTGGGTTGATGCGATGCTCAGATGCATGCGGTCAAGATTCTGGAAGCATGGGCGGGCAGACGCGCCGCGGAGCAAAGCGGCGCGTCCTCGCGTAAATAGTCTGCATAAGGTACAGTACAGTACTTGTACTGGGAGCTTTTTTTCATTATCATTAACTTGGACAAGAAAAATGCAAAATACGACACAACTCATTCACAACCAAGAACGGCGACACCAAGGGCCAACTCTCCGAGTGTGTGAGAGATGATGGATAAATATGGTATGCTCGCCGGCTTCCATTACAACAAATAAGCTATTTTCCAACAAGCCCGCGCTTGATGCCCTGCATACTCTACTCGTTGCTAACATGCTACTCAGATGCATGCGTCATATGCGTCTCTATGTACAAGTGTCTGTTGTCCCATGTGTATCTACTATTGCCTGCATTGATATAACAATTTGGCCTGCTTAGCCACGTCTGACAGCCTGCTGAGCACCTCCTTGTTCCCGTCGACAAAGCCGAGAATCTTGTACTCAACATTGATGTCGTTGGCGAATTCCTTGACGAGGACCTGCAGCCGGCGGAGATTGTGGCGGGGCACACGGGGGAAGAGATGATGCACTGCTTGGAACTGCAGACCGCCGTGGAAGAAGTCGAGCCAGGCCGGGCAGTCAACGTCCATTGTGGTGCGCAGCTGGTGCTGAGCGAAAGATTCTGCGGAACCAAGATCCGAGGTGGACATGCCAAAATGGGAGAGGGTAATCTGAACGTGGAGGACCATTGTGATGATGTGCGAGACCAAGACAAAGGCAACGCGCATCTTCCAAGTTGGTATGCTGAGCCACAAGACACAGTATCCAAAGAGAAACCAGTAGCAAGCCATGAAAACGAGCTCGAGGGGGCGCGTCCACCACGCATTTCCAAAGCTAGTGGAGCGAGCCGAAATGAGATATAGCCAGGACAGGAGGTAGAGATTGAAGCGGGCGATGGCCATGATGGGATAGTACGACCAGGCTTGCACGGGGACTGTGTGATCCGCGACAGCATCCCAGTTGAAAGTGAAATCGTAGTAGGATGAGTGGATTGACTGGAAGAACGAGGGTGAGGTCGCAAATACCGGGACATTTTGAATGTCCGGGTCATGTTCCTGAGAGAAATCAGTCATTGCTTGCGCACGATGAAGGGGAAAGCATACCGGCAGGTTTGTGACCAAATGATGAACGTTATGACTGCTCTTCCACCATCCCATCGAGAGACCGCAGCAAAAGTCGGCGATGAAGCAGGCAATGACCGTGTCGATTTTAAAGTCATGTGTAATGGCTAGGTGGCCGGCGTCATGGGCAGTGAACATGATCTGTTGCCAGAACAGGCCGAGAAAACAGGCAGAGGTGATGTACCATTGCGATCGAAGGGCGACGAAGAAGCAGGCGAAGAGGGTGAGGTACCTGGCCGTCTCTCTCGCGTAGGCGGAGTAGTTGCAATCGTAGAAACCTTCGTCTTCCACGCGCTTGGCCAGCACCTTGTACCTTTCCGAAATGGCATGCTGAGTCACGGGATCGAGTGACGGATAGTTGGCCAGATCCTTCTCAATCTCCTTCCTGACGGCCTCGTCGGCATAGTCCTCACTGTGGTGGTAGTCGGGGAAAGCCTCCCGCCTCTTGTGGACAGACCTGGCGTCCTGGCTGTCTATGGGCTCACATTGGCTCGTTGGTGTGTCGCAACGCTGCTCGACGACGGCCGTCTTGATCGCTCTTTGGATGGGGGGTGTCAGGTTGATCCATGGACTCTGGGCTCGACCAACACGGAAGTGCTTCATACGCTTCTGCACCTGGTGGGAGTGGTAGCTGATGTCAAGAATCAGCAACGTTCTTGTCAAGGTAATTCCCACACAATGGCAGGGCCAACCTTGGTCAAGGACTTTGAGGTGCTGAGAGCTGCAAGCAGCTTGACGGATGGTTGTGAATGGGTGTGATTACACTTGAATCTGGTCCGTCGCATCTCTTCCAACCATGTGTTGAATGGCCAATCGTCCACCGGGATGCTTGTCCATCCAATTGTCTAATCGCAAGACATCCCCTTCGTAGACGAGGAGGGTCTCTCCCGCTTCGATTCTCTCCTCGACTTCGGCGGCAGACAGGAAATCGTCTCGACCCATTGTTGCTGCTGCTGGTGCGAATGGAGAGGTGGTGCTGGTTGACAGGCTGAACAAAAAATGCTTGCAGCGTGGGAATGTCAAAAGGAATCGAGAGCTGAGTTTTGCGGCCGCGTTACTGCGACATGACTTTGCGAGCTCGGGCTGGACGAAAAGCAGAACGAACGTTTGACACGGGGAGAGGGTCCAGCCAGCGTTCAGGACTGTATCTGGGCCCTGGACCGCCGTGGGTCCTGATAGATCGACCACAGACAGAAGAGATTCCGAGCCTGACAGGTGGGCCCGCCTGACGGGTGTGCTTCGCAATGCGGCATGGCAGGCTTGGGCCCAACAGGGAAGACAGGGAAGACAGGGTCCTCGCGTCGTGCCCGCTCGCAAGCAGCGGTTGCCCTTCGAGATTGCGCCAAGGGGGAGTCGTCGAGCGATTTACCGGCCAAGATGAGCCAAAGGCGACGGGTCTGGCGACGAAGTTTCGGCAGAATGCGCACACGAGAGGGGCGGAGCCAGAGCTAGAGCCGCCACAAGACGCGGGAGTCGTCCCATCGTGGCAAATACGGGTAGCGACCTTGTTGGCGGCGATCGCAATGGCGGCGGGTGGGTTGATGAGCTGGGAAGGTGGGAAGATGTCGGTTAGGTCCTTCGAATTTGTGAGAGAGCGAGGAGAGAGGGGGGGGAGGGGAGAGAGAAGGAGACGACGGGACTCTTGTAATAAGTTATGTACATAAGCGGCGCCATCTGAATTTGGTAAAAGTCCCAGAACCCTTCGTCGTACATTACTAATAATAAGATGGTACACATTGCAGCATCCGCCAGCTTCCGTCCGCTGCAGCTGTGCTGGCACCAAAATCCGCAGCGTTTGAGGGTTCCGCCACGGTCAAGGTATGCGACCGAGCGGACGACGAGGTAGGACCAGCCGAAAATGTCATCTCGACCCGCGCCAGCATCTCATGATTCTCATCACTTCATCAACCAGTCTGGCTGTCTATGCTACGGTGCCCTTCACAACATCCTTCATGGCGCCTCTCGCCCCCCTCAGACCTTCTCGTCGCCTGCCCCCGAGACGTTCGGTACGGTCCTCAAATCCGCCAGTGACTACAACATCCGCGCACAAAAGGGCGCTTGGCACGTCTTCCCGCTCGTCAAGACAGGCACGAACGAGGTGAGCGCGTGGTTCGCATGCCACGAGGACGCTGATCCCACTGTCGAGCTCCGGAGGATCCTCCGCGTGTCCGGCTCTCCCTACGAGCACGACCACGGCAGCTCCTTCAACGACCAAACCACTGCCGCCCAGGGCATCCTGGTCATCAACCGCTACGACTGGGGAGGCTATGACGATCGCTGTGCCGACCAGATACCTCAGACCGCTCAGCTGCACAACGACAGCGTCGGGCTCGTCGACCATGCCCAAGCAGGAGAGGCAGTGCGCACATGGCAAGAGCAGGCACCACAAGCGAGGCAGACGCTTCCATCAGGTACATGGCTATATTCCGCTCATGGCGAATATCTGTTTGCTCGCTTTGGTTTCGATGAAGCCCGCGTCCACGCCTTGTCTTTCCTGTGTTTCACCGACCAGACCGTCTTTACGCAGACTTCGTTCATGAACTCGTCCACCCCTGTTCGCCAGCACGAAAGCCGACTCGACACGTTCCATCGTAACTTGCGCGAGGGGCACAACTTTGAGGGTATCGACATTGCTCGACGCTTGGCCGACACGCTCTCGAGACACGTCCCGTCTGCCGAGGAACAAGTAGGACCGTATGATCCGGTTTCATACCCTCTATCGCTCGCACATGTGTCCCACTTCATTGCCGAGGCTGGAGCTCTACCTCTCGCATCAGAGACCACGGATCTGGTTGTAGAAATGGTCAACGAGATGGTGCTCAGCTTCTTGGAGCGCTCCGTCGTGCCTGTGGCCAGCTCTAGCAACCTTGCCGAAGCTGCAGAAGCACTGTTCCCTGACAATGCCTCGGCTACCAGTCTCGACAACCGTCTCCACAGCCGACTGGTGTCTCGAGATGTTTTGCCGGATCCACAAGCAAGCGACCCCATAGGTAAAATGACTCTATTCGTATCCTCGCGCGCCGGAACATCCACGGAATCTCTGTCTGACTACATCAATGGTATCTATCGATGCATCGCGTTCATGTTGACGGAGACTTGTGAACTTGCATCCCAAAGAGCTGTTGGCAACGGGCACGATCAGATCGTGCCCATCGATTTTCGCATGGCCGTGATCACTGACGCGGAGCTTTGTGAGAAATTTGAGCATTCGCGCGTCCTGCAAAGAGGCTCGCGTGCTCAGAGGTAGCTATTTGATTTTTCATATTGAACACATCACCGTCGGGTTCCCGTCAGTCGAGACCACGCTTTCAGCAGATCTGTTCGTGATAAGCCCTCAGAAGATGACCAGGCGGGAGAAACGCTGCCAGTCGAGCTCATACCAGAAGGCTGTCCTTTGTCTGCTCTGCCCGCCGACGGAAAACCAGCTGACGGGAAACCATCATTTGAAGTACCCTGACCAGTATTACCTGGGGCTGGGAACCCCGCAATCGGGGCCGATGTGAAGCTTCCACTGGAACCACCTGTTGGCAAGCCGCCAAAAGACGGGAGCCCGCTATGTCGACTACTGTCATCAACCTGTCCGCCTGTCTGACCGCCGGTCTGGCCAGCACTCTGTCCGTCGACAGAAGGCAGAGATGAAGCTGGTGTTGTTGGCGCTGCAGCACCCCTCCGAGCCTCACCCTGAGCGCCATTGTACGCAAGAAGATTGTTTGTGCCATTAGGGACGTTCTTCACCTTGTCTTTGATTGCCCGGTCCTTGATCTTCTGGCATAATGCCACCGGATCCGCGCTCCCTTCGAAACCTAACAGGTAGGCAGCAAGTCCAGCTATGTGCGGCGATGCCATGGAGGTACCGGACATTATCGCCTGCGGTTTGTCAGCATAGTCAAGCATCCGGCTACGATTGTGCTCACCGTCCCTCCCGAAGGACTAAGAGATTGGATTTGCACCCCCGGTGCGATGACATCGATGACCGAGCCAAAGTTACTAAACGTCGCAAAACTATCATCACTATCCGACGCTGCGACGGTACACGCATTCGGCGCCGAAGCAGGATAGACATCGCTCGCATCTTTGGCACTGTTCCCAGCCGCAACAGCAACGAAGATCCCATTCGCCGCCGCCGCGTTTACCGCTTCCTTGGTAGCCACCCACGTTCCCCACCCACCCAGACTGAGGTTCACTACCGTCCCCTTGTCGCATCCCCTCGTCTTGCTGTCCTGCGTCGCCCACGTCAGTCCACTGACAATGTCCTGGTACCGACAGGTCACGCGGCGATTACACGCTTTGACGGCGATGAGTTTCGTCGCTCTGGCAACGCCGTACGTCGAGCTGGCGATGGTCCCAGCGACGTGCGTGCCGTGTCCCGCAAGGTCCTCATCGCTCCCATCCGTAGGCTCAAAGTTGGCGCCGAAGATGGCGCGGCCGCCAAAGTCCGGGTGGGACACGGCCACGCCCGTGTCGATCACGTAGACGCAGGTGCCGGCGCCGGCGGAGGTGTCGTAGGTGTACGTCCGCGAAGGTGACGAGGGACCCTGGCTGAGTTTTGGGAGGCCCCAGCTCGGACTGGACTGTGTGGTCAGGGCGTGGGCGGGGATGAGCATGTCCGGCTCGACGGAGCGGATTACGGGGTGCTGGGTCAGGGTGCTCGCTTCGGTGGCGGAGAGGAGCATGGAGAAGCCCCTGAAGCTGTCGATTTCATAGGTGCGGTCTGGGATTCTGGAACTGAGGAAGCTGTGGGAAGCGAGGAAGGAGGCGACCGAGGACGTGTGATTTCGAAGGGTAATGATGTAGGACCCGGGGATGATGCTGGGTTCTGCAGAGCGTGGGAGGAGGTCATGGGCGAAGGGGACGGCGACCGCGAGGGTAGAGAACAGCAGAATCGAGAGATGCATCATGTCCAACCAGGAATGATGATGTCCTGCAGAATGCGAGATATGGGACCAGCCCTGTGTGAAAAAGCGTGCGGCAAAAGGAGCGACAGGAAAGAGAACGTTGCTTCGATACAGCGCATGCCTTCGTAAGAAGAGTATATCAACATTATCATGAACAAGTCCTGTAATCTGAAGCTGCAAATACTACCAGGGCCTGGCTATGAAACAGATGCTGATGCAGCCCATTGTCGTGGAAGAGTGGGTGAAACAGGGTCCCCATGGGTTTGTGGGTTTGTGGGAGGCGGTCGGGAGTCAAAATGGCAGTGTTCGGGGATCAGAACCACGGATCAATGCCTGGTAGGGCCAGATGTGATACTGATCCAGGATCTGGTCATGGAAAGGCAGATAGATCATGGAACAAATGCTATAGTGAAGATGCTACCGGTAGTAGACGCATGGGGTGGTCTGAAGCGACAGCCGAGGTCGAACCCGTTCCAAAACAACTTTGCCATGACCGGATTTTGGTACAAAGTATCACGGTCAAGAATACTGTACCTGCTGGACTCAAATAAGCTCGCGGACAAGCTTTCCCTGTTGGCTCGCACTGAAATGCTTGAGGTACGAGACTCCATGATTGGCGATTTGCTCGCTGCTCCGCTCTGATTGGACTATAATCGAAAACAAGCAGCTGACCATACACCTCGTCTACATATCTAGTAGCTCCTCCATGCGCTGACATGCAAGTCTGGCATCCTCTGGATTGGTGACTAGGATCTCGTCTAGCATGACATCGCCCCGGGTGAATCAAGCATGCGCCACCGAAAAGGGTGCCTAGCGCCTAAGAGCGCCTGCATTTCAGGCAGCCTTCTCGCCCATATCTTCACTCACTTCGACGACGCTGTCGCTGGACGACGACTTGACCTCAGAAGACTGCCCTCTCCAAGCTCGCCAGACAAATGTAATCTGCTGCCAGCCGTCTATGATCGGGTAAAAACCCGCAACGAACATGGTGCACCACAGCCAGATGATGGCAATGACGAGCCAGGCTGCAAAGAATGTCTTGCCGAAAGTGTAGTTCGCGGCATACATTGGTAATGGCCTATGCTGGTCAGATGAGATCGGACAACAATGGGTTGTATGACATACCACAAGACCCAGTGTCCAAAGAACGTCGCGGCACTCCATGCAGCGGCAATCTTCCCCCAGTGGCGGAAGCTTGCCTTGTTCGCCTCGTAGCTGTTCGAGTCTTCCTCGACAACCAGAGGCTGTGATCCGGATTTGTCCTCGTCGCTAGCAAACGCAAGCTTCTCATTTCGGTACTCTCGCCAGTCAAAATTGGCCGGTTTGATCAGGGTGATGACGATCGAATAGACGAACGGCGAGAATGCACTTGCAACGGTCCCGTACATACATGGCAGGGTCCCTCCTGTCGACTTGACGGTGATCTCACCGTAAAACGCGTGCGCCGTGCCGAGCCAAGTGGCAAGACCGGTAGCCAGTCCCAAAAGCGGCGAGATGATGGCAGCCGGCTTGGATTGCTTCTTCCATAAGATTGTGAACACGGTTGGGGCAATCCCAGGGCACGTTAGCACTCCTACGGTCTTGTCAGACATGTCTAATGTGGAGGGAAGAACAGCCCTACCTAGAAAGTACAGAGTCCAGCCAAGATCGACCTTGCCGTAGTGCAGAGCGGTCGAGAATGCGGCAGAGAATAGTCCGAAGAAGACAACGCCGATGTGAGACCATCGGATGACATCTGCGTCGGTGGCTGCTCTGTTGAAGTACTGGCGATAGATGTCGAAGCTGATGATCGACGACACGGCGATGACCTGAGCGCTCAACGTAGACGTGACAGCCATGAAGGTGATCAGCAGCACACCTGCAGCTCCTCCTTTTCCGGCAATGGCAATGGCAGAGTATGGTAGTACCAAGCCGTTTGAAACTTCTGTCGCCGTCATTCGGCGGGGATAAGTGGGGAAGAGTGCCTGTCCCTCGAGACCCAGGGCGACGAAGCTCATGAGTGTTCCGAGAGCCCAAGGAATGGCAAAGTATGCAATGCCTCCGACGACGTAGCCCTTGACCACTGCTTCGGGCCGGGCAGCAAAGGCCTTGACAAAGAAGGAAGTATCCATGATCCTGGATGGATTGTCAGTTACGTTGGGAATTTCAGCTGGATGGGCGATACGCACACGAGACCAAAGTTGGCTAGCACATGGATAATTGCAAACATCAAGGCCTGTCCTGGTCAGTAAGACTCAAGTGGGGAGCATGATCTGCGTACTCCGTGGCTGGTCATGGTTAGGTAAGAGCCATTGTGATTGCCGTCTACTGGATGGGCCTCTCCAGCAGCGACCACCAGGTCGTAGAGATGACCGATGGAGCTGATCTCGGGGGTGACAAAGGCCTTGATGGTGAAGTAGCAAGCGATAATGAGGATGACAAAAGTGTGGAAGTAATCGGTCAAGAAGGTTGCTTTTATGCCGCCGATAAAGGTATAGAGAATGACTCCCACAGGTAGGAGGAAGGTCGCCGCGGTGATATTCATCCCGGTGCTGGATCTCGTCAGCGCGACGTCGACAAGGGCAGTGTTGCATTCTCTCACAGTGCACTGATCGCGGCACTAGCTCCGAGCAGCATGTTCGCTACAGCTATGATGTTGTTGATCAGGCAGAGGATGATCCAGACGATATGTCCGGCTTTTCCGTATCTGATCCGTACAATCTCAAGCAGCGTGTGAGCCTCTGGAACCCTCATCTTACAAGCAATGCCCAGCAGAGAAAAGAAGACGATCATTGGGGAGCACCTAGGATACTATCAGCGGTGTATCCCAGAACGTACATTCAAGCATACCCAGCCGCAAACCAGAACGGACCAGCAACACCGAAATTGTATCCAACGAGCGTGCTCCCAAGCATAGCTGTGCTCCATAGCCAGCCGGAGATGACGGCAGACGCGGTTAACCCTGTCTTGATGCTGCGATTGGCTGTGATGAACATCTCCGACTTCCTGTTGTCTTCACCGACCGTCTTCTTCAGCAGGCGCGTGATGTACACCATGATGGCGGCAATGACAAAGCCAATGACCACCACCACCACATAGCCCACTGCCTGAGACAAGGAGGGCACGACAGCTGTATCTGTCGGAATGACTTCTGAGATCGAGGAGCCCGCCATGTTAGATGCCTCGTGCTGACTTGCGGAAGTAGATTGCAAGGGATAAATGATACAGATATGAGAACAAAGCAAGCAGGTAATCTATGTCGTCCCGGCAATCTGGGATAATCACATGGAGATTTAGATCACTCTCTTATCTTCATAAATCGTACAACCAAGAGCAGAGACCTCCAAGAAGACGCTCCGTTGATTTGGCGGTGATACAGCGAGGCACTCATACAACGCCACCCCCCATTCAAGCATGATGGTGCCATCAGAATTGGTTATGTCGAACGGAACGATACTTTCCATCACAACAATAACTCAACAAGCCTACTCCGACATCGCTGTCATCGTTTGCAGTTTATTCTGATGGTGAGGCAAGAGTCTCGAGGGAGGGCATGAAGTTGTGCGGGCTGCCCATCACTCGCGTTCTGATTGGCTGATGTTGTCGTGGAGGTTTCATATCACCTCTCGAGCACGCCATGCACACTTGTTTCGCGAGCTCGTCAGTCTCCAAGAAGATTTGATTTGCTGCATCATGTCAAATCCCGCGGCATGTGGGGATCATACGAAGACCGGCAATGGCGACATTGACAAGGCTGATCAACGGTGTGCGGGCTCTCGATCATGCAATGCTCCCCGCAGCAGAGTGCTGGACGGGCAAAGGCAATGTTCATGCCCTCGGGCTGATCGCAGATTGAAGATGGTCCTGGAGGCCAAAGTCTTTAGGCTGAGAGGCGACCCTTCCTGACCCATGTATCGCCTCACAGGAGATTTGAAAGCGACAACACCATGAGTGACCCTCGGACAAACGGCATCAATGGAGATGCTCACGTCAAGAAACAGCTTATTATTAATGCTTTCGTAGAGTCGTGTGGGTACAACCCTTCATATACTAGGACCATGCTGACGGTAATCAAGGCAGCGGACATCAGTCTCCAGGTCTGTGGCGACACCCGGATGACCAGTCCTCTGGCTTCAACAAGATCAAGCACTGGGTAGATCTCGCAAAGCTGTTAGAAAAGGGAAAGATTCATGGCATGTTCATTGCCGACGTGCTGGTGAGTCCGATTTAATACACTGCCGCATCGATCTCTGGCTGACGTGCTACAGGGTGCATACGACGTGTACAAGGGGCCGAGGAATCCTGACCCTGCAGTAGTCTCCGGTGCTCAGTGGCCAGTAAATGAACCTCTGGCCACAGTACCGGCTATGGCAGCGGCAACAGAGAGTCTGGGATTCGGTGTGACCCTGGCTACGACGTACGAACAGGTGCATCCCCCCACCATGCAGGTCGAGACGCGCTCTGACATGAACTAGCCCTACCATCTAGCTCGTCGTCTAAGTACCGTCGACCATCTCAGTGGCGGTAGGGTCGGATGGAATGTGAGTCGGCTGTTCCGCAAGCCTACGGGGCCCTAGCAACTAAACAGCATGCAGATTGTCACCGGTTACCTCGATTCTGCTGCCAGGAATCTGGGTCATACACAGCAACCCGAGCACGATGAGCGTTACGCCATTGCCGAGGAGTACGTCGAGATCATGTACAAGCTATGGTGAGTTCCGCCCTCCTAGCATTTCCCACCGCCACTGACAAACCCCAGGCAATCCTCCTGGCGCGACGACGCCGTCAAACTCGACCGCAAGTCCATAATCTACACCGATCCCTCCTTGGTGCGCACCATCGATCATGTTGGCAAGTACTACCAAGTCCCCGGCCCGCACATCTGTGAGCCCTCCCCACAACGCACTCCCGTGATCATGCAGGCCGGCACCTCCAAGGCAGGCAAGGCCTTTGCCGCCAAGAACGCCGAAGCCATCTTTGTGGCCGGCCACAGTCCCTCAGTGGTGGCCAAGAACATTGCCGAGATCCGTACCGCAGCCAGGGATGAGTACGGCCGCGACCCCGCAAGCGTCAAGTTCCTCGCCCTGCTGTGTCCCATCATCGGCAAGACGACGGAAGAGGCAGAAGCAAAGTACGAGGAGTACCTCAGCTACGGGTCCGAGGACGGGGCATTGGCGCTCTTTGGGGGATGGACGGGAATCGATCTCAGCCAGTACGACGACGATCAGGAGCTGCGACATGTAGAGTCCAATGCTATCCGCTCTGCTGTGGAGGGCTGGTCCAAGGCTTCGCCCAAGGTGGCCAAGTGGACGAAGCATACGGTCGCTAATCACATCAAGGTTGGTGGGCTGGGTGCAACGGTTGTGGGCACGGCGGAGCAGGTGGCGGATGAAATGGAGCGTTGGGTGAGGGAGGCGGATGTCGATGGGTTCAACATTGCGTATGCGCTATTCCCCAGGACGTTTGAGGAAGTAATTGAGGAGCTGTTGCCCGTACTAAGGCAGCGAGGACTATTCTGGGAGGACTATGCAGTGCCCGGAGGGACGTATCGGGAGAACCTGTATGGGAAGAAGGGATTGGCCAGACCGCCGAAGGACCATCCTGCGGCTACTTATCACTGGAAAGCTGAGTAGGCCTGTCTATAGACAAGACTAACATCTAAGTGTATCTGATTTTCATGCCACCTCTTGTGCTGACATCGGCAACTGGCCTCCAGAGGCATCATAAGCGTAATGATTGTTTCACTGACCAGTATGATCTGGTCACTGGTGCCCGGACAAGGTCAAAGTATGCCGTCCGAAAGGAATGGCACAAAGTTCAGTCAATGGCATTTCGATCAGGAGACTGATAGGCAATGAATCTTGACCAACGGTATGTACATTGACAAGAAGCTCGCGGACAAGCGTGGGATGATGGGATATCATGACATGCCATACAATATTGTACAGCCTAGCGTCTGCGATGAGGGGAACACTTAGCCCTGGACAGCTTTATTACTAGCTGCACCATTGATCCAGGCCAATGAATTCCTATTAGCTACTTGCAGAGCCCATGATCTCAATCACGCTGGGTGATCGTCGTCTCGAATCAATGTTGATCATGTCCATCTTGACAGACTTGACAGAGGCACTTTGGATCGATGTGCTGACATGGCGTGGACTGCCATAGATGCTTGCTTGCGAAGCAGTCGCAGCCAGTATCTCCCCTATCAGCCTGGAGATCCACGACGCCTAAACTGAAGAATGGTATAGTATAGTTATCTCAGGTGCGACCTAAGATGGTAGTTGAGGAGTCTCCCCCGCCGAAGCGACTGATGTGATTTGGAGTCGTCTCGCGTCATGACGCTAACCTCTTTCCAGCCCACACCATCAACGTACACAGGTCGACCTCCTCTCGATACTTCCCAGCGAGCAGGAGATGTGTCACACTATCTTCATCGTTCCCATCGATGGGCTTGAAATGTGTGTCGACGTGCTTCGACTCTCGATGGCGGCATGGCTGCATTGGCCCCCTCCATCCAAAGTCTGACCAGAACGATACCCGGTATCGCTTCTCGCAAACAGGACGGTCCCGAGGGATGCCAATGTCGGGATCGAAAAAGGTACTCTGCGATTATCTGTAGGTCTGATCTGCTCGATCGCTCACTCGTCGCTCTACCTCTTTACCTCTCGCGCAAGATCCAATGGCACTTCTGTCTTCAGGTTCCAATTCCCTCCACAGTCCTTAGACATGACCAGAACTCAGCACACTCAGAGAGTACTTTTACTACCAGCCATAAAGCGGAGATATGAATTAGACGAGTCGCACCCCATTCCATGCGTCCTGAAGGAGCACGAGACCCTGGTGAGAACAGAAGTCATTGGCCTGAACCCGGTAGACTGGAAGGCTCCGTATGTATCCCAGTGAGCGCTATTCATGCGTGCTGACATTCCAGGGACTTTGGATTTGGTATACCGACATTGCCATACATCCCGGGGAGGGAGCTAGTAGGCCACATCACTATCGCCAGTTCAGAGTCTTCAAGATTTCACGTTGGTGATAGGGTCGCTGTAATATCAACAGACTATCGAGACTTGCGCAAGGCAGCTTATCAGGACTACGTTGTGTCGAGTCACTTCAACCTTGTACGGCTACCCGGGAACATATCATCTGAACAGGGTGCAGCAATTGGAGTAGCGTTCGTCACTGGCGCTCTGGCGCTAGCCATCTGCCTAGGAATTGATTTCTCGGATGTTGCCGATGGCCCAGATCTGCTTCAAAGAGTACGCCAAACAGATCCAGACGTTCTGCCTGCCGACGTTCACGAGGAGTGTCTCAATGGCATTGAAGAAATTGATCGTCCTCAGGAAGGCGAATGGGTGGCGATCTGGGGAGGTATTGCGGAGCGTATGGCCCCCTGTGTACGCAGCTTACGTTTGGTCAGGATCATCAACGTGTGCATTCATCATCAATCAGCTCGCTCGTCTCGCGCGCCTGCGGACCATCGTTGTCCTGGACGTCGAGAAGCACGGGCGCAACCTCGCCGACAACCTTGCCACCCGGGCCCATTTTGTCGTGGACTCGCGAGATCCGCAAAGAGCCGTTGCTATCATCCGATCGGTGACGGGAGGCAGACTCCGTTTCGCTGTCGATACTGTCGGACGTTCGACCTCGGAGTACCTCGCGCAGTGCCTGCAAACCAACCCACAGAGAGACGGCGTGCAGGAACGGACGCCGCCTGGAACACCCCCCACACTGGCAGCGGACAAGCCAAACAACATGCCATCTCACCTCGTGGGTCTGAATGGTCTGCCGAAGCAGTCATCGGGGCCTGTACATCATGGCGTGCCGGTGAAGCTGTTCCATGAACTGCCTGAAGTGGGCGAGGCACTAGTGACTTGGCTTGAGAGGTTACTACGTTCCGGTCTCTTGGTACCGCCTCGAATCCTTGGAATTGTGGATGGGCTAGAGGGAATCAACGATGGACTCGATCGGATGCGAAGGGCAGAGATCAGTGGTGGAAGACTCGTTGCTCGTCTTAGATGATGGAATGACTACACTTTTCCGGTCGAGATTCTTGACGACTGGCTTAGCTTATTCAAAGGCTCTATGGTAAATCCCACCAGCTCTCATGCAGATCCCTGAGATCCACCCCTGGTAATTTCAAGTATCCCGTAATATCATGGTCGTGATCCTGCTCTTGTCTAGTGAAGCCATTGCCGAAATATGCGAACCGATTGCCAGACTCGGAGACGTACTCATACTCCCAGTCTTCCCATCTTGGCTCCCTCCTGACTATACTGACATGGCTGGCACTTCCCGGCCAGATGCCGTGGATCCTCCGCCCTGCTTGGCCTCCATTGTACCAAGAGCTGCATTTGTCCGCAAACACGGTCTTGGGGAAGAAGGCATCGGCATACTCTACAAAGTCATCTGCGGCCTTTTTCGAAGGAACGATAGTCTTGATGCCCTGTGCAGATACTTTGCGGAGGAGCTTGGCGTAGTACGTGAGCTGGATTTCCACGTCGTGTGGCACGGTGCCCGAGGGTGCTGTACCATGGGGACCGTGGACGAGGAGAAGATTCGGAAAGCCAGGCACTGCGAGACCCAGATACGTGTATGGCCAGCCGTATGTACCTCCTGGCTTCCAGGCTTGACTCAGATCCTCCCCGTTTGCCCGGATCGAGAATGGCGGTACCATGTCAACGTTCGCTCCTGTAGCGCAGAAGATGGCGTCTACCTCCCTGTGCTGCCCATCCACAGTCTCGATTCCGGTTTCAGTAAAGCGCTTGATCGGTGTCTGGATAAAGCTAACATTAGGCTCTGCGAGACTCTCCAGATATCCCGGCCCTGGAGTCAGTCGTCTGCAATTGGGGCTGAAGTCTGGTACCAGAGAGTCCATGAGTTCCGGCTTCTTCGCAGTCCGCTTGCGCATGACCTCGATGAACTCGGTCCGTTTTGCCTTGTTCGCCTCGGAGCCTGCAAAGACATTGCCAAAGTTGCGCCAGTACTTTGCCTCCATCTCCTTGCGGAATTGCAGATATCTTTCCGGACTTTGGAAGTCCTTCAGCTGCTGTTCTGTATACGGTTGAGCTTCAAATCTTCGCTCGTCTCCGGCCCAGGAAGTCGCGATCCATGTTTTGCTCCTGGCGTAGTGGTCAACTCGATTGGCGATGCGCTGAAGATTTGGCACCAGCTGGATGCCACTAGCTCCATTGCCGATGACTGCGACGTTCTTGTCCTTGGGATCAAAAGAGGGGTCCCAATTAGACGTATGCCGCAAAGTTCCTTTGAAGTCAGACAGTCCCGGATAGTCTGGTAATCTCCACGCATTGAAGCGACCTAGGGCGGGAAGCACGAAATCGGCTTCGTCCTCTGTGATCTCGCCTGTCTCGGTATGGCGTGTCTTGATCTTCCAGATGGACTTTTGCTTATCCCAGGCCAAATCGAATACCTCACGCTTACACTTGACAAGCTTATACACATCGTACTTGCGAGCCTGATCCTGCCAGTAATGCCTGATTTCATGGCCCTCGGCGAACTGCTGCGACCATTGCGTGTTCGGGGAGAAACTGGCCTGGTAAACATGTGAAGGTATATCACACCGTACACCAGGGTAGACATTCTCCAACCATGTGCCACTCTGCTACATGTCAGTAGGCCGGAGCCCAGAAGATAAAGACACTGCTCACCACATCGTCGTTCTTCTCGATGATAGTCAGCTCGATGCCCGGGACTTTTGCTGGTAACAGGATTCCAGCAAGGATACCGGCGAGGCCCGCTCCGATGACAGTAACTCTGAGCGGTCTGGTGTCATCTATGTAGCGATCTTCGAGCTGTAGTCGGGACGCCGGATATGATGCCAGCGTATGTGTGTTCATGCTCTCTACGGGAAGCTCACTTTCTAGAACTTGCAACGGTGATTTTGTCTCGTACAGTCGAGCGGTGGGGCTATGCGTCAAGCTCTCGACTTTGACTCCATGGTTCAGGTCTGATTGCGAAATCCGGCCATTGAGGCTGGAGATATCGTTGTGTAAAACCATTGTATGCCCACAGCACAGGCAAGATGACGAAACACAACACTTACCATTATTTCTAGCAGGCGATCTTCTTATCTGGACAAGTTTTGCAGGCCCCCGATGTATTCGCAAACATGCTTTATCGGTGAGATGGTGCAATCAACTAGGGTTCGCCAGCGTCCGCGTGGGATGATCACGTCTTCGGTGGAGGCTCGAAAGATTCTCTGGCGGAACCACAGTTGCTCCAACGATTCTGCCGCTCAGCCATGGACGTATTCCGCCTATCAGTAACTGTGTGAGCCATGACTCTGTCAGGAAAAGACGTGTTTAGTAATGGGGAATAAGCAATCTGTACGGTATGAAAAGGTCGGCTGACTAAGCTCAACTCCGTCCTTGACATATTAGGACACGGCTCACATTTGCATATTACAGGACGATGCACTCTCAAGTCCTTCGACAATTCGAGCTTCATTCCAATGTTCAAACTACATATCGCGCATCTAGCACTTCTTCCATTGGAGGTACAAGATCTGCTTGAACTTGGTGTCAACCGAGTCAGTGGTGAGCACACCAGTGGCCTTCTTGTCAGTGCTAGTCAAGCGGACCTGAGAGTTGATGTTGAGAAGACCCTCAGCACCGCAAGGAGACCAGATGACCGAGGTACTCTCGGCCTTATCATTGATAAGATAGTCCTTGCTTATGGGACCGTAGAAGTCGGTCTGGGTGCTGGTCTGCTGAGTCTGGCCGGAGAAGTAGTAGGTACTCTTCTGTGTGCCGGTGACCCCCTTGTCAAGGGCGGCGTAGCCGCGATAGTCGGCGGAAAACAGAGAATATTGGAAACCCCCGGGGTAGCGGAGACCGACGTTGAGCTGACAGTTCTTGCGATTCTCAGTGATGGCAACGTCAGGGCCATAGGAGGCGACATAAGAGTCGAAAATTAGGGTCATGTAGGTCCTATCGGCAGAGATGACCGAGGCGACTGTGCCTTGAGGGCAGCCAGTACCACCGTAGGTAAGCTAGGGGTAGTTAGGACGGTCCCGCGTGGCACGGATGGGCATCATTCGAGGAACGTACACCGGTGATTTGCACCTGAGTTGGGTCGGGCTTGATATCCTCCCAAGCAGCAGGTGCTGGAGCAGCAGCGACGAGTGCTGGAAGGGCAAGAATGGAAAGACGCATAGTGGCCTATGTGCGGACGTTCTAGATCGAAAGAGTAGATTGATGTACGATGTTGGAGGATGTTCGCTCTGAAGATCTTTGCCGATCACTGCCTTGACGAAGGCATCGACCTCTTCTTATAGTTGACCTCGAGCACCTCGCCGACCGAGCAGCTGTGATAGCATGCCTATCCCAGTCTATGGTACGACCGGCCCAGCGCGAGCCGTCTCCAAATCGTTCAGACATCAAACTTGTAGAGGCGTCGTTGCTGGCACGAATAACGGGCCACGTCGTGACTCCGTAGATAACCGGGACGCTTCAACTGATGCAGGATGAGTAGCGAAGCGCTGGTGGCGTGAACGATTGAGTTCGTACCTCGGCGAGAAGAAGCTGAAGCCAGGTCGAACCCCTCGCAGATGCCATCTGGCGGGGTCAAGTGGATGGAAGTTTGAGTGGTTGCAGAAATACTAACCTTGCAGGTGAAGCTAAAGACTTGAATACTTGGTGTCACGGGTCCGCTGCCACGATGCAAACATTGTACACAGACGTTTCTAGGGTCACTGTGGAACCTTGGTAGCTCCCAAGTTCGACGTACATGTCACGAATCGCCGGGCCCAATCCAAATGCCGGATCTTGGTGCGTCTCCAGCTCACTTGTCGTGCCGGCATTGAGATGTCGACCATGGTACGACCCCGGCTGAGGACCATCCGCATTCAGCCAGAAACTCACATGTTGCCACCCGCGATACAGGTCGATCAAGGAATCTCAACGGGTTGCATGCCTGCAAGCTACGATGCTCCTCAAAATTTGATGTGATGCGGATGGTCTAGACCAGAGAATCATAGCTGCAGAGGTGTGCGTCACGATGGACCGGAGAGTGGAGGTTAGATTGTACAGGAAGAAATTGGAGAGTACAGAGCCGAGTCTTAATAGATGAAGTCCCCGTCGGCGTGTGTGTGTGTCAGGGTCTGGCTAAGCGAAGGAAGCAAGCCGACTTGCCGGATGAAGATCTAGTTTGCACAATATCTCTATAACTTTCCTTTCCACTGATTTATCACCTTGCAGGATCCTAGCAATAGCTGCAGGTACCTGCACAGCCGGACGATGCACAGTAGTGGCGGTCTGGAGAAGCTACTACTGCTTGCATACTGTGGACCAACTGTGGACCAAGACGGATAAACTCAGAACGATCACCTGGCTTGAGATTCCAAGGAGCGGGGATGATTGTGGCTGTTGTTCGAGAAGGGGTCAACAGCGAATGGCCGGTAGTACTCGATGGAAGTCACTATCTAGACTTGCCATCTGGTGTCAAGCGAGGTGCTTGTGGAAAGGAAATCAGCATATAAGTACTTGCATAGAGGCGTGTAAAAGATGAACATGGAGCAACCAGAGCAACGACAATCACAAGCCCAGCAGAAGCACTCTTCTGGGAGTATCTACCATCCGAACAGTCTTTTGCTCGACAATCGTGAGCATCTCGGAAAAGTGTTTAGAACCAGGCTGAATCTCAGACACAAGACCATCAGCCCAATCATCGGCACTTTGGCCCGCAATGCAATATTCAATTACGTTCAGCATCATCCTATCGACTATCTTCGCGACCCTAGTGGCGGGCGAGGCTTGTGTTGTCGGTGGTCCCGTGACACGAGTAGACTCTGCAGAGTGGTGCTGCTACTACTCCGGTGGGAAGATATTCAGGAACTATCCCAATCAGGCCATCTGTGTCTTTTCCAAGAAGGAGCTGAACAAGTTTGACGCATGCTTTGAGAGCAAGGAAGCCGACTACATCCCGACATGCATTGCTTGTGATGAGACGATAGACTGCGGATTGACGAGATAGGCAAATATTGATATTCTGGTGTACATAGCTGGAAGTGCATGAGATGGTCCTGAAAACCTCAATGCCCCCAAATATGGGAGTTGCAATCGTGTCTGTCCGCCTCCTCTTCAGACCCTAAAGCTACGCAGAGAGCTTACAGGACAAGTGAGCCGGTCAGCACAATCTCATTCACACTCTTCCCAACCTGCACGTTGTACGATCCGGCCTGTAGCACCCATTGCTGCTGCGAGACATCCCAGATACTGAGGTCTCGCCTTCTTAGTGGAAACGAGAATTGTGCCGACTGTCCAGGCTGGATGAGCTGTTTCTCAAATCCTCGTAGTACCTTTGGGAGTCCGCTGTTGGGGATGCCGAGGTAAAGTTGCGCCACCTCGGCCGCTGCCGACGAGCCCGTGTTGGCGACGGTGATGGTCACCGTGGCAATGTTCTCGTAAAGGGAGGCAAGGCCGCCCTGGGGGGCGGGAATGTTAGGAGCAGTTCGGTCAGCCGGGAGTACGTCCGTATTGGCTCCGGCCACCTTCGAGATGCTAAGACTTGAGTATGTGAAATTTGAGTAGGTCAATCCGTAACCAAAGGCAAACCGCGGGCTTACACCACGCTGTATGAAAGACTTGTAATCAATGTACAAGCCCTCTGAGAAGGTTGACTGTGAGTAGAGGGGATCCTTGGCATCTGGGAAGCTCGGGTTGAGGAGCGACCCGTAAGCAGTTTCAGTCTTGCCGACGGTATACGGAAGACGACCCGACGGAGATTGACGGCCATACATGATTTCGGTGATAGCAAGTCCACTATCCTGACCTGGTAGGTGACCGTAGATAACAGCGGTAACGTTGGGATGGTCTATCCAACGATCGACAAGTCTGATGCCAGCATTGTGCATGACCACCATTGAATTGCGGCATTTGTTGGCTACGTTCGTTATCAAAGTATCCGTGTAGACGTCCGCTAGCGTGGTCCGGTCATAAGCCTCCGACGATGCAGCATTGACAAAGATAATGCAAGGGTCGTTCGGCGATCGCACAGCAGGATTCTGAGAGGTGAAATCGGTAAAGAGAGTTGTACCGTCCCGAGCAGCTTGTTGGACGAATCCATCGTATGGGGCATAAGAAAAAGCAGGGGTGATGGCGCCAGAACCTCCACCGGTGATCATTGTACCCTGAAGTGCCACCTCCGGACCAGCGGTCCCTACAGGCAGCACAGATGCGAAAAGAAGTAGGGCTTGTAGGCCAGTGAAAGGTCGACCGTCCGTGTAGGTCCTTGTATTACTCTGACCAAATCCATACAGGGTAGGATCGAGACCAGACGTATTTGAGCCTCCGACCGCGTCGTAGCCGAACAGGTTCAGTACGGATGGCCTGTTCAATGGAAGTACGCCAGTGTTCTTGACTAGTACGTGGCCCTCAACTGCGCTCTGGAAGCGGGCTTGCTCATCGGCGGGATCACGTGCGTCCACGGTTTTATAGCGGTCCTGGCCGGGAGCTTCAATTCTGGCGAATCTGAACCAAGCAGCAAGAATCCTGGTAGCCATATCATCAAGACGGGATGCCGACACTGACCCGTTCGCAACAGCACCAGACAGCGAGTCTGGGTTGAGGAACTGAGATGAAGGCATGACCATGTCGAGACCGGCGTTGTTACTTGCAATCCCCGTATGCTGTGCATACCAGTCGCTGACGACAAAGCCTTCAAAACCCAGTTCGGTCTTGAGTAGACCATTGACGGTTTTGGAATTAGCGCAGCCATAGCTTCCATTGATCTTGTTATAGCTGCACATGACCGAGCCAGCTTCAGCCTTCAGCGCATCGTAAAACGGCCAAAGGTACGCCTCGTGCAATGTGCGATCGTCGATGTTGGAGGAGACGGACTCGTTGGCGAACCCCGGAACGAAACCTTGAAGGAACGGATTGCGATTGCTTTCCTGCTCATTGCCAATGAAATGCTTCACGCAAGCGATGACGGACTGTTGTATCCCAGCAACAGTGGGCTCCACGAGGGCGCCGGCGAGATAGGGGTCGTTTGTGAAGCCTTCCCAGTTACGTCCGCCCTTTGCAACTCTCCCGAGAGGGCCCGCGACGGGACCGAGGATGACATTGATCCCCTTCTTTTTGAACTCTTTACCGATAGCAACGGCTCTGTCACTAGCAAGCTTTCGATTCCAGGATGCTCCGACGTGCAATTGAGCTGGATATCCAGAGACGAGTTGACCAGTGCGCACGCCGCTCTCTGCATCGTTCAAGCAGATGCCTGGGAATCCCAGTCGAGGCACACTGCCTGTAAAGCCAGAGCAGCCCTGCGTTGCTGTAACCCCAAAAGTGATGTTAGCTTTCTCAACGTTGGTCATACGAGCAACGAGAGCCTTTGCCTCGATGTATGCCTGTTGCCATCCACCATCGTCGCCTGTCCCAGGTGCTGGAACCATGTCAGCTTGTATGTTGTACATGGAAGCTTACACCTACGGCTGGGATATACTGGAGGTGACTTGCCATACGAGTATGCAAGTTCTGGCGTGAACAGCTTGATTAGAGCAAATGTGACCCAGCTACCGGCAGATGCGAGCACGCCCGCGAGGGTAGCGGCATCACTGAGCAGAGCATTGATGGCCTGGGCTACAGGATTACTACTCCCCGGCACGGCCACTCGAGAGAGCGCACTAGATGCTTGGCCTGTCGACAGACTTGTCGCTGTAGGTGATGCCGAAGGTGTTGCAGGTTTTGCATGGACGGCTACGAGAAGCCAGACCACAGTCAGACTGAGCAGCACTGTGCGTGCAATGAGAGCCATATCGTGTAGCGTTACCGGGTAGCTTATGGGCTGCTTGCCATCTTCACAGGATAACGAGCAGATATTGTACCTGGAAGAAGATGCAACATTTGCACAAAATCATCGCGTGACCGAACACGAGGGTCACTCTGCACCGGCCCACGTCACCCGAGCCGACAGAGTTTCGGTGCCATAGGCAAGGAACACGGAGGCATGCCCGTCGGTGCACGATTCTGGCACAATTTGCTGGACTCTAGATCAGGTTCGCGTCAGATTTGTGCCTGATGCGGGGTGCGACTGTACGTAACTTACACTAACCGGGGTACGACGACGGAGAACCTCGCTTAGGAAGATCGACAGGAGCCATGAACGTATGGAGAGTTGGAAAGACAACTTTCATGTTGTGATAGGCCTGGGGCGGAAATTCGGAAATTCGGAAAAATGAATGTATCCGGTGCATGGTCGTGCTGGTTAGTCATCTGCACCAGAATCTCCTCGCAGCAAAGGTCGTCCCTCTGTGATCCAGTAATTTATCATTGTCCCGATGGCTTTCTTTTTCAGAAGCTGTCTGCCACATATGTCGGACGATTTGAGATCATGACAGACTTGATCGTCGTGTGGCAGCTTACATCAGGTAAGGCCACAGCCGTGGACGATCCGGCACCAATTCCGCCGCTCTCATAGTCCAAGATTCTCAGTATCGCAAGTTCTGTACTACACGTCGTGGTCCAGATAAAGGCAGGGTTTCAATGACAAGCCCTTGCATAAGTCATCCGAAATTAAGCAGCTTCCAGGCTCCACAGTATGGTGACGAACAAGGCCCGCCCAAGCAAAAGTGCACCTGCACTGCAGTCCTCCATCACAGTCCACACCTCCCTCCTCTTCAACTCCAAGCACAAGTGTTTCGACGAAGATATCTCCCTTGTTGTCTCTGCCGTCACCGGACTCATCACTTCTGTGTATCGCCGCACATCTGTCCTTCCTGATGTCTTACCCAGTGCGCATCTCGATCTCCGCCACCTCACCATCCTTCCCGGTCTCGTCGACGCCCACACGCACGTCTTCCTCCATGCCTATAGCGAGACTCCTTCTCTCAATCAAATGCGAGACGAATCCCTAGTCGAACGCACCATTCGCGCGACCAACCATGTTCGCACAGCCCTGCTGGCAGGCTACACGACTTACCGCGACCTCGGCACCGAAGGCGCATACGATTCTGATATCCACGTCCGAGACGCCATAAACCGCGGCCTCATTCCTGGCCCCCGTCTCTTTGTCGCCACTGAATGTCTTGCCTCTTCCGGCGGGTACGAGGTACGGATCGAGTCCCGCGATCGTGTCTCCGTGCCCAGGATCTGCGACCCTTGCGACGGGGTCGACGGCTGTCGTGCGGCTGTGCGTAGACGACTCGGTGCAGGCGCCGATGTGATCAAGTTTTACGCCGACTACAGAAAACGGGAGTCGAGGTGGCCAAGGCCGCAATGGCCTGGGTGTCCCGAGATCGGGTTTCCGCCTGGTACTGGTGATGGCAAGGGCGAGAAGGGGCGGATCGCGGATGAGAGGAACCCGAATCTGCTACTGTTCACGCAGGAGGAGATGAACGTGATTGTCTCGGAGGCGAAAAGAGCCAATGCTGCCGTGGCAGCCCACGCGTGTAGTCCTGAGGCGGTGGTCATGGCCGCGAATGCGGGCGTTACGAGCGTGGAGCATGCCTACGTGAGAAGCGATGTAGCCATTGAGGCCATGGCTCACAACAAGACCATCTTTGTTCCCACGCTCGCGACCGTGGAGCTATATGCGGATGACATGACGTCTCCTCTCGAGCAAACGAGAAAGGCGTTCGAGGCCGGTGTGAAGCTGGCGTGCGGCGGCGACACAGGCGCTTTCCCCCACGGCAAAAATGTCAGGGAGCTGGAGCTCATGCATCAAGCTGGAGTGCCTCTAGAGCATGTCCTCGCAGCTGCCACGATTCATGGCTGGGACGCTTGCGGAGGCGACTTGGTGGGTAGGAGATTTGGCTCTCTGGAGGAAGGCTGGGCTGCTGACCTGGTCGGTATCAAAGGCGATCCTCGGAAAGATAGTAGCAACCTGCGACAAGTCGAATTCGTCATGAAGGATGCACGTGTGTGGAAGCGAGATGGAATGGCCGTTGGAGTCGCCTGAATGATAATGGCAGCGGGATGACTAGGAACTGGCATGAGGGATCCATGGAGGGACATTTGTTGTACTCGATGACACCGCACCATAGCAGCGGTTTTGGGCCTGTCTCACGCTTCCCTGACCACTTTTTTACTCATCTCCAGGCCGTTACTCGCGGCGGCACCTCGTTTGCTCCTACTGGCGCTCCGTCTCACACCTATGGTCCCTTTGCCCAATGCTTCCCTGGCCGCGCTGTCACGGCCATTCTCTATTAAGCGGTCAAACCCACCACTCGAGCTCCTGTTCAGCCCAAAGCTGGCCTTTGAGCGTCCTGCGTCTGGAACTCCAGAAGTGTCATTGACCTGGATGACAATAACACTGTTACCGATAGCAACTCCGACACTGTAGTAGTCGAATTTGACGGCCGGTCCAGGATCATCAGCAAATAGCTGTGTTTCGCTGTCCATTCCCGGCTCTTTCACTGCTATTGTATTTAGTTCACCATCCATTGACAAGCTGTATGCCTCCCATCCATTTGACCGAGTTTCCATGTATTCTGAAGCGGAAATCCTGCGACGACGACGGAGCGGGGAGTCTTCAGTGGAGGGTGCGCCACGAGCTTTAGTTGCCGAGGCCGAGATGACTGTACTAGAGGATGTCGATTTTGATGATACATGAGGAGGATTTGTAGGCGTCCGTCGCAGCCCTACGATATGGGCGCTCTCGGTAGCTTCCCAGGATCCCGGCGAGGTCAACCGATGCTCCGAATTATGGAGGTGCTTCATTGACAAGCACCCTTCCGGCACGGTTGAAGACAAGCAGATTGAGGTGCTTTCGGCTTCGCCTATGTCAGCTTTGTTCGCGGAACCTCCGGTCTCTCCATCCTTTAGCCGAGCCCCATACTTATGCACCCTGAGGTCGCCATTGATAGCGTCCACGAAAGCCACAGCGAAGGAGGCGCAAGTCGTTGCAGCACATCTGCTGCATTTGCTGACCTCGGTGACCAGAAAGCGGACCGATTTCCTCTTGGCAAATCCCAAAGGGATGGTGAGCTGTGTATCCATCGACTCCACACCGATAAGAGTTGCTTCCTCGGGCGTGCACAGTAGCACCGACCCAACTAGAGGGATCGCATGAAGCCATGCTTCGTGTACAGTGGGGGCGGGAATGTTGAGAGAGGGAGCGCCCATTGCCTGGGCAGCGATGATCCAATTATCAGACTCGGGACTTGAGATATAGCTGCAGATAGAACCGAGCTCAGTGAGAACGAAGATACGCGGTCCACTTCCGAGTACTTTACAGAGTTCCGCACATATCAGGCGTCCTTCTTCGTTGTTCAAGTTCAGAGCGGAGATGTTCGACTGGTGTGTCCTAAGTTTTTCAAGCTTGCCATCCTCAGAGAGAATGAGGAGCTCTTCACAACCTGGACCGGATGTTGCATCGCTAGCGTAATCAAACATTACGACCTTGCGATCAGAGCCCGTGCCTATCGCTCTGACTGAGGGCAACGAGGAATTGGTCAAATCACCAACAAGGACGCAGCCATCCTGGCAAAGAAAGGCAACTTTACCCTCGTCTGGGTGAACCCGTATAGCATTGACGAGATAACGCTCTGCAGCTTTGACAAACTGCTCGTTCTCGGAATTTTGTGTTTGGAAGGTGAGCTTTGAGTATGATTTGCAGGTTGTATCTCTGGCGGTAAGCCCAAGCTGATGATCAAGGCCGACAGTAAGTATACGACCGCGACCGTCAGTATCGACCTGCACAATATCCAGAGTGTGACTCGTCTCGATGACGCTATAAGACAGAGGACCATCTTCGGAAGCAGCCAGCTCAGTCTCGAGTGCTTCGGTGCGTTGGTCCCACAAGAGGAAGTTCATCAAAACTGTGACAAAAGCGACAACGAAAACTACCGCAAGAGCAAAGGGATAGAAGTGGCGTATGGCAACATCTCGTAGGGCGTAGAGAAGATGATTGTGTGCGACAGGCACACTTGTCCTATCAGCATCATCCAAGATGATGACCAAGGGGTCGTATATCTTCGCGATGAAAGATTTCACGCCGGGTTTGATGACGTGCATGAAATGCGCTTCCGCATGAGATGACCGTTGATTGATGTCTCTCGATGATGCAGGCAACAAAGTCTGATTGGTCGACCTTAGAGTGTCTTGCTCGGTCCGTGTAGTTGGAGAATATTTCTTTCCCCTTGGAGAGGACCAGGGGCTCATCCGCAATGCAGACATACTGCGGTCTGAAAAATGCCAGTTCAGCGCCATTATAAAGGTGACCGTAATGACTGAGCCAGCCATACGAGTACTAAAGGGTAACCTTCCACGCAGGAGAGCTTGAACCCACGAGACTCTCTCCACATGCTTCGGTGTCTTCTTCTTTACGACGATCGGAGTGGACACTTCTTTTGCATTGCCCTTGGACCTGACCAGCGAGTCTTGTAATTCAAGGCGTTTGATATCGACGTTGAGGACGGCCAAGAAAAATGTTATGAGGAAGAAGAAGTCGAACAAGAGTGCGACTGCAGCGAACACGCAGAAGGCAGCGACTCCCGGCGAGACGAATAAGGAAAGGATCCAGAGGATGGCGAGGTTCTGGACTGCTGAGGCAAGAGATGCGGCACCAACGTCGGCCACGCCATTGGCGATGCGTTGTTCGGTGGCCATCTCTGGCGGGTATGCCAACACTGCATTAATGAGCCTGAAGATGTTCTCGAGGCCTATGGAGAGAACGACGAACGGGTACGCCTCCGGGGGGATCTGATCAAGGTTGATCCTCAAAAGACCACATATTGTGAAGCTCGCCAGGATAGATGTGGTCATTTGAGTGATTGCAGTGACAACTAGTCCAGCTCTGCTGCGAAAAGCCTTGAGTCGCTTGAGACTAATGGATACGTAGATGACTACGCAAAGGTATGCGCCGACCAGTGCCCAATACTGTCTGAAGCTGAACGGTTGAAACTTGTACTGATAAATGCTACTGTCGGATGGCAGGACACCAATATTCCAATGTGACGGCGCTCTCTGTGGGAGGTCGATGAGATTTCGGCGCCACAGATCACCAACTTCGGCAGTCTGGCGATAGATTAGGGTGATGATAAGGGCATCAGCGCCCGTCAGGCTGCCTTGAGTGAATTGCTTCCCCGCGAAGGCGGACATGGGCTGCAGGTCGAATCCCAATATTACTGCATCCTGACCCAGCCTGCTAATGGTCTGAAGAGGATCGCTGTCTGCATCGAACAGGTCCAGGGAGTAGTTCCAATAGCTGGCAGGAGATTGCAGACCCCAAGTCGAGGCATCAGATTCGACTCGAAGATTACCCAACAATAGATCCTGCAGGACAAAGGTCTGCCGTAATAGGGATTTGTTCAGGGCCTGCATGTAGTCGCCTTGAAGCCAAACCTGACGCATCTCAAGATCAGGCTGCTTCTCGGTCCGCAATTCGAACGAGCTCGGGCCGGTCCATACATGATGCGGAAGACCGGCGATAGCGCCGGAGGGGAAATCCGTCATGAAGAGTGATGGGTACGAAAAGATGACGCCGATGGCCACGCTCGCCAGCATAGCCAGCAACCAGTGACGAGCAGTAAGAGCTCCGTGTCGATAGAAGGCTCTCCGTATAGGACTTTCATGGCGGAACTTTGGCGGATCTGTCGTCCTATATCATGTGAGCTGACGAAATGCATTCATAGCGGATCAGTACTGACCCTCGGAACGGGTACAACAGATACCAGACGAGATGCATTTGCGGCTGTGGAGGTTGTAGCTGGCCACGAGACGCTCATGTTAGTAGCCGGATTGGACAGTGGATCGATCAACAAGCTAATACAGAGCGTGCGGCGGATGGCGGTGAACTCGATTTGAGCTTCTTTGATGAGTTCTGATGGATGGCATTGCCAGCGGTAGGCTGCGGTTTGAGGGAGGAGATGCTGTGTGTCTCAAATGGTCGCAACGAATCTCATGTCAGGATTACTATACAAGACACGCTTTCACTTTTCGCGACCGTCCTCATCTGGACAAATTCGTGATGGCTACAACGAGGTCACGCGAGTGTGTCCGAGCTGGCATGTCCGAGATGGCAAGAAACAGCAGGTCGTGGAATTCTGATCAGAGAATCTATAGTGCAATGACGCTGAAGCACGCTACGAGCCCGCTACCATCATCATGGCGTGCCGAGGGGTCACTCATCATCCAACAAAGCAGAACTTCAAGATTGTAGGCTCAGGGGGAGCTGCGAACGTGTGCAAATGCGACTTGGTGATTGCAAAGATGTGTAGGCAGTATCAGCATTCATGTGACCCTGCTGCTATTGGCATGTTATGTAGGAGTCAATAGACAGCGGGGTCGAGTCCAACCCTAGGTGCTAATCCAGAACTCCCCGCTAATCCGATTGCTACGCTGATTGTGCAGTAGCCTTTTTGTCGTCTTACCCTTGCGGCATCATTACCATTTCCATCAATTATGTGCCCGGCTCTCATGCCCAGCATCCATGTCTCGAGCTGCTCGGTTCTCCAAGCTCGCCTGCGCCAAAGTATCCGCTTGGGTCATCTTTTTCTGCGCGTCCAGCTGCTTGCCTAGCTTGCCTTTGCCCTGTGCCGAAAGCTTCCGTGCCTGGTATGCAGTCAGTGGGGCGATCAGAGATATGCAGTCGCAACCATGGGAGGATGATGCGACGACGCGCGGGCTAGACTGACCTCTGCCGCCCGGTAGGCCGCTGACTTTGGATCGTTGACGTCGCCATCTGCGCCTGGAGGGCTACCGAGGGTCCGACCTTGATTCGGAGACGATGTTGCTGCCGCCGGAACTTTGGCGGAGGTGGGAGCAGCGGGAGCGTTGGCAGGAGCCGGTCCACCGAGTGTCCGCCCTTGGCCCTTGAAATTGCCAGAGGCCGCTTCCTTGCTCTTGCCAAAGCAATTGCCCATGGTGGCGACGTCGCGCAAGGGCGGGGGATAGGGTTTGGTACGGATGCTAAGAGCGCAGTCTGTCTGCAGCTGGGTCGACTTGAAGCAAAGAGATGCGCCCACCAGTCGGGTCGGGGACATGTGCTTAGTCAGCATCTTGCGGGCAGAGCGCCGTCACGAGCATTTCGCTTCTCGTCTCTTGGAACTCGGATGTCCTGCAACAGTGATTGCGATCTCGAAATGTATCCAAGGAGCTCCATGGAGACAGCATGTCCACCGCCATGCTGGCGCTGACCTACCTGTCTTAACACGCAGAACGGCAAAATCAGATCATGGGGACAAATTGGCCTCGGGGCCCCGCTGTGCTTTTCCTGCCAATCATCACATCTCGATCACCGTAGGACATCAGGGTATTCCAAGACTCTGCTCTCCCACTACCTTACGCCTACCCATGTACCAAGCGTAATATGGCATCCCACTCTGCCAGTCGACGCAAAGACCATCGTGTCAGGGCCTCCTCCTCTCGCCCTCACGCCATGGACTCGACAGATCCTTTCTTCCTGTCGGACCAACTATGGGATCCCAATCAGTCCATCGGTCCGATTGACATGCCTCCGGCCAAAAGAGCAAAGACTTCACATCCACCCCATAGCGTCATTTGCTGCGATCAGCCGTGTCCGGAAGACGATCTCTGCTGGGAAGACTTCTGCCACGACTTTTGCACCGAACTGTGCAAACAGCCTTGCGACGACTGTCCCGAACCTCACAACGGGAACGAGTGTGACGACCCGCATTGCGCCATGCCCGAGTGTACCGACGTCTGCGCGTCTGCATGTGCAGAGGCTCACTGCGATTTGAGCTGCCAGGACGCCTTCTGTGACGCAGATACGCTGGACGCTTGTGCAGATCCCTCGACAGCCTGCTTTGACGATTGCGGCAACTGGTGCAATCACCACGGGCTCAACGATTGCTTAGACTGCACATCCTCGCCCGCTACCTCAGTCGCCCGGACTCCTCAACTGCCGACGTCTGTCTTCCATGCCATACGCTTCCAGGATCCCTTCGATACCTCAGCATTCAACCAACAGTTCACGGGTCGTACTTACACTCCCTTCTTAGCACAAACACCGCAAAGTACGTACCACACACCTTCTTACCCGACGACACAGTACGCCGGCCCACAACACGTTTCGCATCTTCCATATGCCACGCAGCATATATGCAAGGTCAAGGGCTGTATGGCTGGCGATTTCAAAGATGAGGATGCTCTACAGGAACATATAGAGCAGAAACACCTCGTCAAAATCAACAATCGATATGTCTGTCAGTGGGAAGGCTGCGTCAAGAAAGTCACCAAGAAGTCCAACGAACACATGCAAAAAGAGAAGGAAGCGCGGGCCCTGGGCCTTACTTACCAACCTCCATCCGAACCTTTCTCAGACGATCATCTTCACAAGCTGAAACGACACTATTACGTTCACTCGGGTAAGAAGGCTTTCGAGTGTGATTTCCCTGGTTGCGGCAGTGTGCATGCTACCAAAGCGCAATTGAAGGTGCACAAGGCCCGCCACAATCCCAAAGAGTTCAATTGCGAGAATTGCGACAAGGTTTTCACCACCCAGAATCAACTCAAGACCCACGTCAATGCAGTTCACAAGAAGCAGAAGCACTTCAAATGCCCCGACTGCGACTACGCCTGCGACGATTCGTCCAACATGTCCTCCCATAAGCGCAAACAACACCAGCTTGGCGTTCTATGTCCATCACACATCGACCTTTCCTGTGCCTACCGCGATGGGCGACAGTCCGAGATGGAAAAGCATATGCGGGCCTGCAACCATTCCACGTGGATGCTGGGCGATGACGACTCGTTCGATGCCTATTGGAAGACCCAGAAAAAATCCACCCCGTCATAGCCTTCTGACTTGTAAGTCAGCGGGTTTGCAAGGTCCCCAAGGTTTAACCTAACGCCTATGGTAGCGTTTCACGAATTACATGCCGTTACGAGACAATGGAAGGCCGTCACTGACATCGGCTTCAACAAAGACAGACGGAAGAGCCTTTGTCGCAAAGATACAGCGATCAGGTGAGCCCGTGCTGGAGTAGAGCAGTATGAAAGAACCCAATACGACGTGATCAAAAGATTTACACCATTCTGAGCATGTGAAATGGCAGCGTATGTAATTGACAGTTATTACACGCGTGACGTTACTTGCCCCTGTGCCCTTGGAATATCCGTCCGATGGTCTCCAGCGCCATTCATCAATAAAAGAACCCGGCCACCCCGTAGCGTGCCTTCTAGAGCGAATGATACAATATCCGAACGTGTTTGTCCGTCCAGTTTTGGACACGCTTGAACGCTATTGCCAGACTCGCTAAGCCCGTCTACTTTTTCAGGTGGTCGACTTCTTTGCATTTCTAACCGGTGAAACCGGTGGCGGATGTCCGTAGACTTGCTCGTAGTCCTTGACGTATTCGGCAAGCTCGGCCTCGTACGATGTGTAGTAATCCTGTGATGTGAGTTAGTGGAGATATATCGAGCGGCGAGCGTATTTTTCAACCAACCTTCTTCTCATCATCAGATAGCGCTTTCCATACTTTGCCCGATTCCGCGGCCTGCTCTGTCATGGACCCAGGGTGCTGACCGCTCAGCTTTCTTTCCGCACAAAATCTCAGGAAGGGCGGCGCCGGCTTCTTGACGTCTCTCTCATCCTTGATCGCGGACCACTTGGTAGTATTCTTAGTCTTCAGAGCCCGCCTGAGGGCTATTCGCGCAACATTTGCCAGCCTGATCTCCTCCGGAGTATGGCTCTCTACCCACCTTTTATATTCCCGTTCGCTCTCTGCTCGGGACTCCTGACCTCGCCGCTCATAGCTCTCTCTCTCAGACGAGCTGAGACTGGCATACTCGCTCTTCGCTTTGTTCACTGCATCCGCAAGACTAGCTGTCCCGTTTATTCTAGTCGAAGTGTTCTTCTGATAGGCGGTCCAGAAGGTAAGCCAGATGCTGCTCGTCTTGATTTTTGGGGGAGACAGAGCCTGAACCTCCAGATCCTTGATTTTCTGTGAAGAAGTGGTGGATTTCGCCTTCGCCTTCGCCCTTGCTTGCCTTGCTCTCTCTCGCTCCCGCTTTTTCGCTGCGCTTTCTGCGCTCTTTGCCTTTGATTTCGCAGCGCGTTCCGCGGCGCGCTTCTTGGCTGCAGCTTGATTAAGGGCGGTCTTCGATGGACCCTTGGTCTTTTTGACGGGATTCGCAGTTGTAGTCTTCTTTCTGCTGGCCGCAACTCGGGGTTTGCTCTCGGCTTTGAGGTCGCTCTCGGCTTTGGGCTTTGCAGCGCGGCCTCGCTTCGCTGTCTCGCCAATGGAGCCTTTCTTGGGCTTCGCAGGAGTGGCGTAAGCTCGTGTAAAGGTGGGAATGAGTACGCGACGAGACGATAGTGAGCGCACGACGAGTGAGACGGATGTCGTTAGACGCGTCGTGGCTGCCCATCGGATAGGAAGTCGCGTGGGCACCATTGTGGCAATGCGCAATCTTGATGGTGGTCGTGATGTGGGTGCCGATTGGCGACGTCGAGAGAGAGTCTGTTCGTGTAGGTCAAGAGGAGTGGGAAACTCGAATGGCGATAACAATGGGAGCTGCGAGAGCTTACAGGCTTCTTGTCGCGTGTGGCTGGGATCCGTGCGTCAGTTTCACGGGAAGCTAGCTCAGAGACACTAACCATGTAGAGCAAGCGTCCCTGACGTCGTCCATGGCATCTTCCAGACCTTTTGCGGAGAGCTCAAACTTCACACTCATCCCCAGGTCGCGACTTTGAGACGTTCACGGATCTGCTTTACATGTCTCGCGTACACGGCACTTCTCACAGGCTGTCTGCACCTCTTGATCTACCTCGGGGCTTGATAACTGCAGGTGGAGCAGTAAGCTCTGGAGCCTCCCGCCGCACGCCAGTATCTTGACCTCAGACAGCATGACCAGATATCGCTCGCCCCCGAGGCGCAACGACTACCGTCGCGACCGCCGAGATTATGATCGCAGAGATTACAGAGATTCTCGGAGGGACCCCGGCCGTCTCACTCCACCGGTAAGGGGTCTTTCGCCGGCTCACTTACTGCTGCTGACAAGATTGCAGAGAGACCGTGAGCTCATCCCTGACCGAAATGACGATCGATCCGGCCGGCTGTCACGACCCGACGATTATGTACCTTCTCGCCGTGACAGGTCAAGAGATAGGAAACGTGAGCGATCACCGGATACCATCCGAGAACGTGAGCGTCACGGCCGTGACCGCAGTCGCGAGAGACTGAGAGATGACCGCAGCTACCAAGACGACTCGCGAGAACGCAAGCGATTGCGTCGCAGTGAATCAATAGAGTCGAGGCGACGACCCGACAGCCGAGATCGTCGGCCTGCCACTAGGGATCGACGGGACTCGCCGGAGGTGGGTGACTGGCGTGCTGATCGAAGCCGGGGTTTAGCGCTGACATCCGTCCAGCGGGGAGCTCGCGGCAAAGACCGCGAAGCAGAGAGACGAGCTGAAGAGGACCGCGCAAAGGCTGATGATGCCCGGAAGAAAGCCGAACGTCAGGCTCGGCTGGTAGAGTGGAAGAAGAAGAAGGAGGCCGAACTTGCAGCGCAAGCAGGCAACCGCCCATCGCCAGTTTCTGCCACCCACAATCACTCTCCTGTCGACGCTTCTTCTCCGACCGCTCCGACAGCAAGCCTCAGTGAAACTAACACAGCCTCTCCACCGGCCGGCCTTGAGCCTTCAAGGGCTTTCACTGGCAAATTTGATCCGAAGGCGATTGCAAAGAAAGCTGCCGAGAAAGCTGCCAAGATCAAGGCTGAAGCTGATGCATTAGGAGGGGATCTTAAACAGATCCCTCCTTCAAATGGGACTACACACACCAACAAGTCGACTACGAATGGTGCAATCGGTGCGTCCGCTTCAGTATGTTCTGATTGTATTGCTGATTTAGCAGGATCATCCCTCAAGTCTACTAAGACGGCATCGAAAGCAATATCGGCTGGATTCGGAGTAACCAAAACCGAGGACAATGACGTTCCGCACGAGACAGAACCTGCTGTTGACATGGGAGAGGACGATGCAAACAAACGCAGGCTTGCCAAAATTCCCATGGCAGATATCAACGATGATTCAATTGTAGAAGATCAGGCGGACGAGCCTGAACAAGGTGAGTTTGATGAGATTAATGCCACGGAGGAGGAATTGGCAGCCGCTGCAAGAGCAGCAGCCGAAAAGCGTGCTGCAGAAGCCATGGATGATATCAAACCCACCGGACCTACCAATGGAGATGCTGTCATGGTCGACGAAGACGACGCAGAGGATCTCGACCCCCTGGATGCCTACATGGCTGAACTCGAGGATGCCCCCCAGAGGAAGTCAACCCGACGGGAGAACCGTCTGGACGGCGTTGAGCTTGGCTTTGACGAGGACGTGATCTTGGAGGCCGTCGGTGACGACGATGAGCTCGCGGTACAAAACAAGAAACGGAATAAGAAGGAAATCCCCACAGTGGATCATAACAAAGTCAAGTACGAGACTTTCCGCAAAAACTTCTTCACAGAGCCTCAGGAGTTGCAGGAGATGACCGAGGAAGAAGTCAAGTCTTTGCGGTTCGAACTTGACGATATCAAAGTGCAGGGGGCAAACGTGCCGAAACCGGTACAGAAATTTGCACAATTCGGCCTTGGGACACAGGTACTCGACATCATCCGCGGGCTCGGATTTGAGAAACCAACTTGCATTCAATCTCAAGCGATCCCCGCCATCATGAGTGGAAGGGATGTTATCGGTGTCGCCAAGACGGGATCCGGGAAAACGGTGGCATTCCTCCTTCCTATGTTCCGCCATATCAAAGATCAACGCCCTCTCGAGAGTATGGAAGGGCCAGTTGGTCTTATCCTCGCCCCGACACGCGAACTTGCAACTCAGATTCACAAGGAATGCAAGCCCTATCTCAAGGCACTCAAACTCCGTGCATGCTGCGCATATGGAGGTGCGCCCATCACAGAGCAAATAGCAGATCTGAAACGCGGCGCCGAGATTGTCGTCAGCACACCTGGTCGGCTCATTGACCTTCTTGCGGCGAACTCCGGGCGGGTCATCAACCTACGCCGAGTTACATACATCGTCATGGACGAAGCGGATCGCATGTTTGACATGGGTTTCGAGCCGCAAGTACAGAAGATTCTTCAAAACATCCGTCCGGATAAGCAATGTGTCCTCTTCTCTGCGACGTTTCCGCGCAAGATGGAGGGATTAGCGAGGAAGGAGTTGCAAAAGCCTGTTCAGATCACTGTCGGAGGGCGAAGCATCGTACCCAAGGAGATTACACAAAAGGTCGAGATCGTGACCGAGGAAGATAAGGTCAAAAGACTGCTGGGACTGATTGGAGATGAGTTTCAGTCCGACGATGACAAGAGAGCCCTGGTATTCGTCGAAAGACAAGAGACAGCCGATGTTCTCTATGCCAAGTTGCAGCGAGTTGGCTACCCTTGTGTGTCTGTCCATGGCGGACGAGCGCAAATCGATCGGGACCAAGCTTTGGAAGACTTCAAGGCTGGCAACGTACCGATCATGATCGCTACTTCGGTCGCTGCTCGCGGACTTGATGTGAAACAGCTCACGCTAGTGGTCAATTTCGATGTTCCGAGCCATCTTGAGGATTATGTGCATCGCGCAGGACGTACTGGCCGCGCCGGTAATACGGGTACCGCAGTCACCTTCATCACCCAGGAACAAGAGCGACATTCCTTGGACATTGTCAAAGCGCTGCGACAGTCGGAGACACCCGTGCCCGAAGATCTGCAGAAGATGGCCGAAGATTTTGATAAGAAGGTGAAGGAAGGACTCGCCAAACGCTATGGCTCTGGGTTCGGTGGCCATGGCCTTGAAAAGATCGAAGCCCAACACAATGCCGAGTTCGCCCGCCAACGTCGCGCGTTCCGTACAGATGACCAACCAGAAGAGGAAGAAGATGAGGAAAAGAAGAAGACGAAGCCTGCAGTGGAAGTCGAGGAGATCAAAGTCTATGCCAAGAATGAGGAACAGCCTACCCAACAGTCTACAGGTCTAGTCGATGTCAACTCTGAAGTCAAAGTGGAGCGCACCGAGAAGATATCTCTCCCAGCCAATACTGGGGGCTCACGACTAGACCGCGCAGCTGCGGCGGCCGCGTTGATCAATTCCCGACTTGGTGCACATGGCACCGCTAGAGCCGGCGCCAGCATCGACAACCGAGGTCCCGATGCCGGCGAATTCCACTACAAATTGGAGATCAATGATTTTCCGCAAAAGGCGCGCTGGGCTGTCACCAATAGAACCAACGTGGCCAAGATCTTGGAGAGTACGGGAGTTAGTATCACGACCAAGGGGCGATTCTACAAGCCTGGTGAAGAGCCTGCTGTGGGCGATCTCCCCAAGATGAACGTGCTCATTGAGGGGGACACGGAACCGCAAGTCATTTCGGCTGTCAGGGAGTTGAGAAGATTGCTGAATGAAGCCGTGGCGACGGATGCTAGTGATGTCAGGGCCCCGGGTGGTGGCAGATATACGGTTGTTTGATAAGGACTAAGCTAGTCGCATGTAGCACGACAACGTCTTCACCCCTGGTAGTCTCCCATTGCTTCCCAAACACTACCTGCAAGCATTGATTGTGGCCGCACCAGGAGGACAGCTGTGACGCGGGACTCAAGTATTATACGCCAATGGTGCAATCAGTAGCTCAGAGAGAGAAGTGACGTATCTTTGTCAAAATGAATGCGGAATGGAAAGGTGATGTTCAGCAGGCAAGTGAGAGGCGAAAATGACAATGCTTAGGTAATGACTGCCAGTGGTTGCCAAGTCTGCATTTTCCACTCCGGTCAAGGTGGAACAACCAATCAAACTCGATCTGCAGAAAGGCGGTCCAGATCCTCCCCGCCCTGGCGATCGGTAGAGCAACTGGCGGGGCAGCAAGTAATGGGCTTTGTTTGCCTCTCATGGGATCTTCTCTTTCATCTCCTCGTCAGAAAGGCATAGCGCCAGGTTCACACACCATGTCTGAACCTCTGAAGATCCGGAACTTCACGTCTACGCCATTGGAACTCAGGCTCGTTGAGAGGTATGAGTCGCCCAACCCGCTGGCAGCACCAGAAGGCTTCGGCAATTTCACCAGAAACATTACCTCTTTCGTGTCCAATGCAACCAATGGTGCCATACCAAATCCCACACACCGTCAGCTCGCAGACAATGCAGAAGCATTTGCTCGTCAGGATGTCAACATACGAATCGAGCCTTTCACAATCGCGAACACGGACATCCGAACCACCGAGCGTGGGCCAAACGAGATCGTTCGTTTGACTTTCGAGAACGATGGTCAGCGCTATCGTATAGATGCACCCACGCCCTCTCACTCGTCCGCTACGTTCATGCCACTTGGCGGCGACGGTCATAAGCAGTTCACTGGTGTCTACATACCCTCCACGTCTTTCCTGGCGGTCTACTCGTCGTCTGACCTCAACAACTGGATGACACACTTGAATGATCGAACACCTATCTCTGCATTGTCCATTCCCGGCACTCACAACAGTCCAACCTGCCACAAGGCACTTCCGTCTGTTCGGTGCCAGGCTGTTGGCATCAGAGCCCAGCTTGACAACGGTGTGCGCTTCTTTGACATCAGGGTGCAACCGGAATTTCCCGATGATCCAGGTCGAGACAACCTCATCCTAGTACACGGAGTCTTTCCGATCTCTTTGACTGGCAACAAATATCTCCGAGATCTGGTCAACGAGACTCGCGCCTTCCTTGATGCTAATCCCTCAGAGACTGTCATCATGAGCATCAAGCGCGAAGGCCCTGGTCAGCACAACGATGCTCAGCTCTCGATGATCCTCAAAGATCACTACGCTCGCCCAGATGATGGCCAGTGGTTCACCGAACCTCGCCTGCCCACCCTTGGCGAGGGACGAGGTAAAATCATACTTCTTCGCAGATTTGCCCTCGACGATAGACTCCGTGGCGAACATGGCGGCCGCGGATATGCCATCGAAGCTGAAAATTGGGCTTACAACACACCCAATGACAGGCATGGCGAAGTCTGCGTTCAGGATTTCTGTGAGGTACTCGAAACCGAGAACATCAATGAGAAGATCCGCTTCTGCTGCGAACACTTGGATCGAGCGAGTGGAGAAGAGTGCAACGTCGAGGAGGCTAGGGGTGGACCACTCTATCTCAACTTTTTGAGCGCCAGTAACTTTTGGAAAGTTGGATGCTGGCCGGATAAGATAGCGGCCAAGGTGAATCCGAAGGTAATAGAGCACCTTGCCATGGTCCATGACAGAGAGAATAGAGGCGACGGTACAGCTGGTGTGGTCGTTTGTGATTGGGTAGGCGCCGATGGGGACTGGGATTTGATCCGCTGTATTGTGGGCATGAACGCTAGATTGCAGAGCAAACACCCACGATAGAGGTCGACATAGCGCACGCAATCACAAACATCGTTGGCGTATCATCCTGCACTTCAGCACACATGCAGCAATATCTCCTCTTCAAGGATGGCTGTCATTGGCCGCTAATGCAGGTATCCAGATGTGATACAGTACTGTATTTCTGTACCTCGGGCGTGGGGTCAGAATTGCCGCACGCGGTGTGGGGGGACTTGGGGTCTGGCAATCTCGTGTTGTCAATATGTATGAATTGACATTGAACGACCATCTGGCGGTGATGTAACAGCCTATTCAGAACATATCCTCCGTGTTATACTGAAGGTTGTGATTTCTCACAGAATGGCAATTATACACCGAGGAATTGACAAGCCCAGCCTCCCCCTCCGTCCATGTCTGCTCGATCAAATCAGAGGGCAGCAGCCAGTTGTGATGGTTGTAGAGAAAGCAAAGCAAAAGTATGCATGCTTTTCACCATCGAATGCCAGGTCAACGTGGCTGATTTAGTCAAGTGTATTCCTTCTCAAACCGGAGGCTGTCGGAGGTGCCAGCAACTATCGCGACAGTGCACTGTATCCCGGATCGTACGGTCGCGTCCATACTATCAGACCTCAAAGGAGCAGTACGAGCTATTGTCTCGTGTTCTCAATCATTATGCGCCAGGTACTTCCATGGATACTGCCTCGCTCCGTGAGCTTGTGAGCCGATGGCAAAATGACACAATACCAGCGGCAGACGCAGCCCAGCCTTCGAACACCTCTTCAAGTGAGACCCCGACCACGAAGTCACGTCCGACTCGCAGCACGGCAACGCAGATCACATCATTGGAGCAGTATCGAGTCTCGCCAAGCACACAAGATGGAGCTCTTCAGGCAGCGACTAGTTCTGCAACAGGGCAGTGTGAGAGTCCAGTCGTTGACCCAAGTGAGTACTAAAAATGCTGCTTACGACTCTCCTGACATATAACGCAGGGTACTACGAAGGAGCGAGCTTCTTAGCATATCTCGACACAGTGAAATCGGCGTTGCAGCTGTTAAGGGGCCATCTACTCGTGGATCAGGTCGATCATACGGATCTCTATCAACCGCAACGGGATTTGCCTTTACTCATACCCTCAGACTTTGGTCCACCGAGCCAAGAAGACGTTGATCACGCTGCGGGCATCTTTTTCGAGCGAATTAACAGTACTGTGTACGTGACCAGTCCAGACGAGTTGCAGCGCTGCTCAGAAGAAGCATTTCGAGACAAACCCGATCGCTCGTGTTCGCAAGTCGTTGTACTTCATGCAATCTTGTACCTGAGCACCGCGGAAGTAATCCATCTTCAGAAGGCCCGATACTTACTCGTAGCTTGTATGATGGAGAGTTCTTTAATCATCGTTCAGGCCTGCATACTGGTTGTAAGCAGCAATGCGCTTTCATACAAGAGACTAAAAGACTCATTATCAATAGGGTCTCGGTTCTCTGACGCATAATGATCCTGAAGACGCGTGGCTTTACATCGGAATCGCCGTCAGAAAAGCGCATGGTATCGGTCTACATCAGGAAGAGCGATCGTGGTCGACGATGCCTCGATCTCAACTTGAGCATCGAAGGAGACTCTGGTGGTCTCTAGTCGGTCTCGATACCTGGTTTGCTCATTACCTTGGACGTCCGCCATGTGTTGACATGTCATTTTGCTCCTTGTCCAAACCTTCGGACCTGGTAGGCATTGCAATCGTCGGCGGAACCTTCTTAAACTCACCCAAGCAGGATTTGACACAAGTCCCCTACGTACCGCCAGGATATTGCGGTTGGAGTGCCACGACATTTGATATGTTTCGCCGCGCCGCCACAGCTCTCAAGATGAGAGACCCCGAACATTCATCCGATAATTTGCAAGCTATAAGAAGCGCTGTTGTCGAGGCAAAACTCTGGTGGAGTACACTACCCTCATATGCGAAGATCAACTCATCCACACCTCCAGCGTTTAAGAGGGCGCTAGCGTACCTCGAGCTGCGTTATCTCCATCTGTTAATGGTGATAACTCGTTCCACGCTTATACCTTCACGGCAAGAGCCTGCCGAGATCCCGAACAACGACATGACGGATGTCTGTGAGGCAACAAATGAGCAGTCGATACATCTCCTTGAACACATGCACTCGCAGGCTTTGATCAGCACGTGTAATTATCAGGATGCTCATCACATACTCGCCACTGGGATGGTGCTGGTAGTCCGATGCCTTCGGGCTCCCCGTCAGGATCTGGCAGATATGCTAGAGCGTATGGTGCCACTGTTCAATCTTACAAGCCACACGACTATTGGTGTCGCTGGCAGCGAATGCGTGCAGAAGTTCTTGGCGCAGCTAAAGGCCCATTTGCAAGCGGAAAGGTTCGCCACTCGGACGTATTATTGTAAACATTGCTGATCGGACTAGTTCGGACGTGATCGCTGACGGAATTTTTCCATGGACTATGTCAATGTTCGATGCAAATGACATGTCGTGGCTACAAGAGCTCCATTGAGATTGGTTCTACGGCACAAGATCTCAGCATCACGCAATCTGCAGGGCTATGATCGAACATGACCCGTCGGTACTACTGTTCTTTCTCAATCGATACAGCTCTCGTTGCGATAGGATTCTGTTTGAAATTCGAAGAACAAGTCTGCCGACTTTGTGCTCGACGGCGCCTGGCGGCGTGTAGGCACGTGTTGTCACCACCTCAGTCTCTTCAGTTGCCTGGACCCTCAGCAATATTTTGGTCTTAAGAGTATTCACGGATCCACTACAAACTGGCGAGACATTCAGGATGGCTGCCATCATTTATGGAAGGCAGAGCTGGGTGCTGTGCTGTTCGAGCTTGCTGACCCGGTTCTGTTCATATCTGGGTCGTCGAGACCAACAGACTATAAGCTGGCGTGTCTTCGATGACGTTTGGATATCTGCTATGATGCAACTCGAGCTTCAGAACACGATGTCAGAAACGAGCAGAGAGGCAGGCTCGCTGCGAGTTGGACACACCTATAAAAGAAACACGCCGTTGTGTACGCCACAGTGATACCACGATGAAGTATGATCTTGTGCTCGAAGTCTACTAACGACTGTCCAGGATGCTGTCTGGTATTCCCTGGAGATTCCCGATAGCAGATGGTCTGGTCGCTGTGAATGCGGGAGAGTTGATAAGGGGTACCGCCATGTGTATCTCCGTCATGATATGTTGCTACTCGGTCTTTCCTAGCGTTCGGAGCCAAGCGAAAACATGGTCTTACTGAATGGTATATTGTTTAATGGCTCCCTAATCCCATAGCAGGAGATCTCGAGGCTCGGTGAACATCTGGCACCACGTCACCTTGACATTGCAGGTGCCACGAAACAAGCATGCAAATTTGGTTATTGCAAGACTCCGAGACGATCCGGACTGTAATCGAGCGTGTTCCGTCACAGTCCGTCCCTAAAGCGATTCATAATGGAATCTGCCACTGTATGTTCCTCAGATCTCTCCGGAACACAAGGACCAAAGCAACCCGCATGCGCCGGAACACGGCGTTTGACTTGGCACTGCCGACAACAGCTCCTCGAAGTCTCCATGGCGCATTGTTATGCGGCTTCGGAGTCGATGCACATTTACCGGTACTATACTACTCTATTCTATTGGCCATCATCCTTGCACCTTGCGAGCGAGATTGATTTGGTAAGTGCGGTCTGATTTCTGATTGAAAAGCTCCTTTCCTCCCACACAAAAGTCACCCACTCCCAGCTTCTAGCCATAGTTCGAATTCCCATATCGATTCTGCTACCAAATACGCTATGACTGCAGGTGTCAAACCAAGCCCGTGGCTCCGACACTGGCGCTTCTCGCTCATGACCGGTCTCGCTCTGATAACAGCAGCTTATGCCCTCGTCTTCATGTTCGGCATGCCGCCAGGGAATCCAATCGTAAGACGCCGTATGATGGGCTCGTATTCCGGTCGCTACCACGTCGCCTGCGGCTTTCTCGCTCTAGTCATTGGCCCTGCTCAGCTTTTGGACGACTGGCGTCGCAGATACCCCTTACTCCACGTATGGGCAGGCCGGATCTACATGGTGTGCATTCTGTTCAGCAGTGTAGCAGGATTCAAGGTCTCGATCGGCGCTCTAGCACATCCCATAGGAAACGCCGGTTTTTCCGTGCTTGCGACGGCCTGGTTATATACAGCCATAAGGGGTTGGACTTCGATTCGCAAAGGAAACATTGTGGCACACCGAGATTGGATGTTGAGGAACTTCGCTCTCACGTATGCGGCGCCGACATTGAGAGTCCTTCTCCCGTCGATGATCCTACTGGGAATGGATGGACGACTTGCTCTTAGTATCAATGGTTATCTGTGCTGGATCCCTAATTTGATTTTCATTGAGTCGCGAATCAAGAAGAAAAGACAGACATAGAGGGGTGGCTTTGCAGGTGATATGCGAGTAAGCCTCACCACCAGAAGCCCCAAGTCGGTGAGTCTGCGGTCGTCATTGGGGCCATCAAAAGATCTACTGATATGCGAGTAGCCATCCCGTCTTTCATAAAGGCGTAATCAGTTGTCAAAGTCGATGTCGAAGCCTTCCACTTTGGGGGTGAAAAGTACCAGCCAGCCCTGTCCTTAGTTAGTCATCACGAATATAGTCAAGATGGTCAGTAACCCTCCAGCAACTCTACCTTAGGCCTTGCTTGCACTTCACACTCGGCACATACCCCGCCGATTCTCATCTAATAGTCGTTGGGAAGGCGTCTGCCCCCACTATGCTCAGAGTATGGATTCAAATCGTCTTCTGTAGTTATTACCCACCTTCTCTTCAGTGTCAAACAGGAGATCTGCTAAGCCCTCATGATCGGAAATACGAATGTCATACTCGCTTCTGCCTATGTGTCGTATGGACTGCCGAAACTAAGGATGCTCGCAGGGTCAGCCCAGCGACATGCATCAAGTTGAAAACCGGCTTCCTCCTGGACGGCTTTCCGTTCATACTGAAGTGTCCTCTGCGACCGCTTCGCGAGGGACAATGAGCTTACTTACAAGCTTAAGGTCCCAGGCCTGCCAACTGCCGCTGATCTCATCATCGCTTATGGACGCTTTCTGCCAAACCACATTTTCCGCAACGTTGCTCTTCCATAACCAGCTGGCGACCTGATTCAGAAAAGCTTCCTTATCGCGCTCTGCCTCTGTAATCTGGTCTGCCAAACTCTCCGTGTACGTGCTATGATCTTCTCCGCCGCATTCTCTCGCGGCCGGGACCGGGACGACGGATAGAATACCCCTGCGTCCGTTCTTCTGTACGGTTCGAAGCCGACCCTCGACCGGTCCGGTCATGGGCACCAGGTTTCGGGTGCGCAAAAGCATCTCAAGCAGGCCACTAAAGCTGGCAGCCTGAGCCACATATTTGGCTGGTCCTTTGCTGAGTGGCCAGTCCTCCGCGGCATAAATCTCCTCAATATCCTGATCCTTCATGACGATTCGAGTGTCGAAACGGCGGAACCGGAGAGACATGCGCTCAACGCAATTAAGCAGCAGGACGGTGACGAGATATGTTGTTAAGGATGTGGATGAGGCTCGAGCGAGAAGCCGTCGTTCAAGCTCGTTGGCGACTTGCTTAAAGGTGGAAGCAGTGTACCGTTCGACCGCGTCGAGAAGTTGCGACTGGAGGACCGGATAGTCCGCTCGACTGTCGGATAAAAGATTTGGAGTTTCAGTCTCAAGGTCAGGGTTCTGGACTGTGTAAAGTATCATCCAAGAAAGAGAGGCCGAGGCGCAAAGGATGCTTGTCGCAGCGTGTAGCTGTAGAGTTCGACCAATCAGTATGTCTGTGGGCAATGACTTCAACGTTGAGACGGTGGTCTGGATTAGCGGATCATCTTCGAGGGTATTGAAGGACGCCAATGTCAGACTGAGGTAATGATCTACAGATCTGATCGAGTTCTCTGTGTCTACTTCGAGGGCGAAGAATGTGCTTTTTAGATCCGAAGTACCGCGAGTTCGGGAAGGTGCTTGACTGAGCGCTGGAAATGCGATCTTGATGTCGTGGTTCACGAGTGAGATGTCGATACGACCAGGGAGACGAGTTGCAGGCCCACCTGCAGTCAGTGATGCAAGATTATCGCGCGCTTTGGCGAAGAAGTAGCTTGTGTTGTAGAGTCCGAACTCATCGGCAAGTCGAGTACGCACACAAGTAGTGCGCCAAAGTCGAGGATTGCCGATTGATCTACAGGTCGAACAAGGAGTGTCACCGGAGCACGGCTTCTTGAGCATGCGGCACCGAAGACACGCACCCAACTTTCGGATTCCACCAACCTCTTTCCGTCGCTCGCTGGAGAATTTGTTGCGCTTCTGTCTCTTGAGTGGCCGTGATAGCAGACCGAAGCCCCGCATGTCGGTCGTGTGCATAGTCTCATTTGGAGGGTACTCGAAGTTGCCAGGATTGGATTGCCTCGTCATTGTCATGATGGCTTGGGGTGACGAACGAAGATCCGACCTGGCCTGTAGGGCTGGATCAAGATTGTACTCATCATGAGCAACACGTTCAACTGGAACCACCTCCATCTCTTTCTGCTGATCCTCATCGCCATATACCGCCCGCTGAGGATCCTGTGACAAAGTCCCGTGTGCGACACTCTTGTTGTCATTGTCTTCGCTTACCACGCCGAGTTCGTTTGCAGCGGAAGCAGTCTGGACAAGACTTGCGGTATCTTCCGCCGTTTCTGTTCGATCATTTGCTACAATTTGATGTTCCGGCTCTGAAGTAGCGTTGTTTGCGTCATTGAGCTGCTGTTGGAGTTGTATCATCCAGTTATCCATCTCTTGCGGCGCTTCCGAATGAGCGGGCGGCTGACTTGACACCTGGTCTTCGTTGTGGATGCGCTGCCTAGACAAGTCGAGGTGCTGCCTAGAAACCTCTGCAAGGGTGTCGAGGGCCGAAGGTTCCCTCTGTAGGGTAGACCCGAAGGGCGGCTGCAATGGCAGGGATGCGGGATACGCGCGAGACAACGACGGCGTCTTGTTATCGGAGATTTGTGTTCCATTGGCACCAAGCCTCCTAGCAATCTTTTCCGCGTCCATCTGGCCCTGCGCAAATGCGAATGCGCGTGCTTTGTCGTAGTCGGTTATGTTGGGACATTTTTCGAAAAGGTGCCGATTCATACCATCAGGGCGACCCTTTGGAAACTTGAACGGTCAGTAATATGCTGGTACCATGCTATCAGGTCGTTACTTACGAACATGCCGCACTTCTTGCATGTGTGCTCATATCGGTTGCTCTGATCATCGAGTTTGGCTCCTCTCTGGAAGAATTCTTGAATGAGAAGATTCGGCTTGCGGCCCATCTTGATACGCCAAAGACCCTCCGGTGGGCTGTCGTGGGTCAGCACCCAGCCAAGGGGCGACAGGAGAAGAGAAGAAGCGGACGATGGAGGGGACTCTTTGATGAACAGGTTCTGCCGGCTTCACCGCCTCGATGTCAAAGTATCCCCATGACACCTCATATCATCCCGCACGCCAATGCGGCTCTGTCGAAGCTTGGCAAGCGCTCTCCCTCCGGCTTTTACCCGAGGAACCCCATATTTCTAGCATGTCAGCCTCTCTTTGTCAACAGGTGACAGATTTGCTCTCTACGCGCGCGAAAGGATACCTGAAGTAGTCATACTAGTTGCCGGCCGCAATCTAGTGATCTGCATCGCAACCGACGGGTTGAGATACGTTGAAGCTGGTAACCCCGCCGAAGTCGAGCTACTACCTCACATCTTTCACATTTATTCTCAATGTAGCTTCTTCAGCCTCAATCAACGTCCCTATTGCACGTGTGCCAGGTTCCATGATGACTTCCCTCTCGATCCAGGACTCGTTCTCGTTGTTTTGCTCGGTGTCGGAGTCCCACCCGTCAATGTCTGCACTCACCGTCATGCTTTGAGCTGACGGATGTCGCTCGCCTGTTTCCCAGGTCACTGTAAAGTCATGGTAACGCAATCGCAAAGCTCGGGCGAGATATGCCAGTACAGAGTACAGCGAAAAAGATCGAGGTATCTCGAAGACCCGGAAATCTGACTTCGAAAGCGTGCGTCCTGCAGCATATACATGACATCGTACAACGCGGGCCTTTATTGAGTTTTGGTTGGATATAGTCACTCCGGGGAGTGTGAGAATTGGCGTGCCATACTCTTCGCACAGTGCGTGATAGCGGGGATGATCTCTGATGATGTGGGTTCTCTGATCTTCAGGACATAGTGACAATTCTTCTGCAATGGTGGCAAGATAGAAAGTCTCTGCATTGAGGCGGTCTTTGGACTGGATGTTTGTATAATTGAGAGCAGTGACAAGTGGCAAACGAGCTATGATCAGCATGGTAATTTCGTTTCGAGTGAATCGTCGGTTGTTTGATCGCCTGAGATCCAAGTAGATAGGGTTGTCGGAAATCCGAAGTTGTCTCAGTCCCGGAACAGCATGTGGCAATTTGTCGATCGACTGAAAGTGAGCGATCTGATTTCTCGATAGATCCAAGTCTTGTAACGATGTAGGGAAAAGGTTGGTAGGTGGACCGAGAGGCTCACGCGTGATCGTACGAATAGCATTGTTCTTTAAGGTGAGCTGCCGAAGTTGGACACCTTTGATCAATGGGGCTAATTCTTCTAGACTTTCGATTCCTGAATTATTTAATTCAAGGACCTTGAGTGTAGATGAGAGATTACAGGGTGGGAACGGTGATAGGAGATTGCCCGATATATCCAGCTGCTGCACGCTGGGGAACGCGACCAGCATGGCTCGAAGCTTTCACTTGTTAGTCAACGCTACAATGCGTAAGGATATCTTTTTTCGATCACTCACTTCCTCGGGCAAGAGCAGCATATCCTGCAAGCTCAGCGTTGTTACGGTTGCCATGGTACAAGCGCTTTCGCATCCTCGGAATCGATTACCCGCCAACGAGAGGGTATTCAGGTGACGGCAACCATCCGCGATGCGGGCTACATCGGAGGCATCCTCAAGCAAATTGTGACTGAGATCGAGTTGCTGTATGTTAGGTGTAAGTGTTGATAGAGAAGAGTCGGCGGGGTTCTCTGTTGCCGAGATGCGCTGGTGATCGAGGATGACGACCTTGAGATCGTCCAGCTGGCTTTGGCGGACCGCTATCTTCTCATACCCTGTTTCATCTACAACCTTGTTGCTGAAGCGGACATCTGCAAAGAGTGTCTCTCCGGAAACGTATTTGAGGCGCACGGCTTCGTGTACAGATCGTGTAATATCACCGCGGCTGCTAGCCTTGATAAATGAAGCACATGCAGACGAGGTATTCCTACCTATCTATGTAAGTAACTTGTACTACGAGATGTGCCAATTCCTCACAATGAAAGTACCGCCTTCCGCCAAAGCTGCCGTCATGCTTGCCTCTGGTTGGGTCGTCCCATTCCACCCCTAGAAAGTCATCGGATTTACTCTCCACCTTGCCGATATATCGCACCGTACACAGATCTCCCTTGACAGAGAGTCTTTTGCCTAGGTAGCTTGCCATCGCTAGAAGGGTAGCAAGAAGGGTAAATTACGGGACATCGTTAATAAGGTATAGTGAAGGCAGCGACATGACTGTGAGGTGATTTGGCGGAGCGTCGGGCCGGGCCCCCGCTCTTCGAGACCATCGCGAGTGATTACCTGCCAAGGTGCTTACAACCTTTTATCTCTCCGCTATTCGGGACATCCTTTGACCACGATTCAATCGCCCAAACTGCTAGCATGGATTATCAAAACCGAGCTGGATCGAAATTCGGAGGAGGTGGAGTTGCATCACAATCCGCGACAAATGCCGACCGTCGTGAACGTCTCCGAAAACTTGCGCTTGAGACGATCGATCTTGACAAGGACCCCTACATCTTCAAGAACCACGTAGGAGCTTTCGAATGTCGCCTCTGTTTGACGGTACATCAGAATGACGGGTCCTATCTCGCGCACACGCAGGGCCGTAAACATCAACAAAATCTTGCTCGTCGAGCTGCACGGGAGGCACAACTGGGTAAAGAGCGGGATGGCGTGGCGCAAGGCATTACACAAGTACAAGTCAAGAAGAACACTGTGAAGATCGGGAGACCCGGATACAACATCACAAAGACGAGAGATGTCGCGACCAGACAACATGGCCTATACTTTCAGATCATGCTCCCCGAGATCACGCCCGGTGTGATGCCGAGAGTGCGATTCATGAGCGCATATGAGCAGAAGAAAGAGGATCCGGACAAAGCATACCAGTATCTCCTGGTGGCTGCGGAGCCCTACGATATCTGTGCATTTAAGGTCCAAGCCCGCGAAATCGACAAGCGTGAGGGAAAGTACTTCACATGGTTCGATGAGGACAGCAAGATCTTCCATGTGCAAATTACGTTCAAGAGCGACAGAGACGAAAGGTTCAGTGGCGTTCCGGGGTTAGCTCCAGGAGGGCCAAAAAGATGAAGGATTACGACCGCAAACCCGGGAAGTCGCCCATCGCGGCAGAGAACATGTTTGGCATGAGAGACGATCGTTATGCTTAGTCTGCAGTAGATACCCAAAGAACTTCCTGCTAGAACTGATAGGTGGAAAGGGCTGGTCGAGAAGGCAGGCCGAGAGGGCAGGTATGAGAGAGTAGATTAGGGGATTTCGTGAGGAGGGCGAGTGAGTATGTAGATAGATAGACTAGGCGAAGGGAGCAATTTAAGAGAGTAGACAGATGTAATAGTACTAATGGATATTAAGTTATGAAGGTGGAGCACTATCGGATAGCTATTATTATTTAGGTGAAAATAGGGTTCGGATTTCCGAATCCTGGGGGGACGAGGCTAAATGTAAAGAGCGTAAGGAGAGTAGTCGGTCCTCTATTAGAGTAGCGGAACTATTCTCCGTATACCTCTATTTTACTTATATATCTAACTTGCCTCCTATAAGTTAGGAATTAGTTCTTATATAGATACTAGGTATATGTTATAGAGCTATCGTACTACTATCGCTACTTCCCTATCTAGTATACTAGTTATAATTCTAATTCCTCTTAGAACTTTAGTTAAGGATAGCTAAGTAATAATAATAGAAACTAGATAGGCTAGCTAGCGCTCTAATAGTAGTATATTATCTTAAGTAAATAATATCTTAACTTTAATAGGGTTAGAAGTTTAGGAAGTCCTATTAGCGATAATAGATAACTATCTCTATACCTTAGAAGAGTAGCTATTATAGCTATATTAAGAATACTAATACTAGGAACTTAGGGTTAGGGGTTTAACATTGTTGGGTTGCTATATAGCCTGTACATAGCGGCGATCCCAACGACCGTACATCGTGAAGGCA
>NKHZ01000016.1:0-34724 GCA_002895985.1 Sphaceloma murrayae
ATGATTGATTAAAGTCTGATCGAGCGAGGCCACGCACTGCCTGCTAATTACCCGTACCGCTTTTCTTCACACACACACACACACACAAGACTTTTGGTACCGGTACTGTAGTAAGGTTACCGGAGTGAATTTTTGGGTTACGAGTATCCAGCCACAAGAGCCAGGCAGGCTTGGATCTTCCTGTCCAGCCTCAACCGGATTCTCTTTCCGAAAGGGTGACGGGCAGGGAGGGAAAGGATAATAAGGATGATAATGATAATGATGATGGAATATATGAGGGCATGATCTGTGCGGATGACGAGGGATGATCCGAAGTAGGGTTTGGTGGGGGGGTGCCGGGAAGGGGGTCCATGGGAACAATAAGTTAGGTGGGGGGTCTTGTGACCGTAGTTCGAGTCTTGATTTCACGACCTTGTGGAAGCAGGGGGAGGAGGAGGAGGAGCAGCAGCAGCAGCAGCAGCAGGATGGGAACAGGATTTCAATTTCGAGGCATGGGAGGAGAGGAGCCCAGAGTCGGTCTAGATGGGTTTGTAGAGGATCCGGGCTGTTTGGGAAACGGGTGCGCCTTTGCCTTGCATTGCATGGCGTTGCTTCGCGTTGCATTGATGCGGTCGGTCGTGGCATGTGGGCTGATGCTACGTCTGATACTGATGCTGATGCTGGTGGGAGATCTACAGAGTACCGTCTTGTACTGTGCAGATGGGGTATATGAAAAGGTTCAGAAGTGATAGGACGAGACGCGTGTGTTACAGTAGAGCACAGTAGCGTCGATCTCGACAGACGCTTGGACTGCTGTATGCATGACGTGCAGAAGTAGCGTAGGCGCTTGCACCAGTTGGACGACGGCAGCAAGAACGCGGGCATTGGCCGCTGTGGGTAACTTGTAACTTGACCATGAGACATGATCGGAGCTTTGTGGCTGTGAGGCGATCGATTATATGAACTTGTTGATAGTTGCTCCGCCGCGCATGGTCGTGTGCGCGAATGTATCGTATATTGTGGTGAGCGATATAAATGCGAATATTCTTAGATCGAACAGCAGCAGCTTGACAAGTCGTGGGGTACAGTGTATCACCTGCGCCTCGTCATGGGACCTACCCTGGATGCCTACTGGCTTTTGTCAGAGAGGGAGTTGGTGTCCGTCTCCGTGTGTCCAGATTACCTGCGTGGTCTTTGTTTCTGCTCCTTCAACCCACGCTCTTTTGCTTCTCGGTGTGTATCAATCTCTTTCATGGCAATGACCTCTCGACCCCTGGTCAGACAGTTGGGCACATGTCGTGGTCCGGTGCAATACCACACCCGGGGACCACATCCAGGGACCACACCCAGGGACCACACCCAGGGCTCAGCAGTACGACCCGTCGAGGTGACGAGAGCTGGCGAGGCGGTCTGTTAAGAAATCAGAGCGACCACGGGCGTTGGTTTTTATCATCCAAGGTCCTGTGTCTCACTCGCCAACCTCGTGCCAGCCATCAAGGATGCCATCGAAGATGCCATTTCTGTCCGTCGATGTGTGGTGGGGGGCGGGCGGGCGGGCGGCTCTTGGGGAAATTCCGCGTCGAGTGCAAGTGGGGGAAGTTTTTTCTCCAACGCGCTTCTCCAATACCGGACCTCCCCCCACTCCTTACCTTCCATGGGCCTCTTTGCCCTCGTTGCGCCTCGTCGCCCTCTTTGTCCCAGGAGCTCCGCCCTTTCCTGCCGCGTCGTCGCGTCTATCGTGTTTTCTGCGAGGCGTAATTGTGCCCCTCCACCCCTCGGCGGCCCTCCTCTGATCATCATCAGTAAGCTCCGATGCGAGCCTTTGCGAGCCCTTTTGTGAGCCTTAGCAAGCCTTAGCAAAGCCTGACAAAACCCATGCCATCCCGTCTGCTGCCGTCATATCCCTCCGACAGGCAAGAGGGTCAGATGGGTAGTGCCGGCAGTTGACGTTTCCTCATCACACTCTGTCTTCACTCGCTCTCCCACCTCCACATCCTCCATGTCTCTGCCCCACATGCTCACCTCCCCGTTGACGTTTGCTCACCACTGGCCCCGATACCTGGCCTCAGGGCACAGCCAGCAAACGTCGGCTGCGGCGTCGGCCCAGAGCTCGAGCTCCAGCTGTTCTCCAATGTCTCGATCGGCGCCTTTACATATGTAAAAGAGGGGATCCGTGGGGGAAAAGGCGGTTTTGTTGTCGCTCGACGAAGCTCAGTTCCTGAATCCACATTACACTGCAGATCTGTCAAACACCGACCTTTCAGCCTCCCAAACCACCACACTTGAAGCAATTGAACCTCGCAGTCATGGCCGACAGAGTCAAGAAGCTCAGCAGCGCGGACGAGTACCAGAAGATCTTTCAGTAAGAGCCATTGCAGATACCTGTTTCTCCAATGGGTCGTGGCTGACCGCAATCCCAGCTGGGCCGAGACACAGCAGGATGCAAAGGTCCCCAGTTTTGCGACGAGGAAGAATGATCCGTACGAGGTAAGAAGACAGATAGCAGACCATGAAGACGACGACCTTTGTCTGACAAGTCCAGTACCAAGCAGGCTTCAACAACTTGTAAGCACTTCAACAGCTTTCCCTCTCCCTCCACCCTCCTAATGTCCCCCCCCCAGCTTCGAATCCGAAGCCGTCCCAGGTACTATCCCCCGCGGCCAGAACAGCCCCCGATGCGTGCGCTTCGGTCTGTACGCGGAGCAGATGACCGCCAGCGCCTTTGTTGCCCCCCGACACCTCAACAAGAAAGCATGGCTCTACCGCTCTCGCCCCGCTGTCGCCCACCAGGGCTTCACCAACCTTCCCGACAACGAGAACACCGAAGCCAACTACCTTCCCATGAACCCTCGCGTGCACGTTTCCCCCACCCAGCTCGCCTGGCTGCCCTTTGCCATCCCCTCGGAGCCCCACGACTTTGTCGCCGGCCTTGCCTCCATCGCCGGCTCCGGTGAGCCTACGCTCCGAGAGGGCATTGCCACGCACGTCTTTACCGCAAACAAGTCAATGGAGAAGAAGGCCTTTGTGAACTCGGACGGTGATTTCCTCATCGTCGCCCAGGAAGGTGCTCTCGACATCCAGACCGAGTTCGGCAAGCTCTACGTCCAGCCCGGTGAGATTTGCGTCATCCAGCGCGGACAGCGATTCAAGGTAAATGTCGAGGGACCCACGAGGGGGTACATCCTCGAGATCTGGGGTGCCAACTTTGAGCTGCCCGAACTGGGTCCCCTCGGAGCCAATGGCCTGGCCAATGCGAGGGACTTTTTGAGCCCCGTCGCCTACTACGAGGTCTCGAAAGACGACCCCTGGGAGATCGTCTACAAGCTCGGCGGCAAGTTCTTTGCCAGCAAGCAGAATCACTGTCCCTTTGATGTGGTCGCCTGGCACGGCAACTACGTGCGTCTTCCATCCTCTCTGTCTTTGCCCTCGATTCTATCTAACATTTACCAGGTTCCCTACAAGTACGACCTCACAAAATTCGTCAATGTCGGCTCCATCTCCGTCGACCACATCGACCCCTCCATCTTCTGCGTCCTGACCGCCCGCTCCCGCGACCCGGCCGCTCCCCTCGCCGACTTCCTCATCTTCTCCCCGCGCTGGGACGTCGCTTCCCACACCTACCGCCCCCCGTACTACCACCGCAACGTCGCCAGCGAGCTCATGGGTCTCATCTACGGCGAATACGCCGGCCGTTCCGACGAGTTCCAGCCCGGCGGCGTGAGTTTCGAGTGCGGAATGGTGCCCCACGGAGTGGCGTACGAGCAGTTCAAGATGGCGAGCGCCGATGTCCCGCCCGAGATGAAGATCAGCGAGGGCGCCGTGGCCTTTATGTTTGAGAGTTCGAGGCCCTTTACCGTCACCGATTGGGCCATGAAGAGGAAGGAGCTGCACGAGCATGATCCCAAGATGTGGGATGACTTGGTGGATAACTTTAGCGAGCACAAGGATGAGGTGGACGCGTTGGTCAAGAAGGCCAAAGAGCTGGGCATCAGCAAGGGGAGCACGGGGATCAACTTGAACGGCTTGACGAACGGGGTCAACGGGCATTAGAGGGAGGGAGGACGTACGTTGCAAGATGCCTTGGGAACGGTATGCCATTCTTCGCTGACTTTTATTACCCTCTGTGTCATTGTGTTAATGCCAGGAATTCATGATATACTCCTTACTCAATCCCAATTTACCTCGAACCAATGGTCCTTTCCAGACTCGAGCGATGACCGTGCGATCCATGGGTATCACAGCCTTTCCACCTGCCTGTTCTCCTAGCATTTGTCCAGGAAGCGAATCACACATCAGGTCCATCCCGCTTGGTCCGAATGGGCAGCGACACGATCGAAGCAGTCTCTGTCGGCCCACCATTCTCCTCGAACGGCGGCGACGACGACGACGACGACGACAACGTCTTGAACCCTTCAAAGTACTATCCACCAAGTCGATGAATTAGCCACTAGTTCCCTCCGAAAAAAAAAAAAAAAAAAAAGAGAGAAAGAAAAGGACAAAACGTGTTCCTCTTTCCTTTTCTTCAACTCGACAAAGCAAAATCCACCAGATTGCAAAAGAAAGGAGACGACTCACCCTCCGTCGAAACTCGTTTAGCTCGTCTGCAGTCCGTCTCTCCCGCTGCTTTCCCCTGCCCGTCATCTCGTACTGTTCTAGAGCCGATGGATCGATGTCACGGGCGGGTGTCCTGGTATACACGACCAGCCGTCTGGACCCTGGGGGGAATTGTTAGGCAAGGTCTCGTCAGCTACAGATGCAGCTACAGTTGCAACTACGGGCGAAGTGATGGCGCGCGTGTGTCCATCACTAGGGATCTGACGACTCACAAGGGGTGACTTACATCTGGCAAAGTCCTGCGTCGAGATACTTTTGATCCTGAGCGCGGGATGGGTTGGCACGGCCTGGTCTCTCGCTTGTTGCTGGTCTGCTCCCTCTCCATCTCCTCCTTCGGCGACGCCTTCCACGGGGATCCACATGCAGAGCCGTCCGTCGTCGACCAGCGAGTCGGCTGCAAAGGCGAGGATGTCGGCGAGCATGGCGTCGAAGCTGTACGGGACTTTGGGCGGGAGATAGCCCGGTGCTCTGCGCCAATACGGTCAGCTCGTAGAGGGTTGGTACGGAAGGTTTATCCTTCGTCGAGGGAGGGATGTGGCACGTACAGATGCGCCATCTGTCCGTCTTTCATCTTGACCTCGCTCTGCAGCTCCGGCTTGTGACTGCCTAACACCTTGAGTCCTTCCCTGACCCCGTACGGCGGATCGCAGATGATGGCGTCCAGCCACCTCGCGGTTCCTGGCTTGCGTGGTCCAAACGCCTCGGTCCTGACAGGGCTGTTGGTCAGATCGCTTACGAACCCGTCCAACCACCTGTCTTGCAGACCATACTGCATGAGGTTCCCCCTGACGCTCCTCTCGAGCTTTGACTTGCCGTCTGATTTCCCGTTCATCTCCTCTGCTCCACCCGCTCCCCCACCACGGCCCATCCCCTTCCTTCCCTTCACAGCCCTCGTCTCCTTGATCCGTCCCCTGACCACCCTCCCATCGAGATCGCTCCCCACGACCATCGCCCCAAACTCGGCCGCCGCGACAAGGAAGCTACCCGTCCCGCAGAATGGGTCGTAGACCACCCTCCCCGTCCCACAGAGCGCCATATTGGCCGTCACGAGCGCCAGCTCCGCGTCCATGGACGTGGTAGAGATGTAATTCCTGCGCTTGAGGTCGTAGGTCGTGACGAGGTGGCGGCCGGAGACGGCGAGGTGGCGGGAAAGGAAGACGCGGTCGGGCAGACGGTGGGTCGGGGAGGGGTGACCGGCGTGATGGCCGAGGGGCCGGTGTTCTTCGCTGATGACAAAGGTGCAGACCGAGTCGTCGCTGGGCCGGATGGGACCGCGGAGGTTGAGGTAGGAGAAGGAGTCTATCAGGGCTGTCTTGGCGGACTGGGAGCGTTTGGCTTGGAAGGTGTCGAGGTGGAAGCGGAAGGGGGTCTGGTGGTAGTCGGGCCACATGTGTGAGGTTGTGGCGTGCAGGCGGGAGTGGAGGGTGGGGTGGTCCGGTGCTGTGGCCCAGAGGTGGGAGATGGAGAGGGCGAGGACGGAGCGGGAGATGAGTAGAGCTGCGGACTTGTCCGAGGGGAGACGGACGATGCAGAAGGGAGACTGGTGGTGGTGGTGGTCAGCATCCGGTCATGAAGAGGAGGGTTTGAGGGGGGGTAAAGATCATAGGAAGAACCAAAACATGCCCGATCAATGTAGGTAGACCTCAAGCGATCCTGCTTCTGACTGCTGCATGTGTACATAATACAAGACGCGAGAGTATATCAAGGCCATCCTCGATATAGAAAAGAAATGCAAGGCTCACCTCGGGTCGATAGTCCACCACCTCCAGCGGTATGCCATGATACTCGGAAAGTGCTTTTATTTCTGATAGACGAAACCTCTCATGTATCTGCACAAAGCGGATGAGGTACAAGTCCATGCTGACTGTCATGGTGAGTTCTTTGTGCGAGTGCGATGTGCATCCCTGTCGAATTTTTCTGTCGACTTTTACCAATCGTGAGTTCCACTCGACCTCGCGACCAGCGCGCTATGAACTTGTGTTCTCAAAGAAAAGGGAAGCCAAATATTTATTCGAGCCAGTAGTCCGAGTATCGACGTTGTCGCAACTCCACGACGCTCAGTACGACTACTGTACGGGAGAGTTCAATGGTATCCTTGGCACGCCTTCACCTCAGGCTAACTATTAACATAACCGAATCGACATCACATGTAGCGGCGCACAGTACCACGTCTTCGTTACATCAGGCATTGCACTCCCAATAAATCATCTTCATACAAGACTATCCATACAAACGCCCTCGCTTATGTACACACCCCCCAATCATGACGGTCTGTGTGCCAGATCCTGTATCGAGTGGCTGTCTCTGATTACTTGTGCATCCCCCCCCCCTTCCTACCCAGCCCAACTGACCGCTCTGCCCCTCCCCTTTCCCCTGTCCTTTCCCTTGGTCACCTTCAGCCCATCCTACGAGCTGACCATCGTATTCGTCCGAGTCGCAGCCCAGCTATTCGACCCACTTCCGCTCGCATCACTCGCGGGCGTACTCGGCGTGCCCGGCTCCAAGCTCAGCTGGCTCCTCAATTGCATGATCCACTCGTGACACAGCAACTCGGCCGCCGAAGGCCGTTGCGCCGCATCCTTCTCGAAGCACTTTTCCAGGAAATTCATGCCCTGGTCACTCAATTGCTCGCTGCTGGGGAGTTGCGGCGGGTTGCCCTGAGCAATGTTGTACATGATCGCCCACTCGTTGTCTAGACTCGCCCAGGGACGACGCCCGGTGGCCATTTCCAAGATGACGCAGCCGAGGGACCAGATGTCCACGGCGCCGTGACGGGACCCTGCGTTGTTGCCCCCCTTGATCACCTCGGGGGACATGTACATGGGCGTTCCCGTCATGCTCTTCTGTCTGCCATCCCGGTTGGCGTCTCCGACGAGCGTCTTTCCCTGTTTGGCAATGACCTTTGCAGCGCCAAAGTCAACGAACTTGATCACACCATTGTGATCGAGGAGAATGTTCTCGGGTTTGATGTCGCGATGGACGACGCCTGCTCCGTGGAGATATGCCAACCCCTCGAGCATTTGCAATGCGTAGACTTGGACGACGGTCTCGTCTTCAATGCGCCCATGTTCGAGAAGGCCGGCGAGAGAGCCGCCGGAGCAGTATTCCATGAATATGTACACTTTATCACGGTGAGGTTCGATGCCGTAGTAGGAGACAATGTTCGGGTGGTCGAGCACTTGAAGAACGCCCATCTCATCACGGATTTGGGAGACGATGGTGGGGATCATTTGTGGATCTTGCAGGCGGATCTCTTTCACAGCCATGAGGTGACCCGTATCGAGATTGATGGCAGCGTAGACTGAGCCAAAGGTGCCGCCACCGACGAATTGACCTTGCTGCCAGCGGAGAACGACGTTGCCAGCCGAGGCGGAGAGGTAAGTCAAGGCCCTGTCGGCTTCGTTCGAGTCTTCAAGGACGCGGCCCAAGGCTTGTCGTTCGGCCTCGCGTTCTTTACGTACTTCGTCAATGGCACGGAGCTGCTCGGCCCACTGCTCTCGCACGAGACGAGAGGACTCTTCGTCATCTTTGAGCTTGCTCACATCCATGCGGAGCTTTCCCGCCATCTGCTCGAGTCTTTGCTTCTCCGCTTGCGCAGCGACGGTGGATCGAGCTCCCATAATGTCAAAATGGCTGATGAGAAGAGACATGCATCCAGCAACTTTGGCACGGAGTTTTGCATACTCCGACTCGCTGATGGACAGGATGTTCTGGCCCCTGGTCATGACCATGGCGAACTCGAGTGCTACCACAGCCCAACGGAACGTCTTTCTGTCCGAGGCGATACAATCGTCACAGATGAAGCTGACCCAATCGAGGGCGAGTCGAGTCATCTTCAGGTTGTGATATGCCCTTCTGTTCGGATCCATGTACAGTACGGAACGTTGACCGAATTCGGTGGCAAAGGCGAAACAGGTCTGAATGAGCTCCTGACATTCGAGGCCGGTGGTCTGCTTGCGTACGATTTCAACCGAGTCCATGATGGTGTTGGAGAGTTTGTAGGTTGTCTTGCGGATCTTGGCCAGTTCTTGGTTGACTCTCGATAGGTTCGCCCGCTGAGGTGTCACAATGTTCAACTCGAAATTGATGCTTGCCGTAAAATTGATGTTGGCAGTGGCAAGACGTTGTTGCGAGCCATCGGCGACCACTCGAAGATAGCCGGTCTTCAGGTCGAGGTGAGTGGAGCGGATGCTGGGTGCTTCGAGCCTTTCACCATCCCAATAGATGGGCGTCTCACTGCGAAGAATGAGGACGTAAGGATTGGTAGGATCTTCAGGATTATCCTCGGCATGATAACAGGTTCGCAGGAGAGATTGAATATCCTTCAGTCTATCGCGGAGGGCAGGAGAGGCAATGATGTGAGTGTTGGAGGCGTCTGCGACCGTCTTGTCGGTTTCGACCAAGAAATGGCTAGAAAGGATGAGAGCGTCAAGCAGCTCACGCATGGCATCTGGCTCCAAGTTGATGCTGTACTCTGTGGCGTTCTCAAAGCGCTGTGTAAGGAGCCGGGAGAAACGGAAAATTTTTCTCTGCCGCACACGAACGGAATCAAGAATGTTCTTGTATCGTCGATCCATGTCGGCGCCTGGAAGCTCATCAGGACGTTTCTGGAGCTCTTTTTCGAAATGCAAAGTGAGACGTGTAAGAGATTTGGAGGTCAGTGAGCTATGCTTGGGTTAGTAGATACGGATGTGGTGTGGAAAGGGATGGCGCACCTGAATTGCTCAGCGACCTCGACATCGCCTCCCTCGAAATGTCGGCCAATGTCATTGCAGAAGCCCCATTCCTGCTCCAGAATTTCGGCTTCCTTGAAGGTATTCGTGTTGGCCATGAGCTTCCAGTTCAGCATCTTGAAGTAGAACTTGAGTGCGTCGAGTACGACACTGTCAAAGTTCTCGTCAATGCATGGCGGAAGGTCCCAGCCAGGCTCCGGTTGCGCGATGGCAATGTATGCGTCCTTGATTCTCACGGCCAGTGTGAGCAAGATCTGGAACTGCATGATCATCTGTTCAGCCATCATGGCACTCTTCTGTGCAGGATCTCTCATTTTCTTTGCATAGTTGAGACGCATGCGGATAATCTCCTGGATGAGTCGGGAGGGAAAGTTGATGAGAGTCAATAGCTCTTCGATGTAAGGGGGCAGATGTCGATCGGCAAAGCCTTCGGCATTGCTGATCAAAGTTGCCTTTGCCTTGTGTATGACCTTGTTGACCCCATTCAGCAGATTGTTATCACCCTGCAAGGACTTGAGACCATCTTCCTTGAGGATTCGGTCAATGAAGGAGGAATCGTCGAAAAGCTGATTGTTGCTATCTCCTGAGGGTTTCGGTCTTGGCTTGGTAAAGTCCAACTCTTCGTTTCCCACCCAGCCTTGCAGAATGGCGAGCTCGGTGTTGATCAGCTCGGTGGTATTGTGCCAGGCGATGACAGCGTCACAAGCATCTTGGTAAGCTTGCGATGCTGCGCCGGGGTTGGATGCTTGGAATTGGCCTCTGGTGGGAAATAGGCCTTCGATCTTTTCAATTTTCCTTACGACATCCTGAACCTGTTGGACGGCAGTCTTTCCAGCCTCTGCCTCCCCTTTGATCTCAAAGGTTGTGATACCCTCGACGGTGCTCCTGACTTGTGCCCTCCCGTCCTCGATCATGCGTCTTTGTGCAGCAATCGTCCTACCGCAGACTTTTGCCCTGACGCCTATCCACACCTCAGTCTTGAGTGTGCTGTCTCCCTGCTGTTCCGTTCCGCCGATGAGTCGCTTCTTCTCTTGCTTGACGACGTCTCCGGTGAGGACGCTGGCCAACATGGAATGCCATTCGAGTCGTTCTCGGTTCTCTGGTATCTTCAGCTCTTCGATGGATGGCTGCATGTCATCGTTGCCGTAGTAAAGTAGCGTCTCCTGGTCGTAGGGGTCCTCGACATATTCGCCCGTCTTGGGGCTCTCGTCGTCGGTCTCGGAGGACTCGGTGTAATCAAGCTCGGGCGGACGCGAGTCCATGTAGTCGTCATTGGGCGCATCTTGCCGTATCCGCTGAACGTATGCCTTCTCTTGTGCGCGGTATTCCTGATTGGCCAATTTGCGGGCGCGATTGGTAGAGGCTGTCCGTGTCCTCCCCCCATTCGAGGCGAGGGAATACTGATGGGGCCTACGGGCGGGATTGTAGGCATTGGACGGCTGACGGACATTCGGAGGCCGAGTAGGCCGCTGTGCGGTATGCACGCCGTTGGTGATGATGGCAGGCGGAGGCTCGAGGGTGTCGCCTCCGCTGCCATTCCTCACGCGTCCCGAGGGTGTGACTCCCGCTGGCCAGGCATAGGTCGACGCGGTGGTCATGGGCGTGACACTCTGGCTGACATCGTCGCCGCTGCCATCGAAGGAGACACGGCCATTCACGACATAGGCAGAAGTGGAGTGAGGCACCGACTCGGTGTCAGTGTAATAGTCGTCAGAACTTGCCGTGCCAGACGAGTCGATGGCGACGAGCTCCGGCCGCTTCTCTACCTCCTCCATGATGGGCGTGAAGATCTTGGGCGGGGAGGATCTCCTGGCATTTGCGGGGGGATGCTGAGGTTCTCTGGCCGAGTGCGAAGACGTTTGTGAGGACGAGCTTGTGGACGTGTGCGTCTCCTGTCGCGCAACGCTGTCGAATGGCAGATCGACGGTCGACATTGTCGTCGCCTTGGCCTGATCCGGGGCGAAGCGTTGTCGATCCGGACCACGTGAGCGCTTGACCCGAATGGGACGTTTTTATCACTCAGGGAGGAGACGAGATCTCGGAGGCACAAGAGAGCCTCGATGGCTCTTCTTCTTCAGGTCATCTTTGGATCCTCAGGTACGGTCTTCTGCACGAGGATATGGGACGATGAACAGGCACAGGTACGCGAGAAAGACCATACGCAGGTTGGCCTATCAAGTGTGGCTATCGCCCGGCACAGCGACCATCTGATTGGCGCCGGGCCTCGCCAGGCCACAATGTCAATCAATGGCAAGAGGCGCACGCTATCGACCAAGAATCGACCCCTTGACCTTGATTTCGCCCTGGTTCTGCCCCGGAAAAACTTGCACCGCCAGCGCATCATCCCGTCGTCTGTTTTGTTTCGAGTCGTCACTCGCCACAAGTGGCTCAAGTGTGGCGCAGGCCCGCGATATCGGAAACTGGCCTGGGGCATCGAGGCACCGAGACATCACGACATCATCTGGTGTAGCGGTGCCCTTCTACCTACCATCATCATCATCATCATCCGGAATTTTTCTTGCCAAACGCAATTCGATCTGCTTCTTGAGCATCCTCCGCAATACCGAACCTTGTTGCGGAAACACGGCAACAGGTAACGTACGAGAGTTTCCTTCGCCTTGGCCCTGAGTCTCACTCTCTCTATTCCTGTTGCATATGCTATACAACATCACCCACCGCTACGTCCCCAGACGCCCTCCAGACTAGACGATACTTTCGATAACCGAACCTGTAGGATACAGGCACGTGCAGATCTCAAAAGGAGGGGATAGACTCGGATGCTGCATGGCATCCCCGCCGGGGTCGAACACGAGTTGCGGGGTACAACCGATGCAGCCGTCAGGTACGCGACTCTATCTCTCTTTTTCTTGAAGCTCCTCTTTAATATTTAGCCCCTGTCCCGAGGTCACGATGCCATCCGGAAACATCACGCCGTCAGACAGAAACGCTTAGCCACGCCGCTAAGCTCAGCCCAAGCTCCTCTGGCATGCTTGTTCCCAAGGCTTGATCAGGCATAGCATCGCTCTCTTCCCACCGGATGCTCGAATGCTCGACAACCTCGTGCACCCTCTGGCCAGACCGAATGATTTTCCATTTTTCATCACCCCATCGCCTACCACATTGACGGCAGTCTGCAGCTAGGGTGCTGTCAACGGCGATCTGCATGACTCTGTTCCCACCGGCTCGTTCGTCCCCCTCGTGACACTGTTGCCAAATACTCTGCGCTGTCAAATGGCCCCGACGACGAGGCGACGACCCTTGAATATCACAAAAGGGGAGTATGCACGTCTATCCCACCGGATGTTGAGATGCCACCTCTTGCGAGGCTCGTAGTATAAGTACATCTCTTCAGCACCATGTGTGACAACAGTCAGCCTCATCCATCCACTTCTTCCCCTCATCTGTTGGAAATCCCTCATCTCCACAATGCCTGTCTGGTCCAGTCTAGCATGGACTCTTGCCGCTACCGCGACCCTCGTCGCTGCAGGTCCCTGTGACATCTACGCTAATGGGGGCACCCCATGCGTCGCTGCCCATAGTACCACAAGAGCACTCTACTCCTCCTACTCTGGCCGCCTCTACCAGGTCGTTCGTGGCTCTGATGGTGCAAAGACCGACATTAGTGCCACGGCCGGAGGTGCAGTAGCCAACGCCGCCGCCCAAGACTCCTTCTGTGCAGGCACGACCTGTCTGATCTCCATCATCTACGACCAGTCGGGCCGGAACAATCACCTCACGCAGGCCCCACCCGGTGGCTTCAACGGACCTGATGTCAATGGCTACGACAATCTAGCCAGCGCCATTGGCGCTCCCGTCACTCTGAATGGCAAGAAGGCGTACGGCGTCTTCGTCTCGCCCGGAACTGGTTATCGCAACAATCAGGTCAGTGGCACCGCTACTCGTGATGCGGCCGAAGGCATGTACGCTGTCCTTGACGGAACGCACTACAACGACGCCTGCTGCTTCGATTACGGGAATGCAGAGACCAATAATCTCGACACTGGTGATGGCCACATGGAGGCCATCTACTACGGTACCAATACCATCTGGGGAAGCGGAGCAGGCAGTGGTCCCTGGATCATGGCTGATGTGTGTATTCTCCCCCCCCCCCCCCCCCCCCCCCCTGCACCCTGTCACTCAATCACTAACCCCTTCTCAGCTCGAGAACGGCCTCTTCTCCGGCAAGGACCCGAAGCAGAACACCGCTGACCCGACCATCACCAACCGCTTCGTCAACGCCGTCATCAAAGGTGGCCCCAACCAGTGGGCTATCCGTGGAGCCAACGCTGTCTCGGGCGGACTCTCCACATACTACTCCGGCACACGCCCTACTTCGGGCGCGTATAATCCCATGTCCAAAGAAGGCGCCATCGTCCTTGGAATCGGCGGCGACAACTCCAACGGCGCCCAGGGCACTTTCTACGAAGGCGTCATGACCGCCGGCTACCCCTCCGACGCCACTGAAAACTCAGTGCAAGCCGATATCGTCGCCGCCAAATACGCCACCACGTCCCTTGTCTCCGGACCTGGCCTCAGCGTCAATTCCAAGGTCTCCCTCCGCGTCACCACCCCGGGTTACGACACCCGCTACCTCGCCCACTCGGGCCAGGCCGTCAACACCCAGGTCGTCACCTCATCCAGCGCCACTGCCCTCAAGCAGCAGGCCAGCTGGACAGTCCGCACCGGCCTCGCCAACTCGGGCTGCCTCTCCTTCGAGTCCGTCGACACCCCCGGCAGTTTCCTTCGCCACAACAATTTCGTCCTGCAGGTCGTCGCCAACGACAACTCGAAGCTCTTCAAGGAGGATTCCACCTTTTGTCCCCAGCAGGGCCTCACCGGAAGCGGGACCACCTCCATCCGGGCCTGGGGATATCCCACTAGGTGGATCAGGCATTTCGCGAACAGTGGCTATATCGCGAGCAATGGCGGCGTTCACGATTATGATGCGCAGGGGAGCTTTAACCAGGACGTCAGTTTTGTCATTGGCGCGAGCTTTGCTTAGATAGTCTTTGAAACGATGACAGAAGCGCAGGAGTTGGGACGATAGTGCAAAGTTCATGAACCAAAATGTCTGATATGGAATAAATAAATTGACTCTGCTACCTAGCCATATCCCATTCCGCCCGTGTGCGCCGGTGTCACGCCTGGAAAGGTGATCCGCAAGTTCTACAGGTGGTTTTGATGTTTGGGACTTTACTACCAGCGGCGCACCTGATCAGAAGTTGATCGACCTACCAACACGGTGTCGTAGATATTTAGATGTCAAAGACGTGAAGGCGCGTGTGAACGAAGGCGAAGTGCAAAAAGTGCAAACGGTGCAAACACAAGTCCGAGGAGCTCGGGCCGCTCCCTTTGAAACTATGATACGAAGTTGAATGCATACATGTTGCATCACCCGAACTTCACCGCCTCGACCTGTCAGTACCCTCGCGTTAGCCCCAACGATATGCAGACCAAATTGCTGAAGTGTGCCATACAGTGAACGCTCACTCTTCCGCTGCGCCCTTTGGCCGACTGAGTGCTCGGCTAGTCAGACATCGAATCTCCAATATCATTGAACAGACACAACCCGGTCATCATGGAAGGCAAGACGTTCCCAAAGTCACTCGAAGACTTCAAGGATGATGATCGCGTCTCCTTCGACACTACAAAGGGTGTCTACATCCTCGAATCCGGAGACGGCAAGGAGTTCGAGTGGAACGAGAGGCACTCCAATTGGGTGGAGCAGGTGAGCTGTCCTTGAAATGTACCATAGTCGAGCTTGCAAGCACTCGAGCTTTTGGTTCAGAAAGACACACGGGACAGCTCTAACTGCGCGCCTTGTCACAGATGGACGAAGACCTCGTCAAGGCACAACAATCAGCCTACTACGCCGCAGAAGAACAAGACGATACTCCACAGGAGTCAAAGAAGCGTAAAGCAGACGGCAAGGTGAACAAAGTACTACCATACATACTGGGCTTCACCTAACCCACCACACCTAGTCGACCGCTTCTTCGAGCAAAAAGGCCAAGAAGGAACCAACCGAACGCGTCAACAGCTCTGTCTATGTCACCGGTCTTCCCCATGATGCGAAATTTGACGAGATCTTCGACATATTCTCTAGAAAGGGTGGCCTTATTGCCAACAACGTCGACAGCGAGACTCCGAAGATCAAAATGTATGCCAACGAGGATGGGTCGTTCAAAGGGGAGGCGCTGATCAGTACGTGGCTTTCTACACTGGCGGAGAGATGTCTTTGCTGATTTCTGAAAGCTTTCTTTCGCCCCGAATCCGTCCAGATGGCGATCGATCTCTTAGACGCTACCGACCTGCGCACGTACATGTCTGGCGATATGCGTGTGCAAGTTGCCGACATGTCATACAAGAAGCACAAGGAGTACAAAGCAGGGGATGGTGATAAAAAAGGTCGTCCGGGTAAAGACGTGGCCAAGATCAAGAAGATGACGGAAAAGATGAACTCACGTCTGGCGGACTGGGACGATGACGATCCGCAGGTTGTCGAAGAAGAGGTCAAACCTGCCAGCAAGTTCGACAAGACCGTCTACGTCAAACACATGTTCACTCTAGAGGAGATGGAGGTGCGTCGGCCGTCGCTAGTCCCTTTAGCGATTTCGCTAATCCATCGCAGGAGGAGCCAGAGCTGCTACTCGAATTGCCCGAAGACATTCGCGAGAAAGCCGAGGAAGAAGAATGGGGCGCCATCACAACTATTGACGTCTTTGACAAGGAACCAGACGGAGTGGTCAAGATCAGATTCAAGGATGCAAAGTCGGCCATGAGAGCCGTCATGAACATGGATGGGCGTATCTTTGGAGGACACCAGCTCGAGGCCTACGTCGCAACGAAGCGCGAGGTATACCGCAAGAGTGACCGCGATGTCGATGAAGAGGAAGAGGAGCGTCGTTTGAAAAAGTACGGGGAGGAACTTGAGAAGGGCGAGGCATGATCGCTGTCTTGACCTGGAGAGATGTTTCGGAGATAGCGTCAACCATACGAAAGGCCTCCGAGTGGCCAAATCTGCACATGATAAACGGGAACGTACGTTACATATGGCAAGCCCTAGGCGCCAAAAGGAACCTATACAAAGTGCAAAGGTCTCAGCGAGTATGATAACGCACACAGTCCTCTTTTTTCTTTGGCATTCTCTTTCATATGATAGATACCCTTCAAGACTTCCCCCAACCCTCCATCAAACCCTTCATAAACACCGCTCCAGCCCAAGCCCCCGGGTCCATAGGCAGCGCGTCCTTTCCCCCGCCCCGCTCCTCACCGACATAACTCGACCGTCCAAACCGGCCCACCATTCCCTCCGTCTTCCTCGCTCCAGCGACGCCCGCCTCCACCGCCTCGCCCACACTCTTCCCATCGCGCAACGCCCCCGCGAACGGGATCAGCGTATCCATGACCGTCCTACCCCCTTCCCTAGCATTCGTATACGTCTTGAGATTCTCCAGCGCCGTGATGGCCGCCTTTGCGATATCCTTGTCCGTCACGGCCGCGCCGTCTTCTAGGCCCGCGGTGCGAAGCGCAGAGGTGAAGCCCGCTGCGTAGATGGCCAGGATGGCGCCTAGGGTTCCGCCGACGTCCTCTATCGAGTCCGAGATGGCGTCTAGGACGGGGAGGAGGGGGATCGTGGCGTCCTCTTTCTTCTCGCCGCTAGTGGTTTGGCACAGGCCGTCTTCGAGTTTCTTGAGGATCGAGGTGCAGATCGCGCTTACTGCCTCGCCGCAGTCGCCGTCGCCGACAATGGTGTCCCATTTCGTAATGTCGGGTTCCGAGGCGATGACGGCGTTGCTGGCGGTGCGGAGGGCGGATGTGAGACTGGTTGCGGACACGAGAGGGCCGGTGGTCTCGCTTTGAGCGGTCGACTTTTGTGCGGACGCCGCTGCGTTGGAGGATGCTGAGGCGTTGGCATATCCGTTGCGGGGCCATGAGGGAGCAGTGGTTTCTGCGTCGAGGAACGAGAGCAGAGTGCTGACGGGAAGAGATGTGCTCTTGGACAGACCTGACAGGTTCAGGAGCGAGATGGAAAATCCTGGCGCGTTCAAAGAAGTCTCAAAGGCTTGAACGTACAGACGAGCCGGGGTGATGGATCTGTCCTTCTTGAGTGCGCGAATAGTAATGGTTGCCAAGGCTTCGAGCTCGAAATTCGACATCCCACCGAGGTTGTTAATGAGGAGGGCGCATTCCGCATTCGGCTCGTACGAGACGTACGAGCGATCGGTATCGTCGGGTGACAATAGGTAGTCGAGCAGGCTCGACACTAGCTCTTCAGGAGGTGGGATAGGGGATAACTCTTTCAACCCCGGCTCGTTGTGGATACCTTGGGCAACCGAGTAGGTGTCTGCTGGAAGCTGTTCATGGTGCTTGCGACCTGGTAGATGGCAGTAGTCGAGGGAGCTGCCAATAGTCCCAAGGTGGTCGTTGATCGCACCGCCGATCTTCATGCACTCTTCGAATGAGTAACCTTCAGCCGCTGCCTGACCAACCAGCTTGAGTATGAATAGATTGCCAGCGAGACCTCGTCGACCTGTGTTCTCGGTCTGCTTGCGGCCCAATCCGACATCCTCGGCGAGTTTGAGCATACCAACGCGGTAGCCCAGTCCGACTGCTTTCTCCCTCGCGAGACCAAAGTGTAGGCAGTCACCAGTGTAATTGGTTATGCAGAGAATGACACCGGCCTCGGAGGGAGTTTGCTGGATCGCTGCAAGGATCTGTTTCGCCGACGGGCTGGCAAATACCTCGCCGCTGACAGAAGCCCCGAGCATGCCTTTGCCTACATAACCACTCCAACAGGGCTCATGACTAGGCGACTGTTAGAGACAAATGAACAATGAGACACAAAACTGACCCTGCGCCTCCTCCCGATATCAGAACCACTTTGGCGGGATCATAGGCCTTGTGGATAAGTACTTTGTTTGCGGGGTCCAACGAGAGGTGGGGGTTCCTGGTCGCCACAGACTCTAGGCCAATGGCAACCACACCAGGCGTATCGGAAAAGAAATGCTTTGCAGACATATCTGTGCAGCAACAAACAGGCGGATTAATGAAAATCCAAGGACATGAGGCTTTGGATGCAGAAGATATAGCAGCAGATTGACGTATTCGTAGGTGTCTTTGCCCCGCACTGTCCCGGATTGCCCTTTTGGGTAGTCCGGATGATCGGATGCGGGGTGACTGAACCAAGTCGCCGGCGTGGCCGGATTACTAGACCTCTCAGATCAGTCTGGAGTCCAGTCCTGTGATGCCGTTGCTTGCTAGAAATGATGCAAACCGAGATGTGAGATCTTCACGAACACCTTGATCCGCATCGAGATGTGCCAGTCGCTGACCACCGGGGATATCCGGGCTTCGCAGGGAATTGACCACTATCGCTGCTCGAGAAGGCAAATCTCCAAGACACCTGAATATCCGGGCTTTTCGACGTGATGCAGTCTCTCCGAGTGCTTCGGTATCATCGAGGAACGTGATACGAACACGCTTCAAGTTGGTGGAGGACTTGAGAGCCATACAGACCTTGTCGAAGCGATGAGCCAGTTGATCGCAATACTCTGAGATACCTAGGCCAGGGTACTCAAGGAGTAATCTTCGATCGATCGTGACAAGAAGGTCCAGCGTGCGGATGTGAGATAATAGAGGCCAGGCGACGAATCCATCTAACATCGGATCCTTTCGAAAGAAGTTGAAAGCATACTGTACATTGATTGACCACGAAGCCTGCGAAAAGAAGTATACAGAGATGTCTTGAGAGATGTCTTTGCTGATGGACAAGAAACTTGACGTGGGCGGCCGGTGCGTGACAGAGGCAATATCTGCACTAGGGACGGGCGAGAGGATATGCTCCGCAGGACACAGGTAGCCGTAGATCTGATGCCGTACCTCGACAGGGAGTGCGAGTAGCCCACACCTGGCTCCGTAGGTGGTGTCATCAGTCTGTAGTAGCTGCATCGCCGCTGGTGCTCGCAGGTGGCGAAGTGATCAGAGCCAGCACCAAGTAGGCCTGGCTTTCTCTCTGCTACAGTCGCACCTTTCCTTGGCCGCATGAACGGAGTTCATTGGAAAAGCTACCGATGCGCAAGGCGATCGTTGATCGGATGATGCACACGAACGTGGGGGAAGTAGAACAGTCGCTAGTCAGGGACAGACGGTCGGCATGTCGGCGTTGCCAATTCCGAAACGCGTCTCCACGCGTCGGCTGTAGATTGATCTGTGATCGACTTGGATGCACACAGATTTCCCCTCCTTAGTCGACAACTGTGCTTGTCATGTTGTCTTTATCATTAGCAGGCTATGCATGATTCTTACAATGAACATCCATCAATCATCAATTCGGAGAGGAATAGCGCCGATGGGCGCAAAAGAAAGCGGGGGCAGGAGTTCAACGAGCCTTTCGATGCCCGACCTATACGCATCAGCGGTACGGCAGGGAATACAGCGGAGTCACAGTCCCTTTTACAGCCCATTCAAGTCGTCCTACGAGCTCAGATACCTCTATCGATCCTGCGGCCGGACAGTGTTATAGCCGGAAGACTACTCTCCTCAATAACATGCCTGGAAGAGACGGAACGAGATTTGGAAGCAGGAGGACCTTGCGTACTCCTAGCGAAGGATTCGAATGATCATTTACATGTGCTCGAGAGAGTAGCCGCCAAGGAGTATGCGATCTGTCCGCTGGCCGATCATGTCACCCTCGAAGACATCAATCCAAAGGGCATTATAATTCACCACCATCGGTCTTCTGCCCCTGGGGAGCCATGGTGGTCTATCGCAGCTATCAATGGGACTCCGCTGCAACCGAGGCCTATATCTCGCAAAGCACCTGGCCTCGATATGCGCATCCCGACTCTCTCAGACACAGTGAACTCTGGGTCAGCCGGGAAGTCCACAAGCATCCCCATAGAGCTCGTGTCAGACTCGTCGACATCTCTCCTTGCACCTCCGTCGGCCTTGCTGCCCCGGGATGAGCCAGAAGTGTCAGCTGTAGATGCCGTTGAGACGTGTGCAGCCTTCATCAACAACTATCTCGACATGCTGTACAAGTCCAAGGCCTCTGTTGCATACTTTGCCAAAGCACATGTTCCCCGACTGAGGGTCGCTCTGTCATCTCAAGGCGAGGACGGTGCGTCACAAATCACTCAATTCCTCATTGGCATGGTCCTGTCCTCGTCTACCTTCGATAAGAAGCACAAGAGTCTGTGGCCCGAAAAGGTCAAGGACATCCTCCCAACAAATGTATTGCAATTACCAGATAGTCAGGACAAAAAGGACTGGACCAACAAGAAGAATCGGAAACGGAAGGCGAAATTGAAGCCTGACAAAACAGGCTGCTTGCCATCGGAGGAGGACTATTTCAGCTACTGGTGGCAACATGAGGAAGACACGCCTGCGTCGAATGAGACCATCGATGTTCGACTCAAGCGGCGTTCACTTGGACTTCGCACTCGAGAGGCTTTTCTACAGGTCATTCTCCTCCTTGAGCTGGCAAGCTTGCAACCGGCACAATCCGATTCTCAATCACATACTGTGGGGTCAGAATCCAGGATCGTGAAGCCAGCCAAGGAAAAGGATCACAATACGGCGCTGGAGCTTCTCGTTGATAAGCTCTGCATCTGGCATTCAATTGATAACGGTCTCCTCTCGGATGCTGCGCAAGATGACCACGAGACGCAGCAGAAGAAAGCCCCAGACCAGCTCCGAAACTTTTGCATCGAGGTCATTGTACCATTCTACATGTCCAAGGTGCCAGAAGTTGCGGCCAACATTAACAGGAAGCTGGGTGGCCCTGTAGCTCCCTCTCCAGCAAAGCGTCGAAAGACAACGAATCAGGCATCAGAAGGGGCGAAGCAGACGAACAAGGCCAAACGTGCTCCTCTCCAGAGGGTCTCCAGCATCAACAGATCCACCACCCGCGCAAGCGTACCCAGTCTAGGCAGATCAGCAACAGACTCGCAGATCATCCCCAACCTCAAGCGAGAAGCCAGCGATATCTCTCTCGACTCCATTCCCCTCAACGCTCAGAAATCCGGCCCTTCCCGCTCTAGTACGCTCGACAAGATGCGTCTTCGGCAACGCGAGGTGGACTTTGACGCCATGTCCCAAGCGCAGGAAACTCGAAGGCGGAAACAAGCAGAGGTGGAGAATAAGCTCAAGGAAGCCATCAGTGCTCTGAAGAAGCCCAATCGTGTCCTGGCCGGGCGTGAATTGGCAGACGTGGCGGAGCAAAGGGAGTTGATGGCTCAAGCTAGGGAGAAAGGTACGTGCACTCGACGGAGGTTTTGCTAAGCAGCGAATACTGACATTCTGCAGCAGCGAAAGCGAGAGCGAGAAAGCAAGTCCAGGTCGTATCCACGCCAACGAAGGACAGGTACAGAAGTGATCTCGTGGTGGCTACGCCCCAGCAAAAGGTAGAAGGGAGACAGCCTCCGAGTTCGAGTACGACGTCGAGGATCCCGTCGTCTAGTTTCGGGAGGAGAATGGAGGTCGACGACGGCGTGCTGGACACGGGCCATCGTGAGAGGAAGCGGGATGTCAAGGCTACGCCGTTGGGGATCGGGGGTTTCACGGTGCCTGCTGTGCCCGAGTCTGTCATGCGGCAGCCTGTGTTTACTGCGCTGGACAGAGCGGGGGCGATGGGCAATGCACTTCCTGAGACGCCCTTGAAGCGAAATAGTACGGCGCAAGGAGATTGCAGTGGGATGGCAGAGGAAGATGTGCCGGTGACGCCAGCGAGGGTGCAGAGGTCCCTCGACGGAGCTGCAGGGCAAACGACGATTGGCGAAGTAATGGAGACTCCTCAGCGCGGGGACTCGCGAACGGCAGATGTTGATATCTATTCTGCATTGGGTTGGGATTGATGATCGCGGGATTTCTGCAAGCTATGTGGAACGCCAGATAGAATCATGAAGCAACGAATAATGATCAAACCTGTCCCGGACACTTGACCTTCTCCCGGGTATCGAGGATAAAGACACCTCCAACGATGACAGCCAGTGACCTACAAGCGTTGAGGCGAATGCTCGCCAGGAACTGGATTTCATTATCCAAATTGTCGGCGTCGAGTACCCAAAGCAGGGCGAGGTCTGCAGACGTGGCGAAGGACATGGGGAATCGCAAAGAGGTTGCTCTAGACATGTTGTCGCCACTCGGGATGCTGGTCGCAGATGGAATCGATGATCTTGTTGTGCCAGTCGGCCACACCTGTTGGTGTCCAGGGTGGCAGCTTGAATGCGTGGCGACGACGAGGTGGTGATGCGTGCAGCTGCAAGGGCGCCAGGCCCAGCAGATACAGTACCCAGCCTCCTTTCAAGGGGGTGTGCGTGGGACGATCAAGACTGTGATATGAAGAAAAACATTGCTGACATCCCTGTCGATGTTGCAGGCAGCGATATTCCTCAATTTCCGGGCGGAGACGGCGGAAGTTTGAGGAGGCGCTCGGATGACGACAGCGCCACGATGCCAAGGCGCAGCACAAACCTTAAGCCATCTACTTCACCTTTCCTGTCTCTTGACGCGGTTTTATCCCTTCTTGGAAGTGGCTTGGCCTTGCAAAGTGTCGCGTGCCCTTTTCTGTTTGACGCTCCCAAGAGTTCCCTTTTGGTAACAATTACTGCATTCGACGCACGCTGGATCGCTGACGAAATTGGGAACTGCACTGTAACTGCCCATCCTTGTGCATCGAGACATGCACAAGCCGCAATGCGTGTTCCGCATTCCGTATTCCCTACCCAACACCGCTAGGGGTATTACCGACCACCGCCCGCGCGGCTAAGTATTGCCATCATAACTCCTCCGCCTCCTCCTCCTCCACGCACCTGATCTCCCTCTTCTCACATCACTTCCCCACCCCACACTCACATCCTGATGACAACATGGACATGAAGCAGAACATACCGTGGAAGCTGGTCCTTGCCTATGCGCTCGACTGGGTCTTTGTGCTGTAAGTCCCTCACTGTCGTCGTAGGTCTATCGTTCCGCTGAACTGACATGATCCAGCGCCATCGCAGCGGTTGGAGGCGGCCTGAGCTATGCGACACCCTACAGACGCCCCTTCAGTGTCGTTGACCTGAGCATCTCCTACCCATTCCAAGAAGCCGAGATCATCTCCACCGGCCTGCTCGTCGTCCTGTCCCTCGTCCTGCCGGGCCTCATCGTCGCCGGTGTCGTCACCCTCTTCTTCCCACCTCCCTCCGGCTGGCGCGACGTCAAGACATGGAAGTTCTGGGAGCGTAAGATCTGGGAAGGGAATGCCGCCGTCTTGGGCCTAGCGCTCTCCTACGCCATGTCATTGTGTATCACCCAAGTCTTCAAGCACAGCGTCGGCAAGCCTCGACCCGACTTTCTCGCGCGCTGCCAGCCCGACTTGACAGATATCCAGGAATACGTGCGCGGCGGGGGCGGTGGTGCTTCCATATCGCCGGCCTGGTCCATCGTCGACTATAGGATATGTCAGCAGCCAAACGCGAAGACTCTCAACGAGGGCTTCAAGGCCTACTTTTCCGGCCACTCTTCGGCCGCCTTTGCCGGCCTCTTCTACCTCTCCCTTTGGCTCGCGGTCAAGTTCAACATCACCTTTCCTTACGTCCAGCCATATACCGCCCACGAGCTCGCGAACACACCCGCCGATGAGAGCGAGACCCTCCCCTCATACAGGTCTGAGCGTGCCCCCAAGACCACCTCTCTGGTCGATCGTCATCCGATCCAGCTCTACCGCAGGGCCGGTGCCGCGCCGCCAGTCTGGGGCATGGCCATCATCCTAGCTCCCACTCTGTTCGCGGTCTGGATTGCCTCGACCCGCTTCCAAGAATTCAAGCACGACGGCTTCGATTGCATTTCTGGCAGCCTTTGTGGTGTCATCACCGCTCTCATCGGTTTCCGCGCTTATCATAACGGCATCTTGCGCGGTCAATCGTGGACTTGGGGGCCGAGGACATGGGACAACGCCTTTGTCGTGACGTCCAGTGCGAGACAGCGTATGAGTCTCCACAAGAGAGGGGCCAGCAGCCGGGATATCGAGATGCAGCCAAAGGACATCAGACCCAGCGAGGACGAGAGACCTAGTACGGATCTTGACCATCAGAACCTTGAGCAGGCGAGACTGCACGGGCAAGAAGCTGGGCCAAGTCAGCCATACTACTCGCAGTACGCAGGCCGGACTAGGTAGCAGACATGATTCGACGACCTTTGCTTAGCATGCATGCATACATAGGGCGCCCTAAGCGCGGTTTAAAAGTGTTGTAATGGTAAATGATATCGCTTCTTTTTCAGCCCGCCCCACGATCGATTCAAGCGATCTCCCGATGCAGCGCAGCTACAAAGCGGGATAGATAACATGACCTAAGTTTCAGTTCCATATGACCATCCATCCTGCAAAGACATATATTCTGTAATTGTACGCTGCTTCACCTTTCACTCCATTAGCAGCTCGTCTCAAAAAAAATAAAAAATAGAATGTCACTCCCCTCACTGTCACCCAACGACCCCCCCACGGTCACCAAGCCCGAACTCTCCAATGCCGCCGCCGCCGCCTCCATCACTCTCGACCACCTCTCCCCCACCGACGAACACACCTACCTCCATTTCGCCTCTTCCTTCGACCGCTCCGTGCAAACCCTCCTCTCCCTGCCCCTGGCCCCGTCTCCCCTCGCCCCAACCCCAACCACTACCCCGCGCCACTTCCTCACGCCCCCGGCCCCGTCCAACCCACTGAACGCCTGGTCCCAACGCTGTTCCCTACTCCACCCTTCCCCGCCCTCCTCCCTCCTGACGGGCAAATCCATCGTTCTGAAAGCCAACATCGCCGTCTCGGGCGCGGATCTCAACCTCGGCACGCACCCCCGTTTCTTCCCCGGCGGCACCTTCCATGTCCCGGACTATGACGCCACGGTCGTGCGGAGGGTGCTCGAGGCCGGAGCCCAAGTCAAGGGCATCGCCACGTGCGAGAACTTTAGTCTTAGTGGGATCAGCTTCACGGCTGAGACCGGGGCGGTGGGGAATGCGTGGATGGGAGCCAGGGGCACGGGGGGCAGTAGTAGTGGGTGCGGAACGCTGGTTTCGTTGGCGGATGTGAGAGAGAAAGAAAAGGCAGGGGATGAGGGCGTCGATTTGGCTATCGGCGGGGATCAGGGCGGGAGTATTAGGTTGCCCGCCCATTTCGGGGGCATCTATGGCCTGAAACCGACGTTTGGGCTGGTGCCGTACTCGGGCGTCGCGAGTCTGTTCGCGGGGATCGATCATGTGGGTCCCATGGCGAGGAGTGTGAGGGATGTGGCGGTTTTGTTGGAGGTGGTGGCGGGTGCGGATGGGTTGGATCCGAGGCAGGGGCCGTGGACGCCGAGGAGGGAGGAGGTGCCCGCGTACCAGCGGGAGGTGGACGGGTGGGTAGAGGAGAAGAAGGGGAAGGGGGAATGGGATGGGAAGACGGCGGGTAAGGGACTGAGGATCGGGGTGTTGAAGGAGGCGTACGAGGTCGCGGGACTCGACGACGAGCTCGTCAAGGTCACCAGGGATGCCATCCAACGATTCAGGGATCTGGGAGCGGAGGTCAAAGACGTCAGCGTGCCCATGCACAAGCTCGCACCCATTCTTTGGTCAGTATGCTGTCGACATGGCCTTCTCGACTGCGTCATGAACCGGCCGTCCTCTCTTCTCGGCTTCCCCATGCCCGGCTTCGAGCCTCTAGCCAGCGGTCCATCCCAGCCAGCGACATCCACTACCGCGACCGCCGCCGAGACGACCACCTCTGCTGCTCCCCCCAAGCAATCCCTCATGCAAGACCTCTTCGACTACATCTCCCCCATCAACCCAGCCATATCCAACGCTCTCCTCAACGCCCCGCTCCTAGCGCAAAAGTTCGGCCCCGAAGCCTCCCGCAAAGCCCAGCTGCACATCCACGAGCTCACCGCAGCCTTTGACGCCGCATTCGCCTCGGAAGGCATCGATGTCCTCGTCCTCCCCGTATCCGGCGCCGTCGCCCCCATGATCCCCGAAGGCATCACCAAGGAGGTCGTCCACGACGGTACCGGGCCGGAGGTATTCGACGCCCGAGACCCGCATAAGCTGAGCACCAAGATTAGGACCACGCTGGGTCCAGGAGAGGCGGCCAAGAGCTTCGTCGGCGTCACGCTCAATACCGCCGGGTTCAATCTCACGGGCCATCCGGCTATGAGTTTCCCCTGTGGGTGGGCGAGGCCGAAGGACGGTCCGGGACCGGACAGGACGGGGGGACGGATGCCGGTTGGGTTGCAGGTTGTCGGGAGGAAGTGGCGCGAGGTAGACATTTTCAAGGCCGTGACGGCGTGGGAGGTGGGTGGGAAGGCCATGGATGAGATCTGATCTGATCTGATCTGATCTGATCTGATCGGGGATCTGAATGATTTTCGTTCCTGGAACTTCAGCACGAGTAGACGCACATGCCATAGACCTCGGGGGGGGCATCAAACTGGATCGACACACACAGGTGACATCCCAAATGGTTCCAGGGTCTTGATTTCATTTCGTTTTTTTTTTCTCTCTCTATGGACGTGATGGAGGTGACTCGCTTACTCGTCGTCGCCGAAGAAGACCTTGACCGGCAGCCAGGCGTCGCCGCAGACCTTGAAGCGGTCTGGCAGGCCATCGAGAGCCTTGATCTCATCCTGAGTGAGCTCCCAGCCGTCGAGCTTGAAGTTGTCCTCGATCCTGCTCGCAGTGACCGACTTGGGGATCACTGAAGTACCTCTTTGCAGACCCCACATGAGCAGGACCTGTGCGGTGGACTTGCCCTTGCTCTCCGCAATCTTCGCCAGGGTCTGGTCCTTGGCCAGCGGGCTGTTGGTGGAGCCGAGGCAGGAGTAGGCCGTGGCATGGATGCCCTTCTTGTTGAGGTACTCGAGAAGACGGGGGGAGGGGTTGTTGGGGTGTAGCTCGATCTGGTTGACTGCTGGGACAGTCTTACATGACGGGTCGTTGAGAAGGATCTCGAGGTTCTTGATGCCAAAGTTGGAGACACCAATGTTCTTCACGCGGCCGGAAGCTGGGAGCTTCTGAAGCTCGCGCCACGTGTCCACAAAGTTCCAGTCGGGGTGGTGCTTCTTGAGGTCGGTGGGGTCGGTGGACGAGGGCCAGTGCTGTGGATGGTCAGCCGTGTCCTTTCAGAAACGCCCCTTCGCCCCCATGATGGTGGTGAAAGGACAGCGACGGTCTGCCGAGATTGCAGGTTTACTCACCATGAGGTACAGATCAACATAGTCGGTTCCAAGGGACTTGAGCGAAGACTCGATGCCCTCCTCGACGCGCTTGTGCCACGGGTTGTCGAGCTTTGTGGTGATCCAGATCTGCTCACGGGGGACCCCAGAGTCCTTGATACCGAGACCGACCTCGTGCTCGTTGCCGTACGCAAGAGCGGTATCGATGTGTCGGTAACCAGCGAGAAGCGCAGCCTTGACAGCTTCGCGGACCTCGTTGGGCTTGCTCTGCCAGGTACCCAAACCGACAGCCGGCATTTTAGCGCCCTGTGCAGTGCGTCAGCTGCGGTTTCTCTCAAGACGGACCGCGAGACAGATGTGGCCCCCTACGCAGGCAGGAGCTCCAACTGTCTGGCGCCAATGGCTACTTACAGTGCTGAGGGTGAAGGTCTGCTTGGTGTGTTCAAGGTTGGCCATTTTGGTGGTAGTTTTTTGGGGGGGTTCTGTCGTTGGGGTTTGGAAGACGTGGGAGGCAGGGAATCAAACAAAAAAATCACCTTGAGAACCAGCAGGATGCGGTTAACCTTTTGTACCTCTCACACAAGGCCCGTCATGGTCATACGGCAGTGTTTGTGCCGTCGTTCAACCAGCTCGACAGCGGCGGAGCGCATCTCCCCCCACCGGAAGAAGTGGGATAAATTCTGACGTCGACCCACCGTGCCTCCGACAGGGTCCATCCCACTTTCGACCCATCAGGCTAAAGAAAATAGTGCGGCTCCTAACTGTGCCAGCTCCAGGTCCCAGGGCAACCACCCCACCAACTCCCCTCACCGTCACATGTCTCGCGCTATCCATCGGAGCCCCGGACTCGGTCGTATATGAGAATTTGCTGCTTTGAGCTAGCTGTCCATTCTCGGTACCATGTCTCGCTTCGTATCCGGGGGGACAGTGGATACTCCCACCGAGCGAAGCGAGGAATGGCTCAAGGCTCAACAGGCCATTGAGGCCAAGAAGGTGGAAAAACTTGCTCAGAGCAGACAGGAAGAGGGCAAGAGTCTTTATGAGACTCTACAAGCCAACAAAGGTGGCAGTCGTGCTACTACCTGACGTTTGGCATAGCTGACGTGTTCTCTCAGCTGCAAAGCAGGATGCTTTCGAAGAATCGACACGGTTGAGGAATCAATTCAGGGCTCTCGATGAAGATGAAATTGACTTTTTGGAATCCCTAAATGAATCGACTCGTGCCAAGGATATAGCTATCCGCAAGGAGACCACCGAGCAGCTAAATGCCTTTCGCGAGCAGCAATTGAAGACCGAAAGGGAGGCGCGAAAGCCTGACCCGGAAGTGCCAGAGGTTTTGCCAGGAAGCTGGTCGGTCTCGAAGAAGCGGAAACGAGAAAAGTCTTCTGCTGTTCCGGGGATCAAGCTACGGAAATCATCGACGGGGCCTGTCGTGAAAGACGAAGACCATTCACCCACGAGAGACGCCGAAAATTGCAACCCTGAGCAGCCCGCTGCAACGACGAGCCCAACAAACAATGATGGACCCCCTGAAGAGAGTTCTGCAACAAGCCCACAGCCTTCAAGAACAGAACCGAAACCAATCAGTGGCAGTCTAGGACTTGCGGCATATTCATCAGACGAAGATGACTGATACTTTCGAACAGCTCGAATCCGTACGTAAGAATCATCGGACATATTCTACTGGGGTAACTGTGCCGGTCTATTATTGTCCGGCGCACCAGCAGTAGAGGGCCAAGGCTTTGATGGGAGCTACGAGCATTCAAAAGGTCCTCTGGAACGATGTTGTTCGAGGAGCACATCCGAATGAAGCTACACAGCATCATCGAGCGGGAATATCATGATCCTGATATGATCATCCTTGTGGTGGATCAATTCCTCGAATCCCTTCTCTTTGGTGTCCTTTGGTCCTATTCTGGAAGTCACCATGCCTTCAACGCCACGGGACTGGCCTTTGATGTAGGCTTGCACGGTCGCTGCAATGTCTTTGTCGTTGTACGCCATAGAGCCTTGGACCTAACTGGTTGCCCAAGGGACACGGTAGAGAAAATTATGTTATGGGATGTGGACGTGAGGGCGGTGGAATGGTTTGCGGACCGATGAGGTATTCGTGCAGATCAGAGCCGCAAATACTGGCCCATGATATTTGGACGAGGACCTGTGATGGTTTGGGGGAGGGGACTGGGATCGTGTCGATGCGGATGTCGTGGGGGCCGTGAAAGCGGGCGACCTACATTGTAGTCGCCATGCTCGTAGAATTCGATGTACCCAATGGTCATACAGCTTGTTGAGTGGATTGTCTGGATCCTGAGCATGGGGAAGCAGTGCTGGAATGCAGACTGTACAATGTTGTACCCATCGAGGCTATGGGCGAGATGCTAACAGGCAACGAACGAGCGGGGTAGGGGATAGGTAGGTCCTCACCACAGGAAATCGACTGCAAGGGCCTACATGCCTCAGTGGGACAGGAACCAGTATTCATCGGACACACTCGTCAGCTCTGACACATTATTGCATAGTTTCAGGACTTGCGTGATGATGCGGTTGGGGCTTTTGCTGAATGCAGGAGCAGATAATGTCCCCATGATCTTTATCGATAGCTCTATCGATAAGGGAACAGCGAGATCGGCGCTTTCAATTTTTTGGGCTAATCGCTCCAAGGGCTCAGAGATGGAGTCATAAGTTTCTGTTTACAGATCTGCAAGTCTCTTTTCTTCACAACACCAATTGAACATCAAGCTCTCTCCAAATCAACCCAATTGAACATCATGGCTAAGCAAAAGGTACATCGGCCCCCTCCCCCCTTTCAATCCTCTCACCAATCGCATCTGGAAGCTCTCGCTCTCGCCAGCTACCTCACCCTCACCGACTTGCCCGCTTTCCTCGTCTCCAGTCATGCTGACCCCTTTGACAGGTGTGTCTTGCGTACAGTGGCGGTCTCGACACGTCATGTATCCTCAAGTACCTGCTTGAGCAGGACTACGATGTCATCTGCTTCATGGCGGATGTCGGTCAGGAGGAGGACTTTGAGGCGGCCAAGGCCAAGGCGCTCAAGATTGGTGCACTCAAGTGCTATGTTGAGGATCTGAAGAAGGAGTTTATCGAGGAGCTGTGCTGGCCAGCAGTTCAGTGCAATGCCATCTACGAGAACGTGTACCTTCTGGGTAAGTCAAGAGAAATCTATCACGATGGTTCTCCGTTAACCTCCGTCCAGGAACCTCACTTGCTCGACCAGTGATTGCTCGCGCACAGATCGAGGTCGCTCAAAAGGAGGGCTGCTTTGCCGTGAGCCACGGCTGCACAGGCAAGGGCAATGACCAGGTTCGATTCGAGCTCGCCTTCTATGCCCTCCAGCCCACCATCACCGTCATCGCGCCTTGGAGGGAGCCAGTCTTCTACAACCGCTTCAAGGGTCGAAACGATCTCCTCGACTACGCCGCCGAGAAGGGCATCCCAGTCACATCTACAAAGTCCAAGCCATGGAGTATGGACGAGAACTTGGCACACTGCAGTTACGAGGCGGGCATTCTGGAGGACCCCAATGTGGAGCCTCCCAAGGATATGTGGAAATTGACGGTAGACCCGGCAGACGCACCAAACACCCCAGAAGAGTTCACGCTCCACTTCGAAAAGGGTCTTCCCGTCAAGCTGGAGCACAAGGACGGCTCAGAGACGGACGCGACAAAGATCTTCCTCACGTCCAATGCTATCGCCCGTCGACACGGCGTTGGAAGAATCGACATTGTCGAGAACCGCTTCATCGGCCTCAAGTCCCGAGGATGCTACGAGACACCCGGCCTGACCTGCCTGCGAGCCGCTCACGTCGACCTCGAGGGTCTCGTCATGGACAGGGAAGTCCGCGCTCTGCGAGATCAATTCCTGACCTTCAACTACGCAAAAGTGCTCTACAACGGTCTGTACTTTTCTCCTGAAGCACGCTTCCTTCTTCAGTGCGTCAAGGCCAGCCAAGACAGCGTCAACGGAGCAGTCAAGTGCAAGGTGTTCAAGGGTCAGTTCTCAGTCATTGGTAGGTGGAGCGATACCGAGAAGTTGTACGACATGTCCGAGTCTAGCATGGATGAAATCGGTGACTTTAAGCCGGAGGACACGACTGGCTTTATTTCTGTTCAGGCTATCCGTCTCAAGAAATATGGCAGGAAGATGGCGGAGACTGGCGAGAGGATGTAGGGGATGGGAATCGCCCCGGACCCTCGATACGATGTTTTTGGCGTACAGAGTACAGGGTACAGGGTGTGGAGTTCTTCGTGCTTCCCGCTTCCCATCTTGATCATGGTGGAGCGGAGTCCGAGATCGGCGGTGTATCTCTCAACGCAAACTCATGATAGACAATCCACAACCCATGTTGATTCTGTTTCATCAATTCCATGCGGCCTTCGGGACGCAGCACGTGAAGCGATCACGACACAATATCGGGACTGTGCCTTGTTCATTGTTCTCGATTATGACGGTGCACTCTTGACGAAATGCCCCTGCTATTCCGTCCGCTTGTGTCGACATCCCTGTCTTCCACGTGTAGCGTGCATCATGGCGCACAAAAAGAATCCTCCAAATGGCCTGTCTTTGTTCTCCCTCGAGGTTTGGGCTCTGTTTCTTCCACTACTATTTTGCTTCTGCTGTCTTGTTGAGCCAGTCCTCGGCAGACGTCCCGTCGTTCCAATTACGAGACTGGTAGGCCCTGCGCAGTCAGTCGAGGGCCGAGCAGGAACCATTCGTGACTGAATAACTGGGATAACCAGGTGTGGTAAATGCACATGTGACTTCCAAACGTGTGAGGCTTTCTTGCACCAAGTCAGCGCATCATATGCCGCCCGTGACTTCTTCACGCTCACTGACACTCACCACCAGATCTCTCTCCTTGATCTCGACACACGGAACACGGCCGATCTTCTACACCTTCACAACTATCAATACCTAAGTACGCCCTCCACACATGTCTGTCGCGACTGCACATTCATCAAAACGCTGTGGGCCTGCACTCTCACATTCGCCCCGTGATCCGCCTGCGCTCACACCTTAACAACCGAATCTGCTCCAAGGAGGACCGACAATCTAGACATGGCTAAGAAATTCTTTGTCGATTGGGATCTTTGGCAACAGATGGTCTTTGTAGGATTTCCCAATTGACCCGAGAACGTTCTCTGCGCTGACTCTGCTAGGTCCTTGGATGTGCCCTTGTGAGATTCTGTCACAGGCTCCTCTACATTTCGTATGCTGATATCATAGGCCGTGACCATAGTTGGAGGTATCATCAAGCTTTGGTATACACATTCGCGAGTCCGCAAATATGCGGCCCTCGAGAAAATTGCCGACAAGGTCCAAGTTATTCGTGAGAAGAGCATCATCCGATCTTTGAGCACAAAGAATGTCCGCAAGCCCCGACGCAATCGATCGACTGGACCGCCCGTGCAAGAGAGGGAGCAGGTGGAAGTACCTTTCGGCATTCGAGCACTGGAAGAAGGCACAACATTTGATGATGTCTGGGACTCGCGACCCGCGAGCAGGGAGGTGTCACACAGCGACCTCGCCAGTTACCGCAAAAGGACGAATCCTTCGACTTTGGATCTGAGCGAGACCCCGAGGCAGCCAATCGAAAGGCGAGAGTCATTTGCGCCAACCTCTGACACGGACTCGATCGATGATATATCGAGCGTCGACCTGAATCCCGCTCTCGACGCTCAACGTGGCTCAGCAAGTTCGCCTCCTCCCGCGGCCGGTCGAAGTCGATATCCTCCGCATTCTTTCGCAAAGTATGAAGGTACTGGCGGATACCGCGTCAAGAACTCATTCGGGCCAAGACTGAATACCAAGTTCAATCCTTCTGGTTAGCATGATGATGATGACAACCGAGAGAACTACCCACTGACAGCCAGACAGATGGTCCCCAATCTTCCTCGAGTGCCCCAAGCTTCGCTTCCACCTACTCACAATCTCCGAGCGAAGAAGCAAGTCCTGGCCCTGACTATCTACGACATAATCTTCGAGCAGGTAGATCAGAAGCAGCCTCTGCACCGTCTTCTGTCCGCTCCGTCAGCGCAAACAGCGTAAGCGCCATGCAACAACGACGACTCTCACAAGTCGCAGAGACAGGCCAGTTTCTTCCCAGACATCGTAGTGAGCGCCTTGACATTGATGCAGCCGATGAGCTGCCGGTGCTTGACACCACCCGATCCGAACGCCTGTCCTTTGAACTTGACGTTGAAGGTCGAGACAGCGATTCCAAGCACTTTAGTACGCCGTCGATCCGAGTCACAGCCAATACACCTGGCCTGGACGGGGCAATCACTCCCTCGGCCAGTCATCGAGGTAGGAGGCTCCGAAAGCGCTCGGTCACGCCTCCCTCCAGCCCTGCATCGGCCAGCTTCTCCATCGCCAGTCGAAGAAGTTCAGAAGTCTTGAGAAGGGTCAATTCTGGGTTTGCCATCCTTAGGCCGGGAACTCTAGAAACGCAGCCTGCAGCACCGCAGCCGGGCGTGGAGTCGAGAGGTCGGTCCTCAAGTACAGAAAGCGCGGTATCGAAGGGTAGTCGAAGAGGGAGGAGATTGCAGAAGAGGTCCAGTAAGGCGAGCTCCAGAAGGGGAACTAGTCACGAGTAGATCTCGGACTATCTCTCTGCTTCTAGATGGGTGAGAAGGGAGACGGGCTGATGGGCTGAAGAATGGTGGGGCCTGCAATGAGGCACGGTAAGGTACTTGCTGAGAGAAAAGTAGATCTTCGTTGATAATTGGCGGGGGATGTCCACGGCCAAGGCACCCGGTGTAGAGTACGTTGTCGCTCATGGGCGGCCGGAAGGGGTTTACACCTATCGCTGCGAACAAGAGCTAGAGCTGCGAAGCACGCTGCCAAAAAAATAAAACGAAGTAAAGTAGATCCTTGAAATTGCAATGGGTATCTCGCTATCTGACTGGCATCTTCGCTATATCTGAGATTTGTATGTACATCCGTCCGGTCTGCTGCTGCCGCCATGGCATCGTCTGCGCATCTCTCGAGTCTCACGATGGCTCGATCTGGGTGGCCTGATGTATCGACCAGCTCGCCTCGATCGATTCATTCACCGAGACCGCAATGCTTTCACCTGCGTCCACAACCCGCCTGCACCATCTCACTCCCCGGAACGTCCGGACCCTACACCGACCACGCTGCGCTGGACCTTTGGTCCCCCATCTTCTCGTTCTTCTCCTTGTTCACCCCCCCC
>NKHZ01000026.1:0-103574 GCA_002895985.1 Sphaceloma murrayae
GGCTTGTACATAGTCATGAGACCAAAATGATGATAGGTTGAGTAGTGCCTATACAGTATCTGCCCAGACATCGCTGTCAGGTATCAGGATGAAACACGAGGGAGGCTGTCCCGCTCTCTGGCAACAACCGTATCCTCATCCAAAGACTGTGGAGGTGGCTTCGAAGCGGGGCTATGCCTTTTCCTACACTAGCGCCTCGGTTAGCCGGCCGCTGGAGATTGGCTTCTCACGAGGGACTATTGCGATCTCCCGTCTCGCTCAACATGGGCATGTTCAATCAGAAGCTCACCTGTGGACTTTTGATGAACACTATAGGAACATCAGGACCGAGGAAACGCAACTAACATCGACACACCCTTGCCGCCGACCTCGTACAGATGCGTATCGCCTCCGCTCCCTAGATGCTTCTATCCGGATCTAACGGGCGATCTAATCCCAATTCTGCTCCCGAACCAGTGCACAGACGCAGATTGAACCAATGGCGGCGTCCGAGTGATACCTTGGCTCCTCGAGCATTCGAGCAGGGGCCTCGATGCATCAAGTTGATTGTCCGAGCATAAAGACAACACCACCACCCAGACGCGGGTTTTCTTTCTCTCACGCACCGTCAGCAGCACCACTTTCACCACACTCGCTTTCTCAATCATCGTGATCTTCTTCGCTTCACTCACGCCTCCACAGACACTCGCTAGTCTCTCTTCATCGGTACTAATTTACACAACTTTTAAAAAACACAACCCCTATAATCAACCACGGTCAACCTCAACATGCGTTTCTCAGCAGCCATCCTCTTCACCGCCGCCAGCCTCGCTGCTGCTCAGACCACCACTACTGCTGCAGCGGGCAGTGCATCGACCTCTACCTGTGCCGCCAACAAGTATGCTTGATCTGATGGGCGTTCAAAAGACGGGGACTGACGGGATGTAGCATCGTCGAAGCCTGCCTCGAGGGTCTCCAGGGCCGTGCCACTGCCTGTGCCGGTAACGACTGGGACTGCCTCTGCGCCGCCTACACCGACATCCGCACCTGCTACAACAACTGCCCCGGCGACGTCCGCGGCGCGTCTGCCTCTCAGCAGGTGACCCAGTACTGTGACGCGGCGAAGAAGTGAGTCTTGGCTCTTCCCTACTCTACAACAGGGCAAATTCAGCAGCCCGGTCGACCCCTTCATTCATGGACACCCGTTCCACGGGAGAAAACATAGAATCATAAAAGGCTAACAACACCCAGCTTCGGCTCCTCTGCTCAGGCTTCCGCCTCGCGCGCCACAGCCGGCACCTCGGCCACGGGCTCCACGACCCAGGCTGCTACCACCACCGTGGCCACCTCCTCCACCAGCCGTGCAGCCACCGGCTCCGCTTTCCAGACTGGTTCTTCCTCGACCAGTGCGTCTCAGGGTGCTGGCGCTCTCGCTACTCCGGCCGCTGGTGCCCTCGCCATGTTCCTGGGAGCTGCTGCGCTTCTGTAAGCGGATATAGTATCAGGTGATATCATGAGTTGTGGTTACGGGTCACGGGGAAGGTTCAGGAGGGAAGGGAAGCGTGGAAGAAGATTGAGTCTGCAGACGCCGCGTTCCTGGAGGTGAGCAAAAGCGAGGAAGTAATACCAACAGCAGTCCTTGAACAAGGGAACTGTATGATAGTCCTTTTTTTTTCCAATTGAGCCAGCAATGCATTTGAGGTTTGGACAGCTTTGATCTGAAGGTTACAAATGTGTGCTGCTTACTGCGCAAATGCTGCCTTGGTCTCTACTACGCCAGTGCTTGGCGGATAGATGGATGGCTATGATGACTGTTGCTATATACTGCTTGACACCTTCGACGGTAGTCTGCATCAGAAACGGAGGTGCTCATTACTTGTGGCTCAGCAAGGTGATGTGACGAGCAGGAGAGGAGTGGAGGATCCCTTGGCAAAGACATTTGACCACGACTTCATCCCCGAGCAACGTAGAGTCAGCTTCACAATACAGCATCTCAAAATCCCCAACCACGCAATGCGTTTGTAGGAAAGCCAACAGACCTCGGGAATTCCGCTGCAGATCCCAGCCGGTCTACGAGTCCATGCTACCATGAAGCGGCTTGATTGGCGGCCAATAGCATGCAATCTGCCCTGCTTGGCGATGCAAGCTGACGATGACCCCTTTGTGTACGTCAATGTCGTCAAGAGATGTCCAGGCCAATATGCACAGCTATGTCGTGTCCTACGAGACCATACATAGACATGTGAGTCTCTCTCTCCTATATCTCCCCCTCTGAAGTACACAAACGTTTGACGAGTCTACGACACTCGACCATGCGATCCAGGTCGCTACTCCCAGGCTTCCTGCTTCTGAGCAGCTCAGCAGCACAGCTCCGCGAAATCTTCCAGGCCCCCAATGGTGTATTTCTCGAGAACCTCGCCGTCCGTCCCAATGGCGACATCCTCTTCAACGGTGGCGGCTCCCCTTCCACCTTTCTCCTCTCCTTCGCCGACGGCCGCGAAACCATCTCCATCCTCCCCGCCGTGCCCAACGTGACCAGCCTCTTCGGCATCGCAGAAGTGAACCACGACCTCTTCCTCGTCGCCGGCGGTCAGGGCAACCCCGACGGCAGCACCACCCCAGGCAGCCTAGTGACGTACGCCTACAACTTCAACACCTCCCCCGTGACCATCTCCCTCGTCGCGCCCGTCCCCTCGGCACTCCTCCTCAATGGCGCCGCGGCCCTCCCGCCCCGCCGTCGCGACCAGAATGCCACCGTCCTCTTCTCCGACACCCTCTCCGGCCAGATCTTCCACGTCGACCCCACAACCGGCCAAGTAGCCAGCATCTTCCGCGACGAGGCCGCCAGTTCCGTCCCGCCCCCACCGTTCGTCCGTCCAGGCGTCAACGGCTACAAGTACGTCCCGCGGCTCAAGAGGCTGTTTTTCGCCAACAGCGGATCCATCCTGGGCGTCACGTCGGATCCGGAGTTTGGGTCCGTGAGGCTCGAGATCGAGGTCCCCCGTCGCGGAGGCGGGGGACTCCCGCGCGTGACGACGGGGGGTGAAGCAGTGGAGATCTTGGCGCCGGGGCTGGCGGTGGATGATTTTGCGGTTCGGACATGGCGGCGGCGGCGGCGGGAGGGAAGGGAGACGGTGGTCGCGGCGGCGAATTCGAGGAATCAGCTTGTGGAGATCGGGAGGAGCGGGGTGAGGGTGCTGGTGGGGAATGAGACGGATGCGGACTTTGTGAGTCCTAGTGCCGTGGCGTTTGGACGGAGGAGGGAGGATAGGAACAAGGTCTATGTCACTGCGCTGGGCGATTTTGTGTCCGGGGGGAGGCTTTGGGAGGTTGTTATGCCGGGTCCGGAGGGGGAGGAGTAAGCGGATGAGGGGAGACGGTGTGGGGAGGAAACGTGCATCACTACCTACAAAGAAGGTGAAACGGCTACTTGGTGTGGTTGCAATGATCTAGACGTGCTTGTGGTGGTGGTGGTGGTGAGTGCGTGGATGGCCAGATACCTACAGTATACGGCTGATGTCGAACCACGGCGGGGTATTTCGAGCGAACGGGTATAACAGCCATCGAACAGTTCACTTGCCGTCGTGTCGTGACTTCTACACCTTTCGTCCCGGAAGCAATAGTAAAAAGGGGAAAATTTGAGCGAGGATCCATTGAGCCGAGCACCGCCGCCCAACGTGGCCAAGGATGCGCGTCCAATGTCTAACCTACCTACCTCCACCCCAGCCCGGCCGCGTAGGATCGATATGGACGAATTTAATATAAATCTCTGCAGCAAGACTCGCGCGGCATTGCGAGACAGATTTTCACGCACTATTGGCGCCCATCAGACAGGTTCCTGATCGACCAGAGGTGCTCATATTCATATTGACGATCATGTTCATGCCGTGTCAACCTCGAGACTAGTGTTGAACGACGAAGCGAGGAACGAAAATCAAAAATCAAAAATCATGCACGATCGATCTGGGACGCGCCGCCGCCGACGTTTCGTTTCCCTTGGCTTTTGCATAAATGAAATAAAAATCATGAACAGTCTTTAAACTTTGTGGAGAAGCTCGACCTCGCTCGTCCGTTTTTCGCGCATCTCGGCGCCGCGTGCGTCATCTCCAGACCACATCCAGACCTTGTCCCCGCCACAGATCGTCCATTTTTTTTTTTTCACGCCCAGCGCGCTTTGCCCTTTATCCGGGGCGATGCGGGATTGCACATGCTCGTGATCGGCTTTGGCGTTGCCTCGAGGCTGAATTTGTACCTACAGTAGGCAAGAGTAATGCCGGACTACTCGAGAACCGCCGCCTGTCCCTGCGAGCACCTGACTGTATAGCGGCGTTTGCGAGTTCATCCCTTCCGCCGCTACGCAATGTTTCATCATCAAACGCGAGGGACGACAGAGTGGTGATCAGACAGAGACACAAGAAACCGAACATCAACCCTGTCACGATCTCTACTGGACAGACAGACAGACAGACAGACGCCTCTTTCGGTGGGGCCGATCCTTGCCTACCGTACTTCACAGTTATACCCCAAGGCCCTGGTCCCCGCACCCCTACCCACGGCCGTGCCGGAAATACTCTTGACCGCATCCGCTGGCTCGTAACGTAATCCTCTTCGAGCCCCCTCCCCGCTAAGTAACTCTTGACAGAAGGCTCTTTCCTGAGAACCGTCTCTGCATGTCAAACACGCTGGACTGTGCTGGGATTCATTCAACTCGACTGCGGTTGTCGTCTCGACGTCTCCTCCTACTCCTGCACCTCCTCCTCGGCACCTAGGTCCAGATCATTCGCGACTTGCGACTTCGCCTCACCCAGCTCTGTCGAGTCTCTCTGCGCTCCGTACCACAGATCCGGGTCTGAACGACTGGATTCCTAGGCCAATCGATCCCAGGGACGCAGACTGACCACTACGGACACCCATCACTACCACAACCTCCGAGACGCGATCGCTTTGCTGGCGCGGAAAATGTGGACGCAAAAAGAGGAGGAGAGAAGCTTGGGATACACTTAGGAATATAACGCCGCTCAGGACCCGCCACGATGGACTCGGGCATTCGAGATATGCAGTCGCGCTCCGTGACCGTCTTTGCTGTCACCATAGTCTTTTTCGCTTTGGCTACCGTTTTCGTGGCCCTCCGACTCATCTCGAGGGCATATGTGGTAAAGCGAGTTAGTCTGGACGACCGTATCATGGGATTGGCATGGGTAGGTCTCGCTGGCGTGGAAGAACATGGACTCGACATGCTGACACCCTCAGGTCATTGCCTTCGGTCTGGCCTTCACCATCTGCTATGGAGCTACCGTTGGACTCGGTCGACATGAAGTGGATGTGCCGACGTCCTGGCAGAAACCGCTGCGGCAGTCACAATACGCCTTTTCCATACTGTACCAGCCAGCTCTCATGGCGGAGAAGACGTCGATACTCGTCTTTTACCTCAACCTGTCAACTTCGAACAAGGTCTTCCGCTGGGCTACCATCGCAACACTACTTGTAGTCAATGGTGTTGGCTTCGCCTTGACCATGTTCACCGCCTTTCAGTGTACGCCACCCGCCGCCGCATACAACTATCCTCGACCTTCAAACGCACAGTGTACCGATGTCGTCACCATCTACCTATCCTCTTCGCCTGTCAACATCATCACCGACCTGGCCATCCTGCTCCTACCCATGCCGATTCTCACTGGAATGCGCTTGCCGAGGAAGCAAAAGGTCATCCTTGTCATCACATTCGGGTTTGGTGTCTTTGTGGCTGTCGTCGATGTTATTCGAGTCGCCTATCTCCAAAGCGCCTCCACCTACCGCCTGGCTCAGATCCAGCAGAACGGTTCCGATGACCCAAACATCGACCTTGCCGACTTCAGCTGGTATGCCAGTCTGAGCTTCATGTGGACTGCGATCGAGGTCAACGTGGGCATCATGTGCGCATGTGTGCCGGGCCTCAAGCCGTTGGCCGCCAAGTTTGCCCCGTCATTCATCCACGACGGCAGCGAGGACGTCACAGGAGCCGAGCGAACGTCGTCAAACCTCACAAACGATATCATCGAGCAACAGAGGGTCCCTTCGTGGGTCCCTGGCAGTAACGACTTTCACCCGCGCGACTTTGCCGTGCAGACCCCACCCCCGGTCCATCGTAGTGCAGCACGACCTCAGTCACTTCAGCCAGATGCGCCTATGGACATGATGGATTTCTTGACCACGCCCGACATGGCTGGTCCTCGGTCTCCGGGGCTTGCCTCCAATCAATTGAGACGGACCGACACCGCCATCACCAACACGTCCAGAGATACTCGGGCTGGCGCGCCGACCTTCTTCGACTTTGTGAACATGCAAGGCAAGAGGAGCATGGTGCAAATGTCCAGCCGGGAATCCATCTTTCCCATTACCATGGTTACGATTCTGTTCTTCATCTGGGGATTCGAATACGGACTGCTCGATGTCCTCAACCAGCAGTTTCAGATTGTAGCCCGCCAGACTCCTTCTCAGACCGTATCTCTGCATAGCGCATACTTTGCTGGTTACTTTGTCGGATCTCTGTCGGTGGGTCGTCTGGTGCTGAAGAAATGGGGCTTCAAGGCCTGCTACAATGTCGGTCTTGCAATCTATGCCTGCGGCACTCTCATCTTTTGGGTTGCTGCAGTCTTGACCTCGTTTCCGGCGTACGTCATTGTCAACTTCATTGTCGGGATTGGTCTTTCGGTGCTCGAAGTCGGCGCGAACCCTTTCATCACCCTCTGCGGCCCTCAACAATACGCTGAGATTCGCCTGAATCTTTCGCAGGGATTCCAAGCGATCGGTACCGTCGTCGCGCCGCTGATCGCTAAAAAGGCCTTCACCCAATACACAGAGGATGCGCCGTCTCTCATCAATACTCAATGGGCGTATCTAGGCATAGCCCTGTTCACCATCGCCTTGGCCTTTGCGTTCTACTACATTCCATTGCCAGAGGCTACCGACGAGGAATTAGAGGATGCGTGCGAGCGACTAGACCACGCGCATTACGCGACCGTCTCTGTCCCCTTCTTGTCGAATCTCAAACCTCTTCGGATCATCTGGCCTATTCTTTGCCTCGGCATCCTCTCTATTTTCTGCTATACGGGCGCCCAGGAAGTCATCTCCACCAACTATGACAGCTACCTCAATTTTGTCCGACCGGGCAGCAATTCCACCAACCTCATGTCCTACAGCCACACGGCCTTTGCCGTCTCCCGATTCATCGTCGCGGGTCTCGGCTTCTTCGTCAAACCCCGGTTCCTCCTCCTCTTTTTCTACCTTGGCGCAATCCTCTTCTCTGCACTGACGATGAATTTTGAGGGCGATACCGCCCTCGCCCTCCTCATCGCCACGTACTTTTTCGAGGGTCCCCTCTTCAGCCTCGTCTTCGCCCAGAGCCTCCGGGGCATGGGCAAACACACAAAGGATGCCAGCGTGGCGCTCACCGCGGCGATAGGGGGCGCCGCCCTCTTCCCCGCCCTGAGCTACATCGCTGACATGGAGCGCGACGCGAGGTACGCCATGGCGGTCGCGGTGGCGACCTTTGCGGGGGGCACGCTGCTCCCTCTGGCGCTGAACCTGGTCCCGCCCATGAGGAAGGTTGTGGATCCTATCTGGGGCGGGAAAGGACAGAGGAGCTTGGCGGAAGGTGACGAGACGAGCGGGTCCCGTGCGGTCATGGACGAGAAGGAACCCAGTCTCAAAAAGGGACTGGGGATCCGGGGCCTGTGGAAGAGGGATAGTTCGGGCGAGGAGAGCGCCAGTTGGAGAGAGAGGCAGGGTAGTGGGAGTACGGATGGGGGTCGGGAGAGGGGAGCCAGGGACGAGATTGGAGATGCTGAGAGGAGAGCGTGAAGACCTACTGCTGCTGGTGGTGCGTTTGCCTTTTGGTATACCCTCCGTTTAGTCGTGTGTGTGCATGCGGCATGGCGTTTTTATTAGCGACGGCGTTCTTGTTTTTCTTTTTGTTTTTTTTTCACCTGTCAGCGGCGAGCGGTTCGACGCTGACTGACATGTGGGATGATGTATGATCATGATATTTGGGACATATGAGCAGATCTGCTATAGATACAATATCTGGTGTAGACCACCAATGAACGGAATCCTGTCATGTCTTTTCCCGCACTTCTCCTTTTTTTAATTTCCACCCCCGCCATATTGAGACTATTGCGACCCTTCAGGCATTCAGCGGCGGCGTGTCAGCGAACAGGCTCGACGAGAACCCCTCCGGATACCGCCCGCCAGCAATCTCTGCGCTCTCGCTAATCTCCCTGATCTCCTTCTTCTCCTCGTCCGTCAACCGGACCTCCAACGCCCCGAGGTTCTCCTTCAGCCTCTCGACCCTGGTCGTACCGGGGATGGGGACGACATCGTCCCCCTGGGCCATCAACCAGGCCAGCGTCAACTGCGTAGGCGTGACGCCCTTTGCCTTGGCAATCTCACCAATACGATCGACGAGAACGAGGTTCTTTGCGAAATTCTCCTCCGAGAACCGGGGCGCCCAGCGTCGGAAATCGCCTTCCTCGAAATCCGCCGGGGAGCGGTAGTTCCCGCTCATGATGCCGCGGCCGATGGGACTGTAGGCCACGACGGCGACGCCGAGCTCGCGACAGGCTTTCAACAGCCCGATTTCCGGTCGCTCAATGTCCAGGGCCCACGGCGAGTACTCGATTTGCACGGCGGTGATGGGGTGGACTTTGTGCGCGCGTCGCAGGCTCTCGGCGGAACATTCGCTCAGGCCCAGGTGGTTGATCTTGCCTTCTGCCTTGAGCTGGGCCATGGCCTCGACCGTCTTCTCGACGGGTGTCTTGCCGTCGAGACGGTGGGCGTAGTATAGGTCTATGGTTGGGATGCCGAGACGTTTCAGCGATTTCTCGCAGGCTTGACGGCAGTATTCGGGCGTCGAGTCGACGGCGCGGGTGCCGTCTGGAAGCGTCTTGTTGGCGAACTTGGTGGCGAGGAAGATGTCCTTGCGCTTATCTGGGTTCTGGGCTAGCCATTTCCCGATGAGGTCTTCGTTGTCGAGGTACATGTCGGCCGAGTCCCAGAAGAGCTCGCCCGAGGCGTAGAGGGCGTCGAGGAAGGCGAGACGTTCGCTGTCGGGCTTGACGGCGCCGTAGAAGGCGGAGAGGCCCATGAGCCCTATGCCCATGCGGGTCACTTGGGGGCCATTCTTGCCTAGAGGAACGGTAGCCAGCTTGGAGCTGCCGGTGACTTTGTTGAGCATGTCTTTGATGGCGGCCATTGTGTTGGATGTGGTCAATTGAAGGGAATGGGAATTGATGGAGGGAGGCGATGTGAGAGAAAAAGCTGGAGACGCAAGATTACCTTTACATGACGAACGAGACGCAGAGGCGAAATAGTACTACTAATCCAATCCCAGACTGACGGAGTTTGAATGTCATTGTTGCCCCGCGGTGACGTTCATCGACTGCCCCGCCTTGGCTTGATTGGTGCGAATGGGGCCCTGTCGGATTTTGCATCGGATTTAACGATGGCAGTGAGAGACGGTCTGGAATTGTTTCACCCACGACTCCGTCCATCAAGGCATCACGGCCTCGTCGTTCTCTCGCTTTCAAGCTACTGCCGCCGCCACTTCAGCGGTCAGACATCAGCCTGTGGTGGGCTATCTGCTACTGGTCAGCAGCTGGAGGTCCATTATGCAAGCTCCGCACAACCTAGCAGGGAGGCACAGGGGATGTGGCTGGCTGTCGACTCCACCTGGTTGCAGTCAATGAAGCTGCAGCTCCCTCACCGCGACGCCTTGCGTGCTGTAGTAGACCCGGCATGGTAAGGAGCGATGCTTCTCTCTATTTGAGGTACAGTCTCGGACACGCTGTGCACGAGCGAAACATCTAGCAGGCTCTTCAGCAACCATATCGACCCGGACTCACACCAGGCGTACAGCAACGCATCTTTTTACGAACTCGTTGCTAGAGCTACATTACCATCTACGCAACTGATACACCGCCTTGACCTCCGATAGCTGAGTGCCAAGTCTGACCAAACTCAAGCTCTTCCCCATGGTTTGCTGCGGTCCCGATGAGCCCTGTGCATGGTGCAGGCAAATCGCCAATCCTGGATGCCTCACGCATCGCCACTCCAATATTGTCCCAAGAATGACCCAACTCTACCCGACGGTACGGTACGGCTCGCTTGATGTCCTGTGGTCCACAAGCCAGCGTCGTGGGATACGATTATATAACATGTACGCGCGGTGGTTGCGCGCTGACAAGATCGGCCCCCTGCCTCGCGCCAGCTTCCTCGGCGGGCAACATGCTACGCGGAAGCACACCACTCCACACCACACCCTTTACCTGCAGGTGAGCCTGTAAGTAGCATACTGGCACATCGAAGCGAGATGGGTGCCTCGTACAAGTACCCGGGCCAGCAAGCATTCCTTCTCCTTCTCTTGATCCATTCTTTCGCCCAAAAGTATCCCTGACTGCTAGCACCTACTTTTGCCAGCTCCCAAACATGGACAATCTGCACGATGCTGTCTCAGCTTGGTTCCTCGGTCCTCGTGCCGAGAACTTTGAGAATCTCAAAACCATCTTCGCTCTCACGCTTGATGACCAGAAGCTTGCCCGTCAAACCGTCTATCCCAATGATCCTCAGGCTTTCATCACCGCGGCCACACAGGAGACTCCTCTCTACAAGGCAAACATCGAAAAGCTCAAGGATGTGGTCAAGTCCCTGAGCGGCTTCCTGTCCCAGCACTCTGTGCCCTTTTGGCATCCTAGATATCAAGCCCACATGTCCTCTGAAAGCACCTTCCCTGCCGTCATTGGCTACCTCATGACAATCATGTATAACCCCAATAACGTGGCCACCGAAGCGAGCCCCTTCACCACCCTACTAGAGAAGCACGTCGGCGATCAGCTCTGCCAAATGCTCGGCTACAACGTCAGCGACTCGGTCACGCCCAGAGGCTGGGGTCACATTGCGTGCGATGGCTCCGTCGCCAACCTTGAATCCATCTGGGCTGCCAGGAACCTCAAGTATTACGCCCTGTCACTCAAACGTGCGATCGAGCAGGGGCCAGACCTAGCCTTCCTCGCAACAGATCCACAGGTCTTCAACATTGAGCTCTGCGATGGTACTACCAGCCCCTTTCTGGAATGTAGCACATGGCAGCTGCTGAACCTCAGGCCGGAGACGGTACTCAACATACCTCAGCAGCTGTACGATACGTACGGCATTTCCCAATCCTTCTTGCAGACCATCCTTGACCCATACATAATCCAAACTTCCGGCAAGGATGATCTCGAGAAGTACTTCAAGATCGACAAGCAGCCGATTTACTTTGTTGGTACGACCAAGCACTACTCTTGGCCAAAGGGAGCCGCCATCACCGGCATCGGCAAGGCGAACGTCCTGAACGTTGAGGTTGATAATGCCGCTCGAATGAGTATCAGCAACCTTCGATCTCAGCTTGACACCTGTCTGCAGCAGCAAAAGGCAGTCTACGCTGTTGTCGCCATCATGGGCTCCACCGAGCAGGGCGCTGTCGACCCTGTGGCTGACATTGTCAAGCTGCGCCAAGAGTATCAGCAGAAAGGTCTATCCTTTGCCATTCACTGCGATGGCGCATGGGGAGGCTATTTCGCTTCCATGATCCGTGTGCCTGATGAAGTGAGAAACGGTCCAGCTGACAATGCACCCGAGGTCCCTAGCCAGCCCATCTCTGCCTACACCAGAGCGCAGGTCGAAGCCTACCAGTACGCTGACAGCTTCACCATTGATCCACACAAGTATGACTGGATCTCTAGACATTGATAACTTCTGACAAATCACAGGTCTGGATACGTGCCCTATCCCGCAGGCGGACTTTGCTACCGAGATGGCCGCATGCGCCACTTGGTCACCTGGACCAGCCCTGTCGTCTGGCGAGGTGGATCCAGTGATTCAGAAAGCATGGGCATCTACGGTGTTGAGGGGAGCAAGCCTGGTGCTGCTCCCACCGCTGCATATGTATCTCATGAGGTCATTGGCCTCCATCAGAGGGGCTATGGAGCCTTGCTTGGCGAAGCTCTGTTCACTTCGGCCATGGTATGCGCGCTACTCACCGCAAACGATAACATCTGACATCATCTAGTTCTACGCCAATTGGGCAACCATGGAGGCAGAAGAGCTTGTGGTAGTGCCATTCTCGATGCTGCCGAGCGAGAATGCTCCATCCCCTGATCCGCAGAAGATCGCCGCGGAGAGGGACTTCATCCGCAAGGACATCGTTGGAAAGTCCAACGAAGAGATTACGAACAATCCGGAGGCATGGAAGAAGCTTTTGGAGATTGGCAGCGACACAATGATCAACGCCTTTGCTTGCAACTTCAAGGTCAACGGCAACCTTAACACCGATATCGTAAGTGGGGTCTTCTTTTCACGCCTGTAATAAAGCTTACGATTGTCAGGTCGAAGCCAATTATCTCAACCAGCGAATATTCCAGCGGACCTCCATCTCGACTCCGAACGATGTTGTCAATGAGCGTCTGATCATTCTCACATCGACCAAGTTGGCACAGACCGACTACAAGGGGTGTCTCGACAACTACAAGAAGAGGCTGGGTCTAGAAGGTGACGGAGATCTTTACATTTTGATCAACGTCACCATGTCTCCTTGGCCAACTACGAGTGACATGCTGCAGCGTATTGTCGCCGATTTCAAAATGATCGCGCAGGAAGAGCTTCAGGTATGCTCCTTGCTTGGTGTCATGGTCCATACTGACAGGGTTCAGCATGTCAAAGAACGGGATCAACCATTTCCCGATAAGCATGGTTTCGTCATGCAAGGTACAGACAAGGTCCACCTCGTCCATCTGCCAATGTTCTACATGGCAAACCATCGCTGGCAGGTCATCATCTCAGGAGACTTGCCATACGATGTGTTCAATACATACAAGACCGCTCGTCAGCAGAATCCGGATCATTTCTTTGTCCTCGGTAACACGCAGGAAAATACGCTCATGGATCTGATCAAGGAAGGCGGCTCTTTCGAAGCCGAAATGTTCATGGGTCTACCGTCCGCGGATAACAAGCATCTTGCTGGGCCTTTCACCCTCAAGAATGTTCATGTGGTGGTCAATGAGTCCCTCTCCACCAGTAATTTGGGACCGTATCCTGCGCAGATGCCATTTTACCTGTACGGCACGTCGGAGCAGATGCACATCGATCACTTGCTGCTGGCTGCTCCGGATGCTCAGCTCAACACTGATCAGATTTCCCTCAAGCTGGACAAGACCTTGAGTGCAGATCAATTGGCAAACGGCGTCATTGCCGTCTTCACCGACGTACATGAAGCCTCCATGCAACCATTGTGAGTCATACCGCATAGCACAGTCACCTTTCACAGGGCACCGGCGGACAAGAAGCGCACGCTGACACGGAACAGTGCTACCGATCCCAAGACGAGCGACGACCACTCCAAATTCACCAGCCCCAACTTCTCCTTCGCCCCTAATCAATCCTTCAACGTTAACATCTTGCCCTCCCGCGCCGACGTCCTCTCCCCAAACCCCCGCCCTCCCATTGCAAAAGGCACCCTCACCCTCGGCCGCGCCATCTTCGCCGACATCAAGATGATCAACGAAGATCCCGGAGCGGCAAATATGACCCACGCAATGCGAAATGACAGTCTCATGCATGGGAAGTTTGATATAGGGTACAAGCACAACGAGGGGAACGACGCCTTGGTCGATGGGGTTCCGCATCTCAGGAACGTGACGTATTCGCTCGCGGCGCCCAATACGTTCGGACTCGCTGCCGAGTATCCCGCCCATGGCGATCATGTCGAGGCGGTCAATGCTAGGAAGGCGTTGATTAATCGGAGCTGGAGGGAGGCTTGGGATGAGGCGAGGGGGATCAAGTTGTAGTCCTTAAGCGGCATGACCGTCGAGGTAGACGCCCAACGATCCAACGGAGAACAAGACGGAGCCTTGTGACGCGGCGCTTGCTCAGGGCTCGCTATGCAATCCACTCACGGTCACCAGCCGTGGCTCATCGACCAAGAGGCCTTTGGAGTGTCCAACATGCCGAACGGACAATTCCTCGCTTCGATTGCCCATTTTTTGGAGCCGATACCCGACAACCAGAGGTTCTTTTGCGGACCGGTCGAACATGCAGAGATGTCATGCTTTTCATGTCTACTGAGCCATGCCGAGTCTCTTCCTCGCTTGTGAGCTTCGAGTAAGCCTAATGAGATCGTCGACGCGTCTGAATTTGCCGGTCCAACATGCCCGTATGACTGGAGCCCAAGGGATTATTTTCGTGTCCGGTAAGTGTTCCAGGACCGGCCAGTTTTGCTCGTTGTCACGATCGGTTTCGAATCGTGTCCACTTTGAGAGTAGATACAGAACGCAACCCATGTGGAAAATGTCCACCTTGGTCGTGAGACCTCTCCCATCAGCCTCTGCGATATTGGCATCGGCTGCAATCACAGATCCTTGAGCGAAATCGATGGCCCGAAGGGGCCGAAGGGGCCGAAGGGATCCCTTCTTGTCGATTACGAGGTTGCGCAACGCGATGTCAAATAGCAGCACTCTCGCATTGTGACAAGTCCGTACGATGTACATGACTTCCGCCATCCATCGCAATCGCACTTGCAGAGGTGGTGCACAAAGAGTTTCGACATGCTTGTCTAGCGATCCGGCTGGGTAGAAGCGTAGAGATATGCCACCCTGGTGGAAACCATGGAACTCGGCAATCCGAGGAAGGCCGCGTAGTCTCCTGTAGATTCCGAGCTCAATGCCTAAGAGGTAGTCGTTATCCTCATTCATCACTTGAATATAGAGTTGTCATTTTCGGCGGATTCCTTCCTTGCGATCTTGAGGACGCTTTCTTTGGTATGGCGGATAATGAAGCTGTTGCTGCCCACTGCAATGACCTCCTCGACAGGCAGCGCGGTGCCATCGCCTCTGAGCAACGTGGACTTTAGGAGAGGTGCCATCCCAAGGAGACATCGACCTGAAAGTATCGCTCCCAACCGAGAAAAAGTAGAAGCCTGAACGCCCACAGGCAGGCCCCCTTGCTCAGCGGCAAACCACGAGGCTGGACATGTTGACGAGCGTACACCAATCGTTCTTCCCCCGCGCCCCTTCCCCAAAAGCTCCCCGCCCGCCCCCACTTTGTAACCAAGCCCGATCTCGGCTTCAATCGGCTTGGAAGGGCAGCTGTACACTTCCACCTTCAAGTCTTTACCAATACGATCGCCTGTCTCTCTCTTCCCCTCATCCTCGTCTCGCTTGTTACATGTCCCTCCTCTTACCGCGCCAATTGACCACCATCTCAACCCTCCGGTCCGCCAGCACCAGGCTCCACCGGCCTTTATCCCTGCACATCAGCACAGCCCGCTTCTTCTCCACCACCCGCACCACCATGGCCGCCAAAAACGAATGGCTAGTCCTCATGAAGGACAAGCCGAACTCGCTCGAAGCCCGCATGAAAGTGCGCCCGTATGTCTCTCTAGGAACCCCTGTTTCCCCCCCCCCCCCCCCCCCCCCCCCCCCCCCCCCCCCCNGATACCAGCTAACATTTCCCCCCTTCCTACGCAGCCAACATCTCGAAGCCCTGAAACCCCAAGTCGAAGCGGGCCACTGGGTCTTTGGCGGCGCGACGCTGAACGCCCCTGCCAGCGAGGGCAAGCTCGACATTGATGGCAGCTGCATGTTGGGCGTGGCCGATACCAAGGAGGAGATCCTGGCGCGTTTGAAGAAGGATGTGTACGCTACGTCCGGCGTGTGGGATATCGACAACGTACAGATCATTCCCTTCAAGTGTGCTATCAGGAAGCCCATGTAAATAGTCTGGCAATGAAGGGCTCCATTCAATGACAAGATGAGCTATGTCACGGAGAGAGAGAGAGAGAGACATGGTCGCAAAGTGTAAAAACGGTATTCGGTGCTTCTATCTAGCCGGGGCAAGAGTCCTACTTCATGGTCACCAGCTCCTCCGCACTCGTGGGATGGATCGCAACGCAGCTGTCAAAGTCCGCCTTGGTAGCTCCCATCTTGATCGCGACGCCGAAGCCCTGCAGGATCTCGCTGCTGCCGATACCCAAGATGTGAAGCCCGACGACCTTCTCGTTCGGTCCCTCGCAGATGAGCTTGTAAGCGGTCGGCCCCTTGGCTTCTTGCTCCATCATGGCGTAGTACATGGCCGTGAAATTACTCGTGTAAATCTTGACCGTGTCTCCAAACTTCTCTCTTGCCTGAGGCTCTGTCATGCCGATGGATCCGACCTCTGGGTGAGCGAAGACGACACTGGGAATGTTGTCGTAGTTCAAGTGGGCGTCGTTCTTGCCACCAAAGAGACGATCCGCCAGACGACGACCGGCCGCAATGGCCACAGGCGTGAGCTCAGCACCGGAGTTGCTTGCGTCGCCTAGCGCGTAGATGTTCTCCACATTGGTATTCTGATACTTGTCCACCTTGACATGGCCCTTGTCGTCGAGCTCGACTTCAGAGGCTTTGATGTTGAGCTTATCAGTCTCGGGGACACGGCCGATGGCCCAGAGCACACCGTCGACATCAAGGGTGCCCTCTCCTTTCTGATCCTTGTAATGCAGGCGCTTCATGCCCTTGCCAATATCCTCGAGCTTACTCTGTGAGGATTTCTTGTGGATGAAGATGCCCTGACGCTCGTACTCCGCTACGACCTTTTCCTGGATCATCGGGTCAAAGGTACGCAGGAACGACTCGTGGCGAATGAAGAGATGGGTCTCCGTACCGAGTGCGTGGAACATGCCAGCCATTTCGATTGCAATGTATCCAGCGCCAATGACTGCGACCTTCTTGGGTTGCTCCGCGAGATCGAAGAATCCATCACTGTTGAAGCCTAGTTCCTCGCCTTCGATACCGGTCTTATTTGGGCGTCCACCGACAGCAATGAGGATTTTCTTTGCATTGACATCCTGCACTGTGCCGTCATCAAGCTTCACCGACACGGTGTTCTTGGACTTGAAGGTAGCTGTCCCGTGGAGATACTCTACCTTGTCGTTTATAAGATTCTTCTCGTAGATCCCGTTCAGCCTCTTGACATATGCATCTCGCTTGTTCTTGAAGGTACTCCAGTCGAAGGGAGCAGTCTCTTGTATGCTGAAGCCATAGGGCTTTGCGTCGTGCCGGATTGTCTCAGCGATGGCAGCAGCATTCCAGGTGACCTTCTTTGGCACGCATCTGCATCTGTTCAGCGCCTGGAGTCTCCTTTCGAACTGTGTGACCACTCACCCGACATTGACACATGTACCTCCTAGTCTTGCATTTTCCACCACGATGGCCTTGACGCCGTACATGCCACTGGCTCTCCTTGCCGATGCCAGACCACCACTGCCCCCTCCGATGACCAGGTAGTCACACTCCTTCGGTGTTGGTGCCATGCTGATTGACGACGACGTAAAGTGACGCGATACCGAGGCAGCCCGCTGTGCAGCCGTTCTGGAGGGGATGGCGATTAGGAATCGCGAGGAGATGAGGGAAGACAGTTTGCCGACCTGTTACGGGGGTAGTCAGCGCTCCGCCCTGTATTTGTCGTGCAGCGGTATTACTCACTTGTAGTTGACAGAAGAGTAGAGTATTAGGAGTAGTGATGGGTTATAAGTTTCGCCAGGAGCACGTGGAACGGACGGTGTGGTGACGTTTTTGCTGCCGCGATCTATTGAGAGATCGAGGGGTGCTTACACTATCAACGAACTTTTGGCTGGGAAACTTTCGATCACATCAACTTGGGAGAGCCATGAAAACCTCCTCTTTCCCGGCGCGCCCTATTGCAAATATCTCAGGGCCACGTAATAATCAAGCTGGTACATGTGTTCTCCTTGTAGATAGTCTACAGTGCCTGTCGTCGATACCAGGATGGTTGTTCTCAGACACGATGGAGCAAATGCCCGAATGACGTCAATTTCAAGCTTCTATACATGTGCAGCTGCGAAGCTCCTAGATCTCTAGTTGACTGTTACTCCCAAGCTCTACCACATCGAACGGTCCAGACCTCGCGTCTAGCAGAGTGAGATCTACAGTCGACAGAGCGATCAGAGCGACATGACGACTCCGTAACGCGCATGCGACATTCCTGACTTGCATCATGGGCTCCCGCCTAAGCCAGCCCAAGGGCGTAGCCGGCATGACCGAAGCCTCGTACTCACGCCCTTCTCCCTCCCCTCTTCGCCGAGCCTTCAACTCGCGCCAAATCGTCGCGCCGGCTGCGGCTTTCACAATGGCTTGCATCCTGTTCGTGTACGCACGAACGAGCATACGAGCGGCGAAAGAGAATGCACAGAGACACCGACAGGCGGACAGTGGTGGGCAAGGCCTGGATTTGCTGAACGAGAGTCGAAGAAGGCACGGACGGATCGAGAAGCTGGAAGAAGGGGGAACGGTCAAGCAGCTCGCAAAGGAGGCCAAGGGCCAGCTCCTCGGGAAGCAGGAGGAGAAGGCTACAGAGGCCGAGGAGAAGAGGCTTACCGCACGAGAACAGGAGCTGAAGTTGAAGGCGGCCATGGGAAGGCGGAGAGAGGGTGATGGATCATGAAACCATGCGCAGCGTGGTCCGGAGATATCAAAACATTGTGATTAATGCTAGCTAGCGGGTAGCATGGAAGTAAGTATCGCCAAGTGCACCTTCAACCTGCGACTGTCAACCTGCGACTGTAAACATACTGTAACCTCCGAGTACCCTATCCAAATAAATCAAATTATATATTCCATCTGAAGTGGATCGCAAACCACGTACGTTACCTCGTCAATAGCACCCGGAACGCTTCTTCTATTCGGTCTTCTTCACGATGGATCAATGAGCGTCGGCGCGTGACGACACGTCCAGAACATGTAACAAGCAGCACTGTACCACGTGTATCATTCGACACGAAATGTCAAAATGCGCGTCATGGCTGTCGCCTGTCAGAGAACTCACTAGGCGGGGTCAGGCCGCACAAGATCATCTCATTCGCTTGCAAGGATGGCAGCTCAAGCATCTAGCCCGGAACACCGGCATCACCCCTGGAAGGAAGAAAGCGAACACTGCATTCGATCTGCTCGCGAGACTCGACACGCCCAATGGTCATGAACTGTACAAAAGCGTTGATATGGGAGTCAAAAACCTGGCGGTTTGCGTCGTGAGGCCCCATGGGAGCTCGAAGGGGCCCTCAAGTGCTTATTTCTCATTGGAATTATGGGAGCGATCAGATATCTTGACTGGTCGTAACACAAGTGCGGAATCCGAGGACTCTTCAGACTCAACGGCTGCCGCTACAGAGTCGACCACTAACGCCTACAGTCCAAGAAACCTTGCGCCTCACGCCGCTAGGGTGGCCTTCGCCCTTCGCAACGATCACGATCCTTCCCACATTCTCATAGAGCGACAGAGGTTCCGATCCATGGGAGGTGCGGCGGTGCAAGAATGGACACTAAGAGTCAATTCTCTAGAAGCTATGCTCTGGGCATCTCTAGAAACTCTCCGACAGGAGCAGCATCGTCGCCAAACTCCTTCTACACCCGGACGAATATTCTTTCCTGAGGTCATTGAGATGAATCCAGCTCGCATCGCAGCCTTTTGGAACGCCCGAGGTAGCAATTGGAGTCTTGAAGAGGAAGACATGGACCGATTAATACCTGATGCCTCATCAGCCACCAGGAAAGAAGCTGACAGCGAGGATCCGGCGAAACGCGGTATGGAAAAGTCGGAGAAGATCTCGCTGGTTCGCAATTGGCTGCAGTCGGGAGCTCTTGATGTGAAGCCTGCGTTGCAACCATTGGCGAGTGCCTTTATGCAGACGGGGCGAGCCAAAAAGGCTGATGGCGATATTATAATTAGCAAGAAAGACGATCTGGCTGATACCTGCGTTCAGGCTGTTACGTGGGGCCTGTGGCAACGAAATCGTCAAACGCTGACTGAGTATCTCACGGAGCTTCCTGGTGTCAAGGAGGCCACATAAAGAGCATCACAGAACTTGGAAGCTTTCTCATCGATTCAAGCCTTCCAAGAACCATACTCGGCCCACTCTGTCGATCTCCTTGATGAAGGTCTTGCTAGTAATGTCCAAAGCCCCGGCCGAGCGCTGGGCAGTTGAATGTGCCGGAGAGTGCTCATCAGGCATGTAGAATGGATTACGGAGGAGGTTGATATAGGCGTTGTGAATAGCGTGAAAGGCCTGTGACGTGTCAAAAGTTGGCACCATATTGAACAACGCAGATCCTACAGGATTGAGATCCGAATTCTTGAGACCAATAACGGTGGCACTCCTGCCAGCAGACTGAGGCTCCACGCTTCTACCCTCCATATCGATGACAATCACAAACTTGACACCAGTGTTTGTCAACCAGCCATACATGGCAAGTCTTTCATCGATAGCTTGCAGGAGACCAAAGTCTTGCCCAACGGGCTTCGATGGCATGCGAGCCTCAAAGATGTCCAGGCAGGAGGAGAGCATAAAGGAAAACTCCAGCTTGCTCCGGGGTTCCTTTTCGCCATCTGCAGGAAACAGGGCAATGTGCAAGGGATTGTTCTGTTGAAGGTCAGTGTTGTGGTTGCAGTATAATCTGAATTGCCTACATGTCTCCCTATGATGCCTATGCAGGCGATTGAAGGGACTCTTTGAGCCATTGTTTTACTTTGGTACTGATAATGATGGACTTGTTGCTGGTGGTGAAGCAAGGACTCTGGTATATCCATTTGACCAATGAGATGGCGGCTGAAGCTCTTACTTGGTGGTCTAGCCCGAATCGTTTTAGCGCGATCTGGAAATCGCGGACTCCCTCTGTGCATCATTGCTCGTTCATGAACGCCACTCTCTACCACTCCCCTCTCCACTCTCTCATTACGACTCTAACAGGCCTTCAATTCCTTCTTGAAAGCGACTGTTCGAAGATGCTCTACTCCACACGACCAGCCATGGCCATGGCTCTGCGAGGTGAGCCGGCAAATGTCACCACCACGAGGACTCTACTGACCTTCTTCATCAGCCCGGCCAGCAACTGCACTGCTTCCATTCCGGGGCGCACAAGCGGCATTCATCTCGAACTCGGCGACAAAGCGAGCGGAGCCTGTCACACAGAAGCCAGGTCTTGTCAGCGGAGCGCCCGGTACACCACCGCCCATGAAGACGATCAGCGGAAAAGATAGGACAGAGGTACCGTTGCCGAGCCAGGAGGGGAAGCAAGGTGTTATGCAATACGCACTGTAAGTGGCGAGATACCGACAAGGAGAGGATGCCTACAAGAGCGAAGGCTGACCACATCTAGCACAACCCTTGATCAAATCGCAAATTGGGCACGACAAGGATCGCTCTGGCCCATGACTTTCGGTCTCGCCTGCTGTGCAGTGGAGATGATGCACTTGTCGACACCACGTTACGACCAGGACAGGATGGGCATTATTTTCCGCGCCTCGCCCCGACAGTCCGACGTCATGATTGTAGCTGGCACACTTACGAACAAAATGGCCCCAGCTCTTCGACAGGTGTACGACCAGATGCCGGAACCGCGATGGGTTATCTCTATGGGTAGCTGCGCAAACGGAGGAGGATACTATCACTACAGCTACAGCGTTACGAGGGGATGCGACAGGATCGTACCCGTGGATATCTATGTTCCGGGCTGCCCACCCACGGCCGAGGCGCTGATGTTCGGTATTTTCCAGCTGCAGAAGAAGATGCGGCATACGAAGATCACAAGGATGTGGTACAGGAAGTAAGATTTGGATTGGCTTTAGCTGGAGGGATGATGATCCTAGGGCGGAGAGACACATGACGCGATCACCTTCTGTATATTTCGGCGCATACCGGGCGTATATTAAAGCGCACAAGGAGCAGCCTGCATCGTTGCTTTTGTTGCGCAATGCATAGCTTTAGACGAGACGAAAATGGAAGACCTGTACATTCAATACTTTTGACGCTAGTTTACACGACTGTGGATTGCTTCACGGGAGTGCGTCGTTGTCAATGTGTGCGTGTTGTATGTTGTACGTTGTATTCCTGTGCCGTGGATGTCATGTGTTCCATCTAGTGATGCACACTGCACGTCTGCACCGATTCTCCTACCCCTAATCTGCCCCCACGCATGTCCCCGTGGCCCACTTAATGGCGAGTGGCATGCTCGATTTTCATTGACGGCTGCACCACGACAATACAACGCATCTCGATAGGATGACACAGGCATCTATGGTAAAAGCACCCGAGGTCCAGCAGACACTTTGCTGAATCGCTGCTAGAAGGAGGCTGAAACGAGGGCATTTGCGCAATCGTAGGATAAGTTCGGACCGGACTTGAGCAGCTCATTCGGTCATTGAAGCAAAGTGCGAATTCGCCAGACGAGTACTTCTTGTGTAACTGTCCTGTCGTCAGCAAGCTCGCAGAGTGTCCGAAGATACCGATGCCGATGGGCATTCTAAACCTGTCCGAAACCAGAGAGAAGTGACTAAACTCGCCCACACTATCATGTCCATTGTCCTGAGAAAGACTTCTGGTAGTAATGTGATAGTCTAGAAGATCTCCAAGGTGGGCAATCAAGCTATGCAGAGGGAAATTAGTCTGCTGCGAAAGCTTTCCCACGTAAGCTCCATCCACGAGCCTTGCCCACCTAGTGATGCTCTCAATCTAGAGTACGTTGCCCTCCCAACACTTGATCGATATAGGGAGTCGGCCTCGTCGATCACAGTGCTTCAAACATTACCCCGAAGAATGCCGGGAACACTTGCCTTCATTGCTAGCCATCACATCGAGCATAATGATATCAAACTTAGCAATATTCTCATTGATGCAGGCGAAATGAAGCTCATCGACCTTGGTATGGCTACGAGTGCCCTTCAAGATAGGTCAGCCATCGGAGGCACGCCAGCTTATGTCCCGCCCGAGGTCATGATTGACGAGTTTGAGCCCGGGAAACGTGACGTCTTTGCCCTCGGCATCATCTTGTTGGATATGCTCAAGATACTGGAACGTCCGAAATTGAGTAGGTGCACATCTCGAATCCGCACGGAGGGCAGCAAGGATCGAGATGCAATGAAGGGGTGACTCATAGATATTCAGACCAAAGTCAACACCTCACCAGAGCATCATTCATGACCTAAGAACATGCTTTCCGCTTATCCAAACAGTCGGTATTCGGCAAGAGAGCTCGCGGGCATTGTGGACAAGCTTATAGCAAAGAAGAGATTACGATTGTAGACGTTCAGGTGTCTAGGTCACCTGCACTATCAGAATGGGGAGTGCGCTTTGCGAGGCGAGAGGTGGAAAGTGCGCCAAGCTAAGATCACGTGATTGTTCGACCTCAGCGCGGAGCCAGGCTGCATGTCGCTATTTGTATGCCTACTGACCATATTTCTCGTATTTTGAAGAGAATGTCATGAGAATCATAGTAGTGTAAACATACATCGTAGCAGCTTGGCGCAATTTTTGGCCACGCGCTGAAGAAATTGTATCCAGAGAACGACCGTCGACATTCCCAGATTACCCCCAGGGTCCTGGTTTTGCCACTCTCATTAGTCTTGAGGCTTCACGACCACTTGAACCATCGTACGGGACATTTGTTGTTTACAAGATCAACATATTCTATAGTTGCAACCTTTGGGATTGTGACCCGACTCGCAACATGGTACCGCCGCTAATACAGCCGTCGCCACCTTGTTCGAAGCGGAAACGCGACGCGACTGATGGGCCAGCCCTGAACGACCGACGCGTCAAGAAGATCGATGTTGGGAGAGCAAAGAACACAAGCCATCCGAAAGACATTATAGACCTTACTGGAGATGATGATCCCCAAATGGTACGTGTTCAGAAGAAGGCGAGCGGCTCCCGGCGCAGACCCAGCGCTGGACCTTCAGGGGTGTCTGAAAAGGCAGGCAAGAAACAAGAAGACAAAGCAGGCAAGGCACACGAAGAGAAGCGACTCGCGAGGTAAGTCCACTTGATCCGTCGACCAGACCCTCCTGACCTGGCAGGTTCCGCAACACGCCTCCCCACAGATACTGGGACTACCACCACCGCGCCACCACGCAACGCATGTTTGTCCTCGACCGCACCCGACCCGGCACCATCCCCTGCCCGCACGCCCACCCGTCGTGCCCGTCGGAAACCCTCACGGTAGCCGGCAGCACAGGCAACGTGTACACTGTGAGCATCACGCACGTACCCCGGTGCACATGCCCGGACTTTCAAAAGGGCAACAAGCAATGCAAACACATCATCTACGCACTCGTCCAGGTCCTCAAAGCGCCCTTTCACATATCCTACCAGCTCGCCTTTTTGACCTCGGAACTCGTCGAGATCTTCGCGCATGCGGGGCCATTGCCCGTGGACACGGTGGGCAAAGGGGATAGAGATGGTAAACGCCGGCCGGTCGAGGGCGACTGTCCGATTTGCTGCTGCGAGCTCGACGAGGGCGCCGAGGAAGTGGTGTGGTGCAGGGCGGCGTGCGGGAATAATCTGCACAAGAGCTGTTTCGAGCAGTGGGCGGCGAGTCGGCGGGGGGTGGAGGTGACGTGTCCCTATTGTAGGACGGGGTGGAGCGAGGGGGGCGATTTGAAAGAGTTGAGTCGGAAGGGGAGGGTAGGCAGGGAGGGCTATGTCAACCTGGCGCAGGAGTTGGGATTGAGCGGTCAGAGGGATTATGGGAGTTACCATCCGTTTTGGGTGCGAGGGAGATTGAGGGATGGGATGGTCGACGAGGGGGGCGAGTGGGAGGAGTCGTATTGATGTGCTCGTCGTTGACGCGAGTGTTGCTACTATGGGAGATGAGACAGACGCTTTTGCTGCGGAAGATGCGCTAGCTATCCGTGTCGAATCGAGCTGCCAAGGTCGTGATCATACCTTCTGTTGGCATGCGGGTGACCACGCTCGCAAACGGGAGTCTTGGCGTTCGGCCAATACTCACGTCATGAGTACTGTGAGCTTCACAAGATTACAATATCAGATCTTCACCCGCGGCATCACATGTCAGAAAGGACCCGTAGATGGGCGTGCCTGTCGATCTGGACATGCCGAACCCCTCTTCAGGACGTCGACGAAGAAAACATCATCTCGGGGTTTGAGTGCGGGGTACAGAGGTACAGCGAGGTCTGGAATCTCTGGTCAAAGGCAGATCGGCTGATGAGCCGAATTTTTTTGGGGGGCTGCTGACCATATGCCCTGTCGTGGATGCTGAGCGAGGTACGAGGAATTATGCACGACTCCAATACGAGGTGCGAGCTTGTGAGAACGAAGGCGTAGTTCTTTTCCCCCATAGGAGAACAATTACTTATGCACGACATAACTAGTCACACTCAATTGATTCCCCCGGGATTCGGCCCGCAAGCGAGTTGTGCTTTGTATGGTACCACTCATCCGGATACACTATTTCCCCGCAATACGGCATGATCGGAAGTTTCGGGAGTTCCATTGACATGAACGCACAACACACCTTTGCCCGTAACTAAACCAGTACCACACCGCCTGATGCCAAATCATATGCTGCGGTATGCTACAGGATCCATCTCTTCCCTCGCCAGTCTGATCTCAATCGCCTGAGGGTATTGACTTTCGCCATTGCTCCTCGCGTCGCTCTCTCGCTTACACGCATCATGGGCATCTCCCGCCCACCGCTGGAAGAGACAATTCAGTTTTCGCTAGTGTCATGTCGATCTCCCCAGAGAAAAAATCAACTTGCCTTCTCGCATGGGCTGTTTTCGTAACTTTGTCCCCGCGATGCGACTCATCATCTCCGCATCGAGCCACCTGACCGGATTCTCATCTGCCTTGAACTTCGCTGCTCGAGCGACCGGCGGGTCATGCCACCTCCGAACTGGCTTGTGTCTCAGCGATTGGTCAGGCACCGCGCCCGTTCGTTGAGAAGCTCGCGCCGTGCAACATGGTCATGGTATGCTATAAAGATAAACGTACACCCGGCCTCGAGAAACACGATACGTGTCTCCGGCAGCAGCTGTCTCGGCTTTGACTACGAGTCGGTCCAGGACTACTACCGCTAGCATGCTGCAGCACTTCACTCTCTCCCTCCTGGCCCTCGCCGCCACTGCCGTCGCTGCACCTCTGGACGGGAGACAGACAGGCCCCTCTGTGAAAGTCGCCAATGGCACCATCGTCGGCACCACTGCGAATGGCATCGACTCCTTCCGCGGCATTCCCTTTGCTGAGCCCCCTCTTGGACCTCTCCGGTTGAAGCCCCCCCTTCCCTACAACAGGCAATATCCCGGTGGAACCTTCCAAGCCACCCAGGCCGGAGCAGCATGTCCCCAATTCGCCCTGCAGACCAACACTAGCAGTCTGCCCAACGACGTCCTTGCCCTGCTCGCCAACAGCCCTCTTTTCCAACAAGGCTTGCTCAATGCCAAAGAGGACTGTCTAAATCTCAACGTGCAGCGACCAGCTGGCATTGCAACCAACGCTAAGCTGCCCGTCGTCTTCTGGATCTATGGTGGAGGCGAGTTCTGCACACTCACTGCATGAGTCTAGACTAACATCAAAGCAGGCTTCGAGGCGGGCTCGGCCGGTATGTACGATGCTACCAAGTTCCTGCAAGAGGGCATCAGTGGTCTTGCTCGCGGCAATCCCGTCATCTACGTCTCCGTAAGCTACCGCGTTGGAGGCTTTGGTTTCCTTGCCGGCAGGGAACTCCAAGCCGACGGAAGCACCAACCTTGGTCTGCGCGACCAGAGACTCGGTCTCGAGTGGGTTGCCGAGAATATTGCTGCATTCGGCGGCGATCCAGACAAGGTGACCATCTGGGGAGAGTCTGCCGGTGCCATTTCCGCTTTCGATCATACCATCATCAATGGCGGCGACAACACCTATCGCGGGAAGCCACTGTTCCGCGGCGCCATCCTCAACTCTGGCAGTATCGTTCCCGCCGAGCCCGTCGACACGGCCAAGTCCCAAACCGTTTTCGACACCGTCACCTCCAACGCCGGCTGCGGTGGCGCCGCCGACAAACTGGCCTGTCTTCGCGCCCTGCCCTTCCAGCGCTTCCTGAACGCCGCCTCCACGGTCCCCAACATCTTCTCCTACCGTTCCCTCGACCTCTCCTATCTCCCCCGCCCTGACCCCGCAAACTCCTTCTTTTCCACCTCGCCCGACCTCGCCGTCGCCAGCGGCGCCTTTGCCAAAGTTCCCATCATCTGCGGCGACCAGGAAGACGAGGGCACCCTCTTCTCCCTCACCACCTCCAACATCTCCAACACGGCCCAACTCACCACCTATCTCCAGTCCTACTTCCCCGTCAGCGGCCACGATCTCGTCCCCGGCCTCGTCGCCACCTACCCAGACCTCCAATCCGCCGGCAGCCCCTTCCGCTCGGGCATCCTCAACGTCATATATCCGGAATTCAAACGCCTGGCCGCCATCCTAGGCGACGTCACCTTCACCCTGACTCGCCGCTCCTACCTCTCCCGCATCTCCTCCCAGGTCCCCGTCTGGTCCTACCTCGACTCCCACCTCGCCGGCACGCCGGTCCTGGGCACCTTCCACGCCTCCGACGTCCTCGAAGTCTACTTTGAGCTCCCAAACGCCGTCCCCGCCACCACTTACCAGACCTACTATCACAGCTTCATCAACTTCCTCGATCCAAACGTCATTACCACTCGTGCCCCTCTGATCAACTGGCCGCGCTACTCGAACCAGAACCCCCAGCTGCTGCAGCTGCAGACTTTTACGAATAACCTGCTAAAGGACGACTTTCGCCAGGCCAGTTTCAATTATATCGACAAGAACTATGGCAATTTCAGGATCTAGCGGTGCCGAGTGAACAGCAGAGAGGGTCGAACACACGAAAACTTTGGGGAGAGGGGGTGATAAACGAGATGGAATGAACCTAAAAGGAACAATGAAGAGAGAACCAGAGGAAGAAAAGGGCTAAGCCGCTGTACCGAGAGAAAAAAAAAATAATGTTCAAAAAACACGTCCAAAACAAACAAAACGGGCCTCCTCCTGTTCCCGGACTAATAAAATGATCAAATTCCTCCCCCAAAGTGCAAGCAATACCATTACCACTGTCCACGAGACTTCTGAACCCCCCTTCTCAACCGCCCCAGTTCATCCCTTTCCCTTTCCTGTACCCCGCGCAGCAAGTCCATGGTACTCGCTCGAACCGGCTCGCTGTCCCTGCCCACACGACGCTTCTCGTTCTCGCCCCCCGTGTCCCTTTGCCCACCATCTCCCTGCCCTTCATCGTCCTCCATCCTCGTACGCACTGTATCGTAACGACTCGCCCCACTGACCGGCCTCTGCCGCTCCCCGTGGACCTCGTCTCCAAAATGGACTTCACCGCTCGCTTGTCTGCCAATATCTGCACACAGGACCCCAGTGCTCACCTCCCTAGCATCACGAGTCGCGCACCGCTCCGAAGCGTTCAACGACCGAACCTTCTCGAACGAGAATCCAGGTGATCCCCCGGACCTGCTCCGCCCAGAGCGTATCGTACTGATGAGGCTGATGGACCTGTACTGGCCCTTGCGGTCGTCCACGACCGTCACGGACGGGAAGCGGCGGACCGTGACTCCCTCTCTGGCGTCGTCTTTCCTGCAGCAACTCTGCTGGTGACTCGAAGCTGTTGTAGGTTTGGCATCTTGTGTTGTCTCGTTCTCGGGACGTGTCTGAGAGTGCTTCACAACCTGCCTCGGCTCCATGGGTACGTTTTCTGGTGATGCCGACTCCGACTCTGACGAGGACCTGTCTTCCACGTCGCCTGCGAAAGCAACGCAACGGCCCCTGTCTTCCACTTCCGGAAGGTATAGCAGACTTTTGGCCTTGGGACTCAGCTTCGACCCAGTCACTGATTTCGGCACAGGAGATATTAGGGCCTTGACGTCTCGTTGCTTATCGGCATACCGCTGCCTGTCAATCTTCAAGTCCCTGACACCCTTGAATTTGTTTTCGACATTGCTGCTGTTCGAGAAGAATCCCTTCAGACCACGCTGGCTTTTGACACTTCGCATCTTCTTCGTGCCCACAAGTTCACCTCTTCCAGTGGACAGAGTCTCGGGCAAGGGAATTTTTCTGGCCATCTCGACTTCACCATCAGCAGACTTCTTTCCAACATCCGCTCTGTCCGATGTTAAGGTCCTCTTGCTTGGGCAATCGCTCGTCTCACCATCCAGCGATCCAGGAAGCATGATACATTCCCGCTGATACTCCCCAGCTCTGAACAGCGCCGACGTACGAGGCGAGAGCGACTTTCCTCCGATGCGAAGAATGGCTTCGTCAACCGCGCCATCAAGCGTAAGTGCCGGATCACCAGGCATCTTAGCCACCATCTCGGTCGGAAGTTCGGCTCCAGCGTCCGTCGGCCGGACTCCAGGGTTAGGTGTAGGAGCAGGAGTCAGCGGATCCATCATGTCAGATCCCTTTGATGAGGTCCTCGTATGTCGTCTACTCGACAAATCTCCAGAAGTATTTCGCTTTGCAGCTTCGAAAGTCGGCGTCCTCAGCAATCCCCTCATTTCGATATCTGCATTGCTTTTACCCTTTCGACCGGCATCTGCACTGTGACTTCTCACGTCTCCGGCCCTCGCCCTCTTCCTCTCCCTTCCGTCCTTGCCAGTCCTCACGCTATCCTCCCCCTTGACATCGGCCTCGTGGCTTCCCCAAGACGGCAGAACCGGCGGCAAGACCTCCAATTCCGGATCCCTTAAGCGTCCTCCGGTAGCTACGCTCGTCCTCCTCAACCCTCCCATCCCCGAGAACAACCCCGAGTAATACCGTAACACCCTCCTCACTTTTCCGTCGCTCGGCCGAATTGTCAATCCTAGTCGTGTCCGCCATCCCTCCTTGGCCCTTCTCCGTTCCGTCTCGCGGGTCTCATTCGCCTGCCCTTCCTCCCACCAATCCCTCACCCTCACTCCATCACTCTTCCCCGCCGATCCTGTCCTCAAAGGCCTCGAATGTGACGGATATCTGGACCAAGAGGCAGGCGGTACTCCAGGCATTATGCTTGTAATGGTTGGCACCGAGCCCCTGTCTTGTATCGTCGTCTTTCTCCTCCCCTCTGTGTTTGCCAGCCCAGCCGTAGCAAACGGCATACTCCTCGCCTTCTTCACCCCTCCCCCTACGCCAAAGGGATCCACCTCATCCCCATCCCCGCGCTCGGGACTCGAAGCCGGACCAAAAGACATGTGAAACGCTGGGCCCTCTTCTTCTACCCTATCCTTTCCCCTGAATCGGAAGAGCGCCGCCTTCTCCAGCTGATGCTTCTGCAACGCTTTCTCCATGAGACTCTGCTCGCCCGATTTTGCACTCGGTCCAAAGAGCGGACTCGCGCGCGAAAGTGGCCGGGCAGAGTGACCGAACCTATCCTCGCCATCGTTCTCGGGCTGGAAAGAGATATTGAAGGTAGACTTGTGGCGGCGGGAGTCGCCTTGGATTGTGAGGTTGCGCTCGTAGGATTCGAGAGATTGCGAGCCGGGGATCTGGGGTTGGGAAGTGCGGGCTGAACGGATGAAATCGGTCGAGGGCGACTGTGAGGGCTCGATGATGGAGATGCGAGGGGAGACGGAGGAGCGGGCTGGACTTGGTGGGGGAACAGAGAGGGAGGTGCCCTGCTCCGAGAGACCGTCTAAAGTGCTAATGGCAGGACAGCGGCGATTCGCTGGGATCTTTGCCGGCTTTGACTTTTGTAGTCGTCTTCGTCGAATGTATTTGGCAATACGGAAGATTGAGCGCCGCTTCTTGACTGGGGGTTCCAAGTCTTTGGCAGGGTTGAGGTTCTCGCAGAACCTGCTGCGTCGGCTGATGCTGCTGGCGCTACTCACACGTTGAAGATGTGCGCGCGCATGAGGCGGTTGGTCCTCATTTGTAGATGCTTCCTCGCGACGCCGTCTCGGTGATGCATTGCATGGTGGGCTACCGGATCTCGGATGACGAGGCAACGTGGCAGACGGGATGATGTAGGGCACCTTGATCGATTCAGTGGGATGTGAGCCAGGCGGAGGGTTGTCATCAAGGCTGTATTTAGAAGAAGATATCAAAGGTCGTTTGACGCCAACCTCGGGTTTTGCTGCCAAGTCGATGGGTTTCGGGTAGAGAGCCAGACCATCCGAGCTGGTCTCTTCGTGATGGCCGTCCTAAGGCTTACCGATGGCGTGGAATGGGCTTCCTTCCGAGGAATCACATGTCCAATGGCGCAGTGAAGGCTGAGAACTGGTAAGGGATGATCGTATCTCGTTTGGTTGATCTACAATGGGTCGTTGGCATTCATCACTACTCGTGAATTCGTCACTACTCGTGATGCCCGTCGATGGTGCTGATCTCATCCGGCAAGACGGACACTGGCCATCGAAGCATTTAGTGGTCCTTGAACACTCGAGCAAGGCGGCGAAGGCTTGCCTGACACTTTGGGCTCGCTGCGGCTGGACTTCGTGCGTTTTTGAACTATCATTACTCTCGGTTCGTCTTTCCATGACTCTGGCCAGATGAGAGCATGTGTCGTGTGCCGCTGGTGGTATTCGACCGCGACTGCTCGGTGCAGGCATAAGTTCCGGCATGGTGAAGACACGGTCCGGCACTTTCTTGCTGTCTTTGTAAATGCAGACACGCACGTCTAGAGCTCCGTCCATGACACAAGGAGCACTGGAGGATCGAGCTAGATGTCGCCTCTGAGCCCGCAAGGTCTGCTGGCTTGGCGAATCGGGGACGGGTTCCATGCTGACAGTGGCCCTATCGACGGATCAGAAGCATATTATGATCAGACTATGCGATCGTACCTATTCACAAACGGTGCCAGCCACTCAAAGCTAGATATCTTCGGCCTCTGCTCATTGTGTGCGGGAGTGATGACCCTCTGGCGCCGTTCAGTATCGAGGGGTAAGGCGGTGATTTGGACCGATTTGGCGTCCGAGTCGTATCCATCGGCAGAATTGGCCACGTTCTCGATCGTCATACTCTGGACTGGAGAGTCAGTCGTCGGTTTGGAGCGACGATGACGCAGTCGACTTGGGCGAGCTCGCAGAGACGCAAGACTCTTGCTCGAGATCAGTGACGCCCGGCTGAGCTGTCTCTTGATCTTCCTGGTGAAGCTGGGAGATCTAATGATTCGGTCGTAAAGAGCAGGACGACGATGCAAGAGCGGGATGGAGTGGGGATGATCTGCCGGCAAGGATGCAGCTACGAATATGCGGTTCAGCTGTATACGATCTTCCTCAGAAAGCTTGCGTTCACCAGGGACGTTTTGTCTTCGCTTCTTTGGGTCGATGAGTGCTGATCTCGCAGGCAGCAAGTCCGGCGAGTCTATGCGATGTTCGGCGCAACAGGGATCGGCCGCCATGATATGTCCGACGCGAAGCGAGGTCTGGGATGGTGATGTTAAGATGCAATGTTAAGCTAGCCGCAGTGAATGATACCAAAGGCACTAGTAATTTGTCCAGAAGCCAGATGGTACGGTCGCGACGTCAACTCACAGTCGGAGGATACATACGCCTGGAATCACTTGTACGAGAGGTGTTGGTCGTACTTGCCATCTCACTTCACCAGATGACAAACTGAGGCGTATCCACGTCGTGGACAGAACGCAGGTCCACGCTGACGAACTCACCATCAGCGTGCTATGGCATCCAATATCACCATGGCGAATCTGGATGGGCACGACTCTGACAATGTATGTATCCTTTGGGGGCCCAGCGCGGACATGAACTGGTGACACGACGTGGCCATACCTGTTCGGCGACTACGAACTGTCCGCAAGCGAGGCTCTTCAACGTGAATAACAAGACACCCAAGTCAAATCTTAGTATCTGGGAGAGATTGTCCCAAGTTCGGAGTCCGACGGAGCGCGAACACAGATGCCCTTGATCACCGCGTCCGGGGATCGTGTGCCAATCGTGAGGGGGAGTCTCAGGGACCAATCTCAGACCGCTGAGCAGGCCTGACTAGATTGAGGGTCGCAGATGTGCTCGGAGAATTAAGCGCGGCTGAAACGCAGACTCGCCGAAGGTGCTGTGTGCGTGTGGGAATCACTTGTCGTCGATGTGGGAAAGCGACCCTGGGACAAGGTGAGCCGTCGCCGAAGGTTGGGGAGCTCACTTGACTTGACCAATCACAGTCGCGTTTCGGGAGTCCAGGGCCGAATTGGTTCGTGGCTTTGAGCGGCAGGGAAAAGTCATCCGAAGCTCTGACCACATCGCACAATCTGCTCCGGTTACCTTGCAATACTCCCATCCCACCTTTTATTACCCTCGACACCCCTCCTTCGCCCATTCCTCTCCCACACCGCTTTTCCCCCTTCCTTCACCACATTCAAGACACTTTCAAACGTCGTCGATTGACTTTGTTTCTTCCGACCACGCCACACACACACACATACACAAAACAGAATATTCAGACCACAAGAGCCCTGCCCAAGATGGTTCAGTCAGCAGTGCTCGGTTTCCCTCGCATGGGACGCTTGAGGGACTTGAAGAAGGCGAACGAGGCATACTGGGGCGGCAAGCTGTCACAAGAAGACCTCCTCGCAGAGGGCAAGAGGCTTCGTCTCGAGCACTGGAAAATCCAAAAGGATGCCGGTGTTGACATCATCCCCTCCAACGACTTCGCCCACTACGACCATGTTCTCGACCACATTCAGATGTTCAACGCCGTGCCAGAGAGGTACACCAAGCACAAGCTCGCTCCCATTGACGAGTACTTTGCCATGGGACGTGGACACCAGAAGGATGGCGTCGACGTTCCTGCACTGGTACGCTTGCTCTTCACTCTCTCCTACCCCGCCAGTGCCCCGCTGACATGAATCGCAGGAAATGGTCAAGTGGTTTGATTCAAACTACCACTACGTCAAGCCCACTCTTCAGAACGACCAGACCTTCTCCCTCGTCTCAGACCCTAAGCCGGTCGTACAGTTCAACGAGGCCAAGGAAGCTGGCATCGTCACTCGCCCAGTCCTGCTCGGACCTGTATCCTTCCTCGCTCTCGGCAAGGCCGACCGTGGGCAGAACGTCGAGCCCATCGATCTCCTCGAGAAGCTCCTGCCCGTCTACGTTGAGCTCCTCAAGCAGCTCAAGGCTGCCGGAGCCGAGACTGTCCAGATTGATGAGCCGGTTCTGGTCTACGACCTGCCATCCCGCATCAAGGATGCTTTCAAGCCCGCTTACCAGGCCTTGACCGCTGCTGGTCCCAAGCTCGTACTCGCGACATACTTCGGCGATATCGTCCACAACTTCGATGTTGTCGACGCTGCGCTCAAGGATGTCTACGCCCTCCACGTTGACCTGGTCCGCAACCCAGAGCAGCTCGAGTCTGTCATCTCTCACCTTGGGCCCAACCAGATCTTGTCTGCTGGTGTCGTCGATGGACGCAACATCTGGAAGACCAACTTCAAGCGTGCCATTGAGATTGTCGAGTCTGCCATCCAGAAGGTCGGAAAGGACCGCGTCATTGTCGCTTCATCCTCGTCTCTCCTCCACACTCCCCATACTCTTGCCAACGAGAAGAAGCTTGACGCCGAGGTCGCTGACTGGTTCTCCTTTGCTTCTGAGAAGGTCATCGAGCTTTCTGTCATCTCCAAGGCTGTCACTGAGGGTCCTGCTGCCGTCCGCGAGCAGCTCGAGGCCAACGCCAAGTCCATGCAGAGCCGCGCCACTTCCAAGCGCACCAACAACCCGGCGGTCAAGGAGCGCCTCAGCAAGGTCACCAAGGAGCAGTACAGCCGCCAGTCTGCGTTCCCCACCCGTTATGCCCAGCAGAAGGAGCTCCTCAAGCTTCCTCTCTTCCCCACCACCACCATCGGCTCCTTCCCCCAGACTAGCGAGATCCGTGTTCAGCGTAACAAGTTCACCAAGGGCGAGATCACAGAGCAAGAGTACGAAAAGTTCATTGAGAAGGAGATTGACATGGTTGTCAAGATCCAGGAAGAGCTTGATTTGGATGTCCTTGTCCACGGCGAGCCAGAGCGTAACGACATGGTTCAATACTTTGGCGAGCGTCTCGATGGCTATGCCTTCACCACGCACGGTTGGGTGCAGTCTTACGGCTCCCGCTGCGTGCGACCTCCCATCGTTGTTGGCGACGTCTCTCGTCCCGCCCCGATGACGGTCAAGGAGAGCAAGTACGCTGCCAGCATCACCAAGAAGCCCATGAAGGGTATGCTGACTGGACCGATCACTTGCCTCAGGTGGTCTTTCCCCCGTGACGACGTTCACCAGTCGGTCCAGGCTGCTCAGCTCGCTCTCGCCCTCCGTGATGAGGTCGTTGATCTCGAGGCTGCCGGTGTCTTTGTCATCCAGGTCGACGAGCCTGCCCTCCGTGAGGGTCTCCCTCTCCGCTCCGGCAAGGAGCGCGAGGCGTACCTCTCCTGGGCGGTAGACAGCTTCAAGCTCTCCACTGCGGGTGTCAAGGACTCCACTCAGATTCACTCTCACTTTTGCTACTCCGAGTTCCAAGACTTCTTCCACGCTATTGCCGCTCTCGACGCCGACGTCTTGTCGATCGAGAACAGCAAGTCTGACGCCAAGCTCCTCAAGGTCTTCATCGACGAGGCCTACCCACGCCACATCGGACCCGGTGTCTACGACATCCACTCACCCCGTGTCCCCTCTGAGCAGGAGATCCGTGACCGCATCGACGAGATGTTGGCATACCTCAAGCCGGACCAGCTCTGGATCAACCCCGACTGTGGCCTCAAGACGGTAAGAAGACTCCTTCATTCCTATGACATGTACATACTAACCTATCCCAGCGTCAATGGAAGGAGACCAAGGAAGCTCTCGAGCACATGGTCAAGGCGGCTAAGCACTACCGCGAGACCCGCGCATAGATGTTCTTCATCGTGCCGCACCAGAGCCCGCAGCACTCAACAGCTGTCGGCCATCCACCTCTTGATTGAGCGTGGATTGTACTTTACCAGTACACATTACTTCAACTCTATGACCTTAACGTCGTAACGAAAGATGATTCTCAACGAAGGGAAACAGGATTCAACATGTCAATTAGCGATTTGCTTTTTAAACAAAAGTTCTTCGGCGTGCGCGCTGTATGCATGGTAAACAGCGGGCGAATGATTCAACAGACAAAATGGAAAGATACCCCATGACTGCGTGCGTCAGTCGATGATTAAGTGATTCAACAGATCACCATGATGGGCGGGATTATACAAGGCGAATGGTAGGATCTCAACGATCCGGTGGGTGCATATATTTGAGAGTGAGCGAGGGGACGAAGCGTTACTTTTCAAGCTCTGCTGTGCTGTAGTACTAGGTAGCGGAAGAATAGAATATGTCTGAAGACTTGCTCGTCCTCTGCCTTCTCTGATCAGGTTATTACTGTGGGAGCGTGAGGCAGGATGTGTGTTTGTATCTGGCATGGTCGTCCTCTCCGCCGATAAGCGATGTCCGACTCCGATGCCGACTACACGAATTCCAACGTCATGGGCGTCAAAACTCGCGATTTGGCTGCCCCGCTAGCACGATCTGTCTGCTGCGCGTGATGGCCGCCAGCCATGGAAAAGTGAAAACTCGAGCTGATGCAGCGGTGTGAGTGGTAAGTCAACTCTGGCGTTTAATCGTCCCATCGCCATTGAGCATCATCTTCTCGGTTTCTCCCATAATTTTCTCCGAGCAGCGCACCTCACGACTCGAACTTGCATCCGGGAACAGAGCCTGTCCATCTTTCTGTGAAGGCCACCTCTGAGACGAGCAAGAGAGAGATAGAGAGATAGAGAGGGAGCAGAGCGCGTTGAAAAAGCGAACCAGCGCTTTCTTTCAAGATGGAGGCCCTCAAGTCGTTCGCGTACGACAAGCAGAGGCAGGTTCGTCGTCCCCTCTTCCGACACCATGGCCCTGCAATCGACGCTCCCCTCTCCCCCCGTGCATTTGTCCCAAAACAGCCCTGAGTACTGACACCCCGGCGTACAGGTGGTCCTCTTCTCGGCCACGGCCATTGCCCTCTACGGCTATGACCAGGGCATGATGTCCCTGATCAACACCAACTACTCGTACCTGGACACCATGGGCATCGCGTCGTCGTCCCCCATCGTCGGCGTCATCGTCTCGGTCTACTATCTCGGCTGCGCGGTGGGCGCGGTCATCTTCTCCATGATCGCGGATCGGTACGGCCGCAAGGCCGCGCTGTTCGGGTGTCTCGCCACGGCGTCGCTGGGGAACCTGATGATGTTCGTTGCGGGCCTCGGGTATGATCGTGGGGCGCTGAGCGTCATGCTGCTGGGCAGAGTGGTCATGGGTCTCGGTGTCGGGGGCGTGGACAGCGTTGTGCCCGTCTACAGCAGCGAGTTGTCCGAGGACGAGAGCAGGGGCAAGGCCCTGGCGCAGGAGTTCCAGAGCAATATCTTTGGTCTGAATATGGCGTTTGCCATCAATTTGGGCATCACGATTGGTCTGGGCAAGTCGAACCAGTGGGCTTGGAGGGTGCCGATCATCGTCATGCAGGTCTACCCCGTGTTGCTGTTGAGTTTCATTGGCATCTTGCCGGAGAGCCCGAGGTGGTTGGTTTTCCATGGCAGGGAGGACGAGGCGAAGAGTGCGTTGCAGACCATCTACGGAAAGGAGGCGGAGCAGCAGCTGGATCAATTGGTGGAAAGCAGCAAAGAGGAGAGCAAGGGGGTTGGCTATATGGACATGCTGACGCCGGGCCATGATCAGTTCCATCCGACCATCATCACCATCATGGGCCAGGTCAACCAGGCGCTGACCGGATATGGAGCGGTGAGCGTGTACGGCCCGCAGATCTTCGAGCTTCTGGGCTATGGCGTGAGGATGAGCGAGTACCTGACCCAGGGCAACTACATCAGCTACTTCTTCCTCATGACCTTTGCCTGGATGCTAGTCGACGTGGTCGGTCGAAGGGCGGTCCTGCTATGGGGTTCCGTCGTCTTGACCGTCTGCTTCGTCCTCCTCACGCTCTTCGGCGGTCTGGCAACGGACCACATCAAGTACGGCATCGAGCAGGCATCGGTCGCCATACCGGGCGTAGTCGCTCTCTTCATCGCGACAGGAGCATTTGGTATCGGCTGGCTCGCAACGATCTGGGTAAGAGAAACCTATAATATCCCCTTTCCTCGTGCCCCCCCCCCATTGCAGCAAAGACCATATAACTGACCTGCCCAACCAGCTCATCCCCACGGAAATCTTCCCCACCACCGCCCGCGCCCAGGGCACCGCCATCTCAGTCATCATCTGGGGCATAGCCAACTTCGCCGTGACCCTCGCCACGCCCATCATGTTCAACAACCTGTCCTACTGGCTGTTCCTCGTCTTTGGCGCCACAAACCTCTTCGCGGGCACCTGGACGTACTTTTACCAGCCAGAGAGCGGCGGCCGCAGCTTCGAGGAGAACCTCGAGTTCTTCGACAAGGCCAAGGAGAAGGGCACGTGGCGGGTCGACAAGGTCGATGGCGGCAAGTACAGGGGTATGCCTGAGCCCGAGGACGAGGAGAGGCGGCCCCTGTTGAGTCGGATGGCGGAGCAGGCTACGACGTAGACGGAGATCACACGATGTGAACTGACTAGGAAAATGGAGAAGGTGGGAAAAGGTTTCTGAGATGCTAAGGGGGGAGAGGGGAGACGCTGAGCAAGCTTTCACGATCTCACAACGCCCAATTTTGACATTTACGACAGTAGAGGATGACAGTACAAATCATGGGTTTTTTCTTTGGTCCAGCAAGCGAAGACCGGGCAAGTATTAGAATGCAATTTTCTCTCTCTATGTAACGTTCTATGCAATAATCATTGACCCCCATGATCGGGGCGTGATGCAGTGCCGCCAATTGATGTATCCCAAACGCTCAATTCCCAAAAACGCCGTGCTATTGTCTTGTTGGAGCATTCGATCATCGCTTCTTGCCAAACCATCCCTTCTTCTCTGGCTTCTCCGAGTCCGCAACCGTCATCTCCGTCGCGTCCCTGCTTGTTCTAAAGTTCTCGGTCCATGCTTTCTTGCTCCCCTTCTTCCTCCCAGTCTTGACATCCCTCCTGCTGGCGCAGCAACAGCACTCGCCGGCCTGTATCAGGGCGGCCAGCAAACTCGCCGCGGTGGCAATGTACATGAAGACAAACATCTTTGTGCCCAGCTGGCTCTCGATATTCAGCTCGGCGACCGAGGTGAAGGCGTTGCGCATGATGACGAACATGACAGTGGCGATGACAGTGGCGACGGTGACGAAGAGGGCTGCGAGAAAGGTGAAGAAGGAGGTGAAGAGGGCGACCCAACGGCTAAAGATGGCGAGCGGGGCGACAAAGATCATGACAAAGGAGAGGACGAGGCCGGCGAGGAAGAGGGCGAACATCCAGTTTGAGGCGAGGCGAATGATGTCGAGAATATCGGTCACCTGGGTTGGGAGGGCAACTGGGACTGGTGTTAGCAAGGGGAGCATGGGGGGACCATCGGGGATGATGGCAGAAGGGGGACGTACTGGTCGCGCCGGCGAGGAGCTCATTGACAATAATCTCGACAGGATTGAACCAGTAGAGCCTCTTTGGAGAGGAACACTGGGTCACACCAGAATCGTTGTAGCCCTCGCAGAAGTTCCATAGGCCGATTTGGTAGAAGTCGTGGAGGCCGAGGGTCCGGGCTATGCTATTGACCAGGACGGCGTTGGGGACGCTCTGCGGGATAATGTTGGTGAGGTCGAGGCGGATGAAGTAGAGGCTACTCCGGATGGAAGAGGCGGCGGATGTGTTACCGACTTGGACCAGGATGAGGAAAACGACGGCAATGAGCAGTAAGAATGAGGTGAGGAGGGAGAAAATCAGGCGGGTTCGTGTGGCTCGTTTGACCTGGGCTTTGGTGGGCTGTGTGTCGACGGCCTTCTCTGCTTCTACTGCTGTGCGCTCCGTGTCGCCAGAGGGTCTTGATACAGGCTCATGGCGAGCCTTCTTGCGTCCAAATAGCATGTTGACAGTGTGCGGGGATGGATCAGCGGCGAGGGTTCCGGAGAGCGAAGGAGTTGGAAAGAGACGGGGGCTGTAGCGACCACAATGAATGAATAAGAAGTGCTCGGTATAGGATGAAACAATGTACGTGTAGTCGTTGTCGTGGTCTCGATTGGAATAGGGTAAAGCCAGAGAGAGAGAGAGACGCAAGTCACAGCGAGGTCGTCACGCTACAGCAGAGCTTGGAGCATGTCAGGGCTGACGACAGAGGTAGGGATACCTTGCCAGTTCAACGATTAGACAAGGACGTGACGACCTTGTTCCCTAGCGGACAAACGACGTTCATTCATCATCACCTTTGGATCCAATTTTCAGCAGATTGGGGGTGGTGGTCTTGCGTAGAGGTCGGGGCGCAGAAGCGCGATCGACGTCATGGCCGCGTTGTTTGGTCCACTTTTTTGGGCCCATCATGATCTGCACATAAACGTCGGCCGGGCCGATCAGGGTTTGCGCCAAGCCATGGGCGGACATGGCATTGCAGCGCCTGTCCAGCTGTGGCTCGTGGACGCGTCTTCGACTATCTCGAGTCCGGAGCGTCTGATATGAAAAGACTCGCGTTGTCCGTCGTTGGGTGTCGATCATCGGGTCTTGCATGCAGAGATGGTCTTGCTACAGGCAAGAAAAACACAAGCTTTGATGCACGCGCATCTAGATCGTCGAGGTCGAGGTCCGTGTCGTGTTGCTTATGCTTGCTACTAAATAGTACCGAAGATACGTCATTCCGGCCTCGGTATCCACCGCGATCACCATCGCTCATCTCCTGGCAATTGTCAGGCAGCGGCGTTTCGGTTGGGGAGAGGAAAAGGTTTGGTTCAATTGATTATGGTGAGATGGTTGTGTGCATCATTTTCGCGTCCATTACCGCTCTCGTGTGATAGTCCATCTTCATATCAATTCACATGTGCTTCGTTTCCCCCACACCATTCATCCCTACGCTGAGCTACGCGGCTCCCAGCTATTCCTAGCCATCTCTCCAGCATAGCTTAATAAACAATCCGCCATCAGCAGCACGCGCAGCATCATGAGGTGTACTCGCCTCTGTCTGGTCGCGTTGGCAGCAGCTACCGCCAGCGCACAGGGATCTGGCATCGCGACCAACACCCAGCAATTTACCACCCTGACAGGCTCGCTGACTTCGAGTGTGACCGTCGTCGGGACATCATACAACTCCAATGGCGAAACCGTGACCTTTACCCGCACCTCACAGCTCGTAAATCAGGCACAGCAAACCTCGAGCTCAAGTTCAGGCAGCCCCGGCACTGGCGCCACCACCAGTCCTGGCTCCACTAGCACCGTCACGCTTCTTCTTGGTGGTGGCGTCGGTGTACAAACCATCAGCATCATCAACGGCACCTCCACAGTCTATCCCAATGCCACCGCATCAGCCACAAGAAGCACAACGACGAGTTCGAGTGCACAGCCTACCAACACTCAACCTTGCAATGGCTGGCCCGAATTCTGCAGCCGCAAGTACAGCAACATCACTCAAGTCGCCGCTCACAACGCCTTCTTCACTTTGCGAGGCAACGCCGCCAGCAATCAGGAATACTCCGTCACACAACAGCTCAACGACGGTGTGCGCATGCTGACCGGAGAGGCCCAGTATGTCAACAACACCTTCTACAGTTGCCACACCTCCTGCGATCTCCTCAACGCAGGGACTCTTGAATCCGGCTACCAGGAGGTGGCCGCATGGGTCCGCACACATCCCTACGACGTCGTCACGCTCCTCATCGTCAATTCCGATTTTCGCCCCGTAGAAGACTTTGTTCCCCTGATCCAGAATTCCGGACTGGCTCCCTACCTCTACACGCCTCCCACGTTCCCACTCCGTCGCCCCGCCTGGCCCACCCTCTCCGAGATGATCCTCAGCCAGCAGCGCGTCGTCGTGTTTATGGACTACAACGCCAATCAGACGTCGGTCCCTTATATCCTCGACGAATTCCGCCACATCTGGGAGACTCCTTTCTCGCCCCAGGACGTCAATTTCCCCTGTGACCTCGAGCGACCCCCGCAACTGCAGAACTTGACCGAGGCGCGCGAGGAGTTCATGTACCTGGCCAATCACAATCTTAACACCGCCGTGAGCTTTGCGGGCACAAGCTTTCTGATTCCCAACACCGCTAGTATCAACAACACGAATGCGGCCGGAAACGAGACGGGCATGTTGGGCGCCATGGACGATCAGTGTGAGAGGCAGTGGGGCAAGAGTCCGAACTGGCTGCTGGTCGACTTCTATGATCGAGTCGCTGGAAGCGTATTCCAGGTTGCCGCAAAGGCGAACGGTGTCACGTATGATAGGCAGTGTTGTGGATATGCTACTAGTGCCGGGACCAAGGGGAAAGAGGCAGTTTGGGTGTTACCGCTCCTGGTCATGCTCGGTATGGTCTTTGTTTGAAGCACCTGGAGGATTTTCTCCTGTCAATAGCGCGGCGTTTGGGTACACGAAACAGCATTATACATGTTAATAGATGAACAAACCAGGCAACTTCTTCCACAGACCTGAGTCCAACAGTAGGAACGATTTGCTAGTGCTTCTCTCGAAGCTTAAACGTCACCGACGGCAGATGAGAGCCTTCGAATTGCTAAGAGGGGCAGTCTCAGATCTTCCTTTGATGATACAGAGTGCGATGACACTGAGGCATGGTCATGAGACCGTACAGCCAGGACACTTACTACCGAATGAAATTGTAGCCAACGATCATACAGAAAGTATGGCAAGTGTCACATATCGCTAGTCGTATGGTATGAACCTTTTACTCTACCAAGGAGGAATAATGCCAGAGAGACGTAGTTGAAATGCCTCCCTGATCATAGTCACGATTTGTATGGTGACGCTTAAACTTGCCCTGCAAGATTTCTCCAGAAGCCGCCAAAAATTTCACGACCACACTTTCTCTATCATCTCGCAGCAGCGCTCTAAAGCGCCTCGCTACTGCACACTCCGAGCTGTGTGCACACTAGCCTACTGTCAGTCCAAAAATTTCCACGCAGCTCGAAAGTCAGCATGGCCGCGACTCAGGACCTCCCCGCCGTCCTCTCCGCCTCGCCGTCTACCTTCCTCACACCCCCGCCAACCCTCCACCCTTCCACCTTATCCTACATCTCCGCCCTTCTGACCCCTCTCGCAACCCGTGTCTCGACTCTGCATGACCAACGTACCGCGGCACAGCGCCAGGGCCGGAAACGAAAGCGATCGGACGCCGACGCTGGGCAGCAAGTGAGGAAATGGGATGAGAGGAGGGCCTTGAAGCTGAGAGGGGTCTACACTGAGGGATTCGGGGTGGAGCAGGTTTGGGAGCAGGTTAGGAGGGTGGTCGGGGCTTTGGAGGGGGAGGTGACGCGGGATCTCGAGGGGAGGGAGGAGAGAGCTAAGAAGAGGGAGGAAGAGGTGGTAGAAGGGACCGGGGAGAGTGGGAATGAGAGCGAACTTGGAGAGGAAGGTATAGACTTTGAGATTGAGGGCGTTGACGACGATGAGGATGCCAGGTATAGTGGAGAGGAGGACATGGACGAGGAGGAAGACGATGATGAGGACGAGGAAATGCTGGATGGCGAGGAGGAAGACGATGAGGTCGAGGATGATAAGGCAGAGACTCCGGCAACAGAGTACGTCGAGGATCCGAACGGCCTCAACGACGGGTTTTTCTCTATCGACGACTTCAATAAGCAATCCGACTTTTTGGAAAAGGCGGATGCTAGAGGTGATGACGATGGCGCAGCAAGCGACGAGGAGGAGGTGGATTGGAACACCGATCCTATGGCTGAAGGCGCTCAACTACAGCGCAAGGAAGACGCCGAGGAGGACGGCTCGGAAGAAGACGGCCCTACGTTCGGCAACATGGATCTCAACGCACCCGAAGGCGAAAGCGATGACGACGACGAGCTCGAGGGCGGAGAACTTGACGAGGTGGACGATGTCACGAATGCGAACAATCTCATGTACCAAGATTTCTTCGCTCCGCCAGCCAAGAAGGGTAGGAAGAACAAAAAAGGTCGACCACATCCCCACAACTTCCCCGCTACAAATGGCGTTTCATCAAAGAGCAAAGGCTCAGAAGAGGTACCCTTGGAGCCAGATGCCGATTACAACGAGTCTGCGCTTTCTCGCATTCACCGTGATCTCTTTTCGGACGAGGATCTCTCAGACGCCGAGGAAGATGACGAACCTGCAGATGTCGGCGCACCCGCTCGTCCGTCCCAGGCTAATCTGTCTTCTCACGAGCGCCGTCGACTTGCCCTACAGAAGGAGATATCGACATTAGAATCGACCCTGATCTCCTCCAAACCCTGGGCTCTAAGTGGCGAGGCTTCATCCTCATCCCGTCCACTCAATTCCCTGCTGGAAGAGGACCTCGCCTTCGACCGGACCGGTAAGCCTGTCCCGGTCATCACGGCAGAAGTTTCCTCCTCGCTCGAAACACTGATCAAAGCCCGCATCGTTGCTCGAGACTTCCAGGACATCTACCGACGACGCCCGGACGACCTTGCAACGGGATCACGAAAGCGGGACGCGTATGAGCTTTCGGACGCCAAGAGCAAGAAATCTCTCGCCGAGCTCTACGAGGAGGAACATCTGCAGCGCACAACGGGCGCAGGCAAAGAAGCCGAAATTACGGACGCTGAGAGAAAGGAGCAGGCTGAGATACTGAATTTGTGGAATGAAGTCAGGGCGCAGCTCGACAGTCTGAGCAATTTCACACTCAGACCCAAGGCACAGCATGTCGGTCTGGAGATACGCTCGGACGTTGCGGTAGCCAAGATGGAAGATGCGAGACCCAATGCAATCAGTGCTACCGAGGGTGGGACTGTGGAGACCAGTCAATTGGGACCGGGCGAGGTCTTCAAGATCCAGGAAGGCGAGAGAGGGGAGGGAGAGATGCTGGCTGGAGGTCGCAAGGGTGTCGTATTGGCAAAGGACGAGAGGGAGAGGGGAGAAGGGAAGAGGGCTAGACGGAGGGCCAAGGAGAGGGGGAAGAAGAGGGCGGAGAACCGCGGTGGACTGGAGAAGAGCAGGGAGAAGGAAGGCAAGGACAGGAAAGAGGGACGGGAGGAGGTGCTTGGCAGGTTGAAGAAGGGCGGAGTCAAGGTCATCGGCAAGAAGGGCGAGTTGACTGATGTCGACGGTGGGAAGGTCAAGGAGGCCGTGCAAAAGGGCGCTGGGGCCTACAAGCTGTAGATTACACTTTGGGCTATGTATTGTTCTGCATCGCATCGACATTGGTGCCGCCTTGACCTGGCGCGCTCTCTATCCTCCACATGTACCACATAAACAAGCTCCTGTGTCGCGCAGTCAGTCTCGTCTGTCTGTCATAATTCAGGTACTGCACACGACACACCTGTAAGGCCTAAACTTCTCCGCAACATCAATCATCTCCTTCTCGCTCATATACTTCCACTTTCCCCCCTTGTTCCTCAGCTTGTTGACATCCCTCCCCACCAACACAGCCATACCCCTCCTATCAAAACGTCAGCGAAACAAAAACCCATCTGCCCCCTCCCTCTGGTAGCACACTCACTGAACGCCCAAGTCCCCCGTACTGAACACATCCATCCGCTTCAACCCGAAACAGCAGAACATCTCCACACTCCACCTCCCGAGTCCCCGGACCGCGACCAACCGCTCCATGACCTCCTCGTCTCCGGCCCGACTCAACATCTGCGCCGACAGCTCCCCATCGCGGAACTTCTCCGCCAGCCCCTGGATATACTCTGCCTTGCGCTGACTCAGGCCCGCCTCACGGAGCCGGGCCAAGGACGTCCCGGCCACGAGTGTCGGGGACGGGAAGGTAGGGGGACCAGGATGCGTGTCGGTGGCGGGAAAGAGGTCGATGAACTTGTTCTTGATGCTCGAGGCGGCGGCGCCGGAGACTTGTTGGGCTATTATGCCCGAGGCGAGGGAGCGGAAGGGGTCGATTGACTCGGCGAGACCGGTGGGGGAGAAGACGGGGCATTGGTGGGCGGAGATGACGGGGCCGAGGCGGGAGTCAGCGGCTAGGAGGTGAGAGGTGGCGGTGGACAGGAGGGTCAGGTTCGTTTCGGATAGGGGAGGGGTGATGAGCGTTGGGCCGGGTGGGATGGTGTTGCGGCCGTTTGGAGTGGAGAGGGGGGCATTGGTGAGATGCGGATCGGCGGCGCGGGAGGGGATGGCGTCGTCGATGTCGCCTGTGGATAGGGAGGGGCGGGGGGTGAGCATTACGCCGATTGCGGAGGGGGTGGGGGTTGTTGGCGGGGGGACTGGGGTGGTGGGATTAGGGCGGCGGCGTTTAGCTGGTGAAGGAGTGGAGGGAACCTTGAAGCCATCCTCGTCTTGAGACACGCCATTGGCGGTGATTGAAGGTGTGGCCGAGTTCGATATGGCGGCTTTGCTCCTAGGGCGCTTCTTCTGTGAGGTGGCGGCTTTTACAGTAGTTGCTATCCCACTGCTCACTACTTGCGTCTGTACTCGTGCTGACCTTCGGAGAGACATCCTTGAATTTGGTCTCCCTCTAGAATTACTCTGTGTATTTCTATGACTGACCGAAGAGCCCTGTGAAGACGAGTGGCAACGCCTGAAACCCGTATAGTTGAACTTGCGTTATGGGGATAGCGCAAGAAAGCAGAAGCAGCGGGAATCGTACAGGACAAATCACATTGTGAATACTGAGCACTGTCTCTGAAAATGCAGAATACTACGAGCGATCAACCGAATGGATCTTGGATCGAAGGATTGGATGAGTAATGTCGCTGTCTGCATTGGACGGTCCGTGCGTTGAGTGACAGATGTCTACGGTATGAATCTCTAGGATTCCAGCTTGCAAGCGAGTGCAGAGCTCTGGGAAAGCGTGTATGCATGGGAATGACAAGAAAAATAGTCGATACAAGTCAACAAGTTTTTCTATTCCCTCAAATCTACATGACGCAGGACGCAAGTTGGCCCGCAGTCTGCATGTGCTTCTGCATTTGGAGTGCCTAGTTAATGGCCCAGGTATGATGCGGGTTGGGCCTTGCACTCCGTCTTGCTGCTGTACAGGTTCATCGTTCGCTGAAAAGTGTCTATGATTACACCAATGCCTCCATATAAAGCCTACGATGACTTCGGCTTGCTGACCACCATAGCGTCCAGATCCAATCTCTCTCTCTTCTCGCGCTCGATTTCCTTGATGATGGGGCTGAGATAGGCTACGTCCTAAGCTTTCGGTTAATACAACTGAATGGATTCCAGGGCAATAGTGCCGTACCTCTTCAGGCTTGGTGTGCTCATTGGGTGGCAGAAGCTGATGTGCGAGAGAGCACTGCAATGTGGTCAGTTCATCGTCGGCTAGGCTGTGAGCTAGTCTGCCCGTACCTGAAACGCCCTGCGAAGACGGAAGACACGGTCGTATGCCTCCTTTGGTGGTAATCGCTTGAGCGCAAGCATGACGGTGTCGTTCTCCTCAGGGATGAGATCATCGGCCCTATTCATCCATTGTCAGTCCCAAGTACCAGCGAACCCAATCTGGCCGCAATTCGGTATCCGATGCCGACTCTTGGAGGTATGGGGAGGCCATCATACTTCAATCCAAGCTTCCTGTATCCTGACGCATCGGCGTACCAGTTGGCCAGCGGTTGCATCCAGCGCTTAAGCCAAGGCCTCTTGATGACGAAACTCGCGAAGGAAGGCTGCGACATGATGTGTGGAGTTGCTGTGTGCAGAGTGAACGCCTCTGAAGAAGTCGTCGTGATGTTGCGTTGAAAGCAAATCGAAAACTCCCGACTGCCCTTGAATCCGCCTCATCTCATTGGTCGATCGGATCGGTCCGACGCTGCTGGGATTACCTCATCCGGTGGGTCTCGCAAACAGCTTCAACAATCCTGCCCCCCGCTTCATTTCTTACCCATTAGATACAGAATATTTTCAACCCCCTCAATCGCCTGTGCTCCGTCCACCTACCGAGCAGAACACAACCTACGACGGCTGTCGATAAGTACGCAGCATTTTTCACCACCTACGTCGCCGGCTACATGGGTCCCACACTCCGATAGTGAAGTCCCACGTGCGGTGCAGCGGGAACTGGCCCGCCTGGCACCTGGTACAATACTGAGTGGGGACAGCACGACGGACTAGAGAACAACCTTTTGAGCATGAGGAGGTGAGACAATCGTACAATGCAGAGGAATTCGGACTCCTCTTCGGACACACATGACCATGGCCCCCCCACCAAAGCCCCTTCTTCTGCCGGTCGAGCTTCCATCTCTCCTCTGGCTCAGTATGCCACCCGACTCCCTAGCTCCTCGGTGAATAGCTTCTGTGGTGCTATGGCTGGTGTTGCATCGGGCATTGTCACCTGCCCCCTGGATGTGATCAAAACAAAGCTCCAAGCGCAAGGATCTTTCCGGCCACAGCAGAGCATCCTGCAGACGAACACGACCAGCGCAATCTACCATGGTATGGTAGGAACAGCTAGGACTATCGTACGGCAAGATGGACTCAGCGGCCTATACAGAGGCCTTGGCCCGATGCTTCTGGGATATCTCCCGACCTGGGCCGTCTACATGGCGGTGTATGATGGATCAAGGGAATACTATTACGGTCAAGTCGGTATGTTGATTATCGAAAGCCTCCATTGATGCATGACTGACCTTGCAGACAACAAGTGGGTTGCTCGAGTCTGCGCGTCCATTACAGCTGGTGCATGTTCTACATTGGCCACGAATCCAATCTGGGTGATCAAGACTCGACTCATGTCACAAGTCTCCCGTAGTGCAACTGATGGAGCACGTACGCCTTGGCACTACAACAATACCTTGGACGCTGCCAGGAAGATGTGGGCGACCGAGGGTCTTGCGGCTTTCTACTCGGGCCTTTCGCCAGCTCTGCTCGGGCTGACGCATGTGGCCATCCAGTTTCCGCTCTACGAGTATTTCAAGATGCGATTCACTGGTGTAGAGATGGGCGAAACTTCAAGCGAAGCTGCCGCTGGATCTCAAACAGCTGGCATCTTGGCCGCGACGTTTCTAAGCAAGGTGTGCGCAACCTCTGCGACGTATCCGCATGAGGTACTACGCACTCGACTTCAGACCCAACAACGAAAGTACCCGAGCCAGTCGCCTGACGGCTTGACACCGACTGGCAAGGACTCCCAATCGAGATCTGCGCCAGGTACTGCGAGTTCGGATGGTATGATCAATCGCCCGCGGTACAAAGGCATTGTGAGTACATGTCGTACCATTCTGGCAGAGGAAGGTTGGCGGGCATTTTACAATGGCATGGGTACCAACATGTTTCGCGCCGTGCCAGCAGCGATGACAACGATGCTCACTTTCGAAACGCTAAAGGGTGTCGTCACAAAGCTGCAAGAAGAAGGAAGAGAAGCAGGGATGTGATGAGCGGGATTCTAGCATCAAGACTTTTGGGAAGCTTCATCAGCGACGGGTCACAGTAGACCTACATGGGCCAGCAGCGCGGCGTTTGGAGGCATTTGGACTATGACTCGGCTATGCATTTGAGATACCTCGAGAAGATGGCACGTAGGGCAGATCAAATCAATTCGATATTGATGACCATAGCACGAACGCGCGCTCTCGCACGTGATCACCGGTATCGCCTGCGGATCCCCAGTATCGGCGCGGACCAAGGCCAGGGCCAAGGGATGGAGGAACCCACGGGGTCTCCGGTGCCAATACTTGGGTGCGTCCAGAAGACTAGAAGAAAGGATTACTGATGGGTCATCTTGATAGAGTTTGGCATCCGAGGTCGAAGTGTCTCGACATGTCCAAGCACAGAGCCAATGTTCGGCGACACCAGAACACTCGCACGAGACATTGCCGACAGAGGCCACGGTATGTACCCGTCAGAACTGGCCGCCGGACCCCTGCCTGACGAAAATGCCACGGTTGCGATCGAAATGAGCGGCGAAAAGTGCCATGTGAAGATCTGATTAGCGCCAGATCTGGCACGCTGGTTCTGCGTGCACATGAATGCCTCGGTAAAAACGAAATCCGGGGAGACGTCATGACCAACGCTCCGCAAACAAAACCACATTGTCCCGCACTGCAGTTGCTTCTACCGAGCTTACCTCCTGTTCAACCTCGCCATCTCCCTTCTCCTCCCTCCCATCCATCCATCACAGACACAGCAACACACCACACAATGGCACCCATCACACCGACCCCCGAGTGGGTCAAGAAGCTCAAGCCTTCCGGTCCCCAAGGATCAGAGCTCCTCGCACAGGAGCGCAGCAAGTCCAAGGTGGACGTTGATGCTCTCTCGAAATTCCTTTTCACACAGACCGGCATCGACAGGAAGAGAAAGATCCTGAATATCCTCAAGTCCGAGAAGGTCTTCGACAAGCAGCAGAATTACTTTGCCGGCCGGGTCGACCGCTTCGAGACGGCGCTCGCAAGGGCGAAGAAGCTCAGGCAAATCGCCGTGCACCACAACTGGACCCAGGAGGATAGGATGACCGCAAACGATCTCATCAGTGAGCCTGGTCCTTATGGACTCCACGAGAGCATGTTCTTGGTACGGTGTGGTCAAGTGACCAACATACTTCATGGCGCTGACATTGTCCGCAGATCACCCTCCGCGACCAAGGCAACGCGGAGCAGCACGAGAAATTCTTGAAGAAGGCGCAAGACTATGAGTTCATTGGATGCTATGCGCAGACTGAGCTAGGTCACGGCTCCAATGTGCGTGGTCTTGAGACACTCGCCATTTGGAACCCCGAAGACAAGACCTTCACCATCCACTCGCCCACCCTCACAGCCTCCAAGTGGTGGATTGGCTCTCTCGGCCGTACTGCCAACCACGCAGTCGTAATGGCACAGCTCGTCATTGGCGGCAAGCCATATGGTCCCCATCCCTTCGTCGTCCAGATCAGGGACATGAAGACCCATCTGCCACTCGAGAACATCCACATCGGTGACATTGGCCCCAAGTTCGGATACAACACAATGGACAATGGCTTCCTGCTCTTCAACAAGGTCAAGGTCCCCCACATCTCCATGCTTGCCCGTTACTCGAGAGTCGACCCCCAGACCAGCCGTTACATTCGTCCCGCCACGCCTTCGCTGGTTTACGGCACTCTCACATGGGTACGGAGTACCATTGTCATGCAGGCAGGTGGTGTCTTGGCTCGCGGTGTGACCATCGCCACTCGTTACGCCGCCGTTCGCAGGCAGTTCCAGGATCGTGATGCGCAAGACCAGGCCAGCGAGACCCAAGTCATCAACTACACCACGGTTCAGATCCGCCTTCTTACTCTGCTCGCTACCTGCTTTGCCCTCCATTTCACTGGTCGCGGTATGATGCAGCTCTACGAGGCCAGCCAGAAGAAGATGTCTCAGGATGCCGGCAAGGTCGGCGACCCCAATCGTGGTGCCGGTCCCGAGGAGACCCACTCCGGCAGCGACCTCCTTGCAGACTTGCACGCTACATCTTGCGGTCTCAAGTCTTTGGCCAGTAGCACTGCTGTCGACGGCCTTGAGGTCTGCCGTCGTGCTTGCGGTGGCCACGGTTACTCATCCTTCAGCGGAATCGGCTCTTGGTACGCCGACTACCTCCCAACCGCCACCTGGGAGGGCGACAACTACATGTTGACCCAGCAGGTCGCTCGCTATGTAAGTCCAATATGTCCGCTCGCGATGGTCTTTGCTGATCACGATTTAGCTCCTCAAGTCCGCCCGCAGCGTCCTCAAGGGCAACGAGCCCACCAACGAAACGACCTATATCCTCAAGAACTTCCTCAGCAAGTCCGATATGGGCGCCGCCTTCGATGTGCTCGGCAAAGACGAAGATCTCGTCGCCGCCTTCGCCTGGCGCAGTGCTTTCCTGACCTTTGAGGCCCTCAAGCACCGCGACGAGCAGAAGAAGTCATGGAACTCGCTCCTCGTTGATTTCTACCGTCTGTCCCGCGCCCACTCGCAGTACATGGTTGTCAAGAGTTTCTACGAGGCTCTCAACGAGTCGGATGTCAGCTCTAACCTCGACCCCGAGACGCTGGGACTCATGCACAAGCTCTTCCGCCTCTATGCCCTGCACACGCTCGAGTTTGAGGCCAGCGAGTTCTATACTTCGTCAGCGGTCACGGTCAGGCAGATCCAGCTCGCGAGGACGAGCGCGGTCATGAAGCTGCTCGAGGAGATCAGGCCTCATGCCGTCAGGTTGGTTGATGCTTGGGACTTCCCGGATTGGCAGCTCGACAGCTCGTTGGGACGTTATGACGGAAAGGTCTACGAGGACATGTTCCACAGGGCGAGTGAGCTCAACCCGCTGAACGGCATCACGGTGGACCCGTACCCGAATAGCGAGGTCTTGTTCAAGGAGAATAGGAGCGCAGACTTCAAGAGTAAGCTCTAGACGGTCAAAGCTGGGATGTAGGAAAATGTACGGGATGAGAGGAAGGGATAGAGGATAGATGGCGGGTTGGCAAAGTTCTCCGCAATGGAAATTCGCTTTCTGATCGATCCTTTGTTTTTCACACGGCCTGATGTCTGTTCTCAACTGTACGAACGTCTGTTGTTCCAATTGGGCTTGTGTGTCTCGAACCTGTGAGCGGGACGTGCAAAGAGACGACGTTGCCGTCGCAGACTTGTAGCGGACCCAGAACGACAAGCCGCTATACTTTCTGTTACAAAGTGCTCGACTTCCTCTATTTTGGCAGAGTGTAACCTTTTGGTGGACGTAGGTGTGCGTGCAAATCTGACTCTCTCATTCATTCTCAATCATGAAGATACTCTGAACGTGAAGCTTTAGTGCCATGGACGTTACTCACGCCAAAAGCATTGCTAGTGTCAAAGGTAGCAAGCAGTTCTTTACTTTTTGCTGGACATCCACCTTATCTTCAATTCAGATTCAGTGACTTTCACTGCTCCTACATCTATCCCATCTACTCTTACCTCCCCTTCCTCGCCCCATCGTGAACGCCCACCCACAATCAATTACCTCACACCCGCCAAACGATGCCCTACGTCCGCCAACGGAGTGAACCATACTCTATCACCATGATGCTCGTAACGCTCATCAGTCTCCTCCTCGGAGCTATACCGCTGGCAATAGCGGGCAGCTGCTGCGACTGCCTTGCTCGCAATACTGGGATCTGTCGCTGTGTCCCGGAGCCCGACTGTCGTTTTTGGTTTGGACTGCCAGCGCCGGTACATATGTCTGCGGCGCCGACGCTTGAAGCCAAGGCTGCTATGCCGAGTGCTGTTTTGGTGGAGAGGAGTGGGAAACGGAAGGGGAGGACGGGGAGGAAAGGGAAGGGGAAGGGGAAGGGGAAGAGGGAAGGGGGTTTCTTGAGTCTGGGATGGTGAGATGTCCGAGCATCGAGGAATGCATTCGATCGAGTGGTGATTTGATATGGCGAGATGGGACTAAGAGAGCCAACACTGACAAATGGGAACGGGCATTGTGGATCTGGATTGATGTATTGGTAGCTTCTGAGAGCTATCCCCAAAATCTTGGTGCGAAGGTGCATACTGGTGTGAAATGTGTCGATTTCCTGCAGTCATTACCTATCGCTTCAGGGTCAATCGTGAATTTCGATATATGAACATCTCCACGTGTCGGCTGTAGATGATCTATACTGTGAGAGCGAACTGTCAAAATGATGGAAAGGAGAGGTTGCAAGTCGGTTTGAGAGAGACGGTCTTTAGAGCTCTAAACGCCGACCTTGATGGGCCACCCCGCCTGCTTCACATAACTCCCTACGATCGCGATACCTGCTGCAACATGACCACGAAGAATCCTGCATCGACCTCAAAGCTCGCTCCGAATCGTCTACCAGCGCCGGCGCTATTCGTTGGGCCACCCTCTCGCAATGCTTCGAATCTTTCCCTGGTAAGACCTGGAGCCAGCAGACCACCGACCTCCCATGTTCCAGACTCCCCGCTTTCGAAACCGGTGCGTCCATCTGCATCTCCACCTTCGAGCCCGACATATGGAGCGGGCTCCATCTTGGACTTGACCAAGACTACGTCTGAGAGCACCCATCTGCGTCCGAGACCCAGCAAGTCGAGCATTGAAGCACAATGGTCTGATCTGCAACGAACGCTGAACGAGGTGGAAACAGCGGCGCCAGGGACAGGGCTCGGTGGCATTGGCGGGCTCACTGCAGGGTCCACGGTCTTTGGGACGGGACATGGGAAGGCATTGGAGGAATTGCGGGCGGCACAGATACGGTTAGCGGAAGCGTGGGGACCAACCTATGGCCATGGTGAGGAGAAGGAAGAGAGTGACGGCAAGGATCATCTGCAAGACAGGGGAGCAAAGACGGAGACCAGGAAAGTCAGTGGGAGGAGTGGACAGAGTGGTGGAAGCCATGGAAGTGCCGGATCTCTGAACGGCAGCCAGGAAGGCATGGAGCAAGCACCTCGGCACAGAGATGGCGAGGCTGATCTCAAGACTGCTGCAGAGAGAAGAGAGAAGAATGAGCAGTATTTTCAGAAGGTCAAGGCTGGCGTGGAGGACGTGGTGGCAAAGTTAAATGAGGTGAGCAAAGCCATGAGAAGAGTCGAAAGCGAAGGCCGAGAGATATGGGAGGAGAGCTCTCTAGAGAGCAAAGACAGAGAGAGCCAAGGTAAGGTCGCTGTCGAATCGTGATACGATACCCCTGCAAGCCTTTACTATGGCGATGTAGACATGCCTGTATGAATATTCGCACTTGCTCCTGCAGGAGCCATGTTGAGTGTCGAAAGACCCACCTGCCTCAATTTCGTCAAGGTCATGTTCCGCTGTAGACTCCGTTTCTGGTGTCTTGCATGTTGTCAGCCAAACGCGCCACCGTGCTTTTCTGGGGTTGATGGCGCCGTTGATGGCACTCGACGTCTCCCCGCCGTCTACTTGCCCAAGTCTGAGCAAGGCGACAAGGTCAAGCAACTTGTCCTAAATCATCGTGGAGAGAACTCGGAGCATTAAAGGTAGGTATCTTCCTGAGCCCCGACAGGGATGTGCGGGAAACCATCGCTCTCCTTGCTCAATGTGAAGCTTTCCCTCCAACATCCTACAGACACGGACTTTTTCTTGATCTCTCATAATCGCGCATCATGCAGACAATTGACCTGGGGCTGGACCAGATCGCCAGTACCGTATCGACATGTTCGTTCTACGGCCGGCCCGTGCCCACTGTACTCAAGGCAACGTCCTCGATTACGGAGGCATGTACCGCATTCTCTTCTGGGACTCGCTCCGTAAACAATCAGCCAACGAACGTAGACGCCACCGTCTCCATTCTCGGCACGGATCGACCACTGTCCTAGGTCTATAGTTCTGGCATGACATATCGAATCTCCGTCTCCACATCACGATAGACCACACTTAGTGGGCATGTAACCTGAGCTGGACAAGGATCCTGCGCGCACTGTATAGATGCAGTTGCGCACCCTTTGGACTTTGGGCTTCGAGCACTGCATTTCATGCGCTGGCATGCTGGATCGAGTCGTGCTGATCGTGTTCCGGGACAGACATCTATTGCACTGGTCGAGTATCAATTCAGCGGTAGTCCTCTGCTGTGTAACCCTCAACACTTGGGATGAGATCTCTCCCATCTCAGACACCACTATAAGACCTGAGGCATGAGTCACGAGTCTCGAAAGCAGATCATAAATTCGCCAGCAAGCAGTCGGGACTCATTTCTACCACTGATTCACACACTTCTACTTTTTCATTTGAATCTAGACTTGCCACGACACCCGGTTAGCTTGCAAGCCCTTCGTAATGGGCGAACATGAACATGCTCAAGCAGCCGGATGTGCGACCTTGCCTTCCTTGCGACTCGTACTGGACGAGAACATAATCCCGAACGTGCAGACCTCGCATCTTGACAAGGTGTATCACGACGGCTTTCAAACACCAGGAAATTCGCCACTGCCCACGACCTTGCTGGCAACATCATCAGCTGCAGACCGAGAATCAAGACGCAGACTCCGCAACGATCACGGCCAATATCAGGTGCAAATCGAGTTGGAGAATCGGCGGCTTGGCTGGAGAGGCAAACCACAATCTGCCTCGAACAAGAAAACCGCCAAGGTGACGAAAAAGGTAAATGGCAAGAGCCACGAGAAGAAGGCAGTCGAGCTCGCGTTCGAGAAGGCCGGCAATCTAAGGGCTTCGGCTGTGCATCTTGCTCTCTATCGAAAGATATGTTCGGATGAGCCCCTGAATGAGGACGAAATGCGGATCCACCGGCAGAACAGAGCGGCGGCGCTTTGGCATAAGGCTTCGAGAGATAGATTTTTGTAGGCTGAAAGCTTAGAATGCAGTGACTTGGTTCACATTGTGAGGCTGCGCGGTCGTTTCACCTCCAATATGTGGTTGGTTGGAAAACACAGCCCAGACCATGATCACTGCGGTCTGTCTGCTCGCTGATCTGCATCCGCCAACGAGATGTGACGATCCGCCGTGCGGGAGACTAACCTATGCAAGGCGCTCTTTCGGCGCGATGCAGCTTGCCGCTGATTGGGTCGCGGCGGCAGTCGACTACATGCCCTTCGCCTGGCGTGCAGCAGGCTAAACGACGTCTTCACCGGTCCCGCCTTGCTGGCAATGCTCATGGAGATCTCCGGTTCATCAAAATTCACCACTGCCGAGTCAGAATACCTGCAAGGACGCACATACCCGAACTCATCACTTGACCGGAGGTGGTTTGCCTCCTGTTGCTCTTACCCTCATCCGCAGCGTCACGGTCACTAACGGGGTGCTATGAGTATCGAGACGATCTCCTGCCGATGCTGGCGTTGTGTCGCTCCAAGCACAGTAAGTCGAGTTCACGTCTTTACCATTTTTGCTGGAAATCGACATGAGGGTGGGACAGCAAGAAGTCCCTGCTGCAAATACTTGGCAGCATGCACTGTCAGCCACCTACGACTACTAGAGGGTCATTCCTTAGTCAAAGAACGTCTAGGATTGACATTAGTCTTGTCTGGCGTGTCATCCGACCAAGCTTCTGACACTGGTCTGGCGGACTGCAGCCATGAAGCAAGGATCACTGATAAGAAGCTCTCGTAGCTGTCGAGTGTGGATCAAGTTGTCCCGACCTAGGAGTCTCTGTGCCGGATCGGGCCTGATGCATATGGTCTTCAAAACGCCCATCATGTGATGGCACTGTGGGTAGCTTGTCAACCCGGTTCTCTTCTTGCCATGTATATAAGGGCAATGTCTTATGCATGAAGATCACTGTTGGATTGCCACCGCACTCGCACAGACGCTGTAATTTTCCCAGGCGCGTAATACTCCACTCTGCTATGGATAGAGGCTAGCTATGCACGCTGCATGCAAATGCGATCATTCCTGGTAGGGACGTCAGTCGACCGACTGCACGATTGTCCTGCGTCTCGAGTTGCACAGCATGCTGTTGACATACTGAAGTGACACAAACAAGTTACGACACCATTCCATTGGTTGCTGAGATGAGCTATCTCGCTGGTGTTGTTCTCTCAATTACTGGATGCGCCTCGTCGGTATTGCTCACCACTGAACTGTTGCTCTTTCCGCGAGCATCGCAATGGATATCAGACAGCTTCTCTCGGATGACACCAGACATTGCCAGCGTCGAGATGATGAACCTAGATTCACGCTATCCCAACCTCGGCAGCAGGAGATCGGCGGTGACCAAGGACATTCGACTTATTCGTCTGAAGATGAAAACAGAGCTATCATGTCGCTCAGGGGCGCTCCACAGCGTGAGCAGTATGGACAGGATTGGATCCAGGTGATTCGTTCTGCAGCATGGATTTGCATATCATTCTGACAGGCGCAGGAATGGCCGCAACCACAACCTGATAGAGACTCGGTATACTTAGCTGACTATCCATCTCCTGCTGCCAGCTCATCCAACCATCTGGCATCACCCCTCTCCGAATTGTCGGCAACAGGGCCTAAGCTACATGCACAGAGACCATCACGAGCAAGCGCGATGGTTGGCAGTGATCGGCACAACAAACGATACTCCCCCACCCCCACGGACGAGGAACAAGCGAGGCGCAACAGATCAAATAGACTGCGTCAGACTGTGAATCGTCGCAAAGAGCAGGCGGATTGGCAGCAAGCCGAGAACCTTCTTGTCAGGATGGGCTATTCCAACTGGAGATTTCAAGATCTCACTCCCAGTACCAGTCGACAATACACGAAGCGTGCTATCTGGAATGGGCTGGTGGAGAGTACAGAGCTCCTGGCGAGGTTGCTCCCTTTCGTTGACATCGGACCCGAGGCGAGAGCTGCTCTGGGTGATCTGACGGGTACAACATTGAGCCAGCAAGAGGCACTCCGAAATCTGCTGCTTCATGGTCTCACGCTAAATCATAGACGTCTGTCGCCAGAGACCTGAGCACAGTGGGCCAGTAGTGCTTCTTCTCAGGGTGCTAGCGTATACTTGTTGCTCCATTGCCAGTGTAGTCAAGTCGACGTGCAAATCAGTATCGGTTTTCCCGTTTCGCCCCTCTGTCCTTGATGTCCTGTTCAAGTCCTCTTGATACTTCAGAGGAGCGCTGATCATCGCATTCGCGACGACGACGCTACAAAAGGGCGTGTCGTCGGAAGACCGCAATGCCAATCCAGCCGGCCAAGTCCGATCTTGCCAGCGGGACGTTCGCACATGGCCGCAATGCAACATCTCAGCGCTGCGTTATGACCGTCTGGACGGCAAAAGCACCCTCTCCCGCCGCGTTAGCGCACTCCGTCTGCCATGACAACTGGCCAGAAGATCAGCCTCGACGATTATTGGAGGACGAGCTCCAAGGACATCGAGCGACGCTGGCATGCGAGGCTAACAAAAGGATCACTGGACCCTGAACGCCACATTCGACCAGATAACAGCATGCAGCACAGTATGTATGCCAGATCATTAAACCGGGTAGCATTCCGCCTGCAAGCTTGGGACCGTCTTAGACGCTAATGCAGACGACTGCATATTCCGGACGTAAAGAAGTGATATGTCGAGCTCCCGTTGACGAAGACAAGTCGACCAAGGGAGCACCTGCATGCATTTGCTTTGGCCAAGTGTCGAGAGCAGCATGCTGTAAGCTTTCCACATGAACGAACGCGATTAGATACACTACACGGCTAGGCGAATTGGGTTAAGACAGAGAATGGGTATCAGCGACTTTGTAAGCTGATCAAGGTAAAAGTAGGAAGCAAGGTTCTGGCTGTCCACCCCCAGGTAAAGAACCTGATACACCGACGGGGCGGCGGGCCTGATGAATCCTTCAAGAATGCCATCGCTGGCTGCTACTGAGTAAGCAATCAATCGGTGACTCGATCCAATCTGGAGGACCTTCCCCTCGACCTTTGCCTTCCAGATTTCCTGATTCAATTTCATCCATTCTCGTGTCCTGCTCTCAACGTCTCACTGATGTCCTACCGCTGCCTGTCTGGTTCAGGCATATCGTTAGCCAGGGGACCTGCCGCAAACGGGATGACGTGCGTCAAGATACCCCAGAGCCTCTCTTGCGAATACTACAGCGCGGAAGTGGATCCATGCTGCGATCCAGAGCCCCCCCTGGCTGATGATCTTGCACGCGAAGCAGGCCATGTCGGAATGCGTCGACCAAGGATGGACCGCGACAGTCCCACTGATACAATCCTGAATTCGACCCTTGCGGTCGCTACGACATCGCGTCGTCCAGCCTTCAACTCCCGATTGCAAACTCATACCGACTCACCCTCAACTTCAACTCACTTTAACTGGTTATAGACCAAGCCCGTGACGAACAACGTGGTGTCCCTGGCTTGGAAGACCATGCCTAGTACACTCGACTTGCCGGTCAGAGCATCTAGTTTTACTAGATTGCGAGATTAATACACGAGGTCGACCAACGAAGTGCTCTTGATCTTTTCTCTATCAGCCCTTAATCTGGGACAGCTCTTGACTAAGTACGATCTAACCCCTTCACGCATCAGGGAAATGACCTTGAGAATTCCTGCAAGCGACACCCGTGTCACGCGTCACGCTTTGCTAGCTTAAGGTGCCCAAATGTTATTTGCAGAGGAACGGTAAGCCAGGTCACGGAGCCTACAGGTATGTATCCCGTCACTGAGCATCGCCTTCATGTATCGATAAAGCATATGCTCGCTCTCCTGGTCTGAATCATCACCTACCAGCACTTCATTGTCTCATCTGACGACCACCCCTGCACCGTCCCTATTTTTGGTTGTTTTCATCTCATATCAGCATTCACATGGCAGTACATACTTGGACAGCAACCCTCTTCGCCATAAGGGGGCCGGAATTCACATTGGGGCGGAGGCTTAAAAGTGCCACGCACTCCCGCGACTCTATTGATGTGAACAATAACATACAAACACTCTGACCGGCGGAGCACATAGGTCACACACAACTCTGGCTTTCCAACAACGGCGCCACGCAGAGTAGTCCTCAAGGCTTGTAGCTATGAAATGGCCCAAGCGATCCTTGCATCTGCATTTCCCCGTACTTCGGTCGCCAGAACATTGGGTCTCGATACCTCGTTGTTCGTAGATCCCGTTCGCTGCTAATAAGCTAAGACTTAGTGACGGCGAGGCAGTAAGGCGGTGAGGCAGTGGCGGGTATCAGGATAACATCAAAGGCTCGTATGAGTTCTACACGGCTTGAACATCATTGATGTGGTGGGGTACCGGCACCGCTGCTGATAGAGGACCAAGGCCGACCTTCCCAAAGTCACGCTGATAGCTGACGAACCTTCTCAAGGGTCGCTCTCGATGGATATAGGAGGCACGTCTTCTCCTGGAACGAACTGCTATGGTCCGGGTTGTAATTCAGCCGGATACTCGGGCCGTACCGACGGCTCTGCCAAGTGACCCGTCCTTGGATGGTTTGTCGAAGAGAGATCGAGGACCTGAGGCGGATTGCGAGCCGTTGGAGTTTCTCTCGGAGAGTGTGCAACAATGAGCAAACATTCGCATAGAATGCACGATTCTGTCCGAATCCAACGCGGAGTGAGATCAAGGCTCTGTGCTGCTTCGTTCCGATCAGGGGGTATGCCAAGCCATGACAGCTCGATCCGAGCAACACCAGCGTCATGCCAAGGTCGTTATAGTATGCTTGACTCCACCACACGCTACAAGAGCTCCTTGTGTGAGCATTTCTAATCTCCCCAAGGGATATCGACCCTGAGATCGGCAAGCACGATCGCGTCAGAGGTCGAATTAGGTAGGTGTCTGACGTTTGTATATGATCGTTCTCCCGTCCCAGTACGCACTTCTTCCCCACCTCGCCCAAGTGCATACCTCTTCTGTACAGGTTTCAATCGATCTGTTGCAGTGCATACAAGATGCAGTTCTTATCGACAGCGCTTCTCCTGAGTTCGCTCGGTTCTGGCGCGTTAGCCAAACGCGGCGGGCCTCGAACATGTGAAGTAGGTCTCAAGACCGGAGAGGCCACAGGAGAGGTCAGGACTATTGCAGAGGACAGTAAGTAGTTCAGCTGTGACGGCGCAAATACCAAACACTGATAGACTATTCAGCTCGAGTATACTTTTCTGGACCAGCGGATTCCGAGACTGGGGTCCTATTCCTTACCGACATCTTTGGCATCGACTTTATCAACTCACAAAAGGTCGCGGACTCATTCGGTGCTCAAGGGTGTGTATAAATCTTACAAGAGCAACGAGGATCCACTGACCATCATAAGCTACTACACCGTAATGCCCGATCTGTTTCGAGGCGACCCCGTCCCAGTTGACCGCCCACCTACCTTCAACCTCACTGAATGGCAATCTCGCAACCAGCCAGCGAACATCGACCCGGTCATCGAATTGACCCTGAACGAGATTCGTAGCAACACGGACATCAAGCGTATCGGTGTGGTCGGCTACTGCTTCGGCGGCAAGTACGTTGCACGCTGGCTAGGTCGAGACGCAGGGATCAACGCTGGATACACCGCCCACCCCTCGAACGTAGCACCCGGCGAATGGTCCGCCGTCGCGGCCCCCGTCAGCATCGCCAACGCAGGTAAGTGTCAACGGACCGATGGGCGAACCAGAAACTAACAGCAAGATCAGAGCAGGACACAACCTGGCCCCTGGCACAAGCCCGTATCGCAGAGGACATCCTTCGCAACTCCAGCGTGGCGTGGCAACTAGACACCTACTCGGACGTGCCCCATGGCTTCGCCATTCGTGCCAACGACTCCCTCCCCCGCCAGGTCTTCGCCAAGGAGCAGGCCTTTGTCCAGGCCATCACTTGGTTCGGCGAGTATGTCAAGCCTGCCAATGCTACTTTTGGGGGTCCATCTGCCAGGAGGGCGTACGGCGCGAAGAGTTTCGACGATGAGCACAGGGCTGTGGTTGCTGGCTAGTTGGGCGGTGGCATTGGATGAGGTAGAGAAAGGCTCACTGTAACATGCATATCTGCCTAACTTGGTTTGACTTCCCAGTGATATGTATCAATATACTTGGTTCAAAGTATACTCGATCAGGTTCGGCAAAGCCTGTGATGAACATAGGCGATCGTACCTATAAAGACAGCTCAAAAAGACACACGGCGTTTGAAGAATTTGTAGGCGAGATGAGCTTCACAGCCATCATGGCACAGCTAGCGACGCATTCAGAAATCCACCGCTATCGACACTCATATACGCTTCTCTACAGCATCTGACTACGCACCTGCCGCAGTCTCGAGGGGCATTTCCTTTGCCTCGACAAACTCTTCTTCGGGCGTAGCACCCTCGGCTTCCGTCTCCGGGACCTCCAGTTTCCCCTCTACCTCTGCTTTTACCTCTGCCTCTGCCTTTGCCTCTGCCTCTCCATCTCCGCTTTCCTCCTTGACCTCGTCCACCTTGCCGTCCCCTTCCTCTTCGCCATTCCCGTTCGTCTCCCCTTTCATCCTCGCGTACTCCTCCTCGCTGACGCCCGCTCTCCTCGCCGCCATCCGATCCGCATACTCCCGCCTTGCCCTCTCCTCCCTCAACTTTCTGACCCTCTCCACCTCCTCGACACCCCCGGACTTTTTCAACCGTCCCTCCTCGACAAAACTCCCTAGTTCCTTTTGGAATTCGCCCCCCTTGCGCTCCGCCAGCTCCTTCTGCCTCGCCTTCTCCGCCCTCTCGATCGCCTCCAACCGCGTCTCGTGATTCGGTCTCAGCGCCTTGACCTCGCCCAGCACGCCGTCCTTTGCCTTCTGCGGGTCGCCCGTGACGGGCAGTAGTGTCCTGCTGGTGCTCCGGGCTCCCTGACCCTTCGGGTTGTCCAGATGCTGCTGCCGCGTCGCCTGTTCGACCAGCGCAAACGTCTGCGCCGCCTTGTCGAGGTCGTCTTCGAGATCGACGCACAGCTCCTCCTGCATGGTGAGGAGGTCGCGGTCGTCGCACACGACCTGGAGTTCCTTTTCCCAAATCTTGGTCCAGATGGGCTTCTCGCGTTTGAGGTATTCTTGGAGTTTCTTGAGTTTGCTAGTCGCGCCCGAGATCTCTTTCGAGACCGTCTCGAGCTGACGGGCCAGAGGTCGGACGCCGCGGGAGACGACGTCCTTGCGAAGGTCTTCGACCGTATCCTGCAGGTCGTCGACAGCGGTGACGATCTTTTCGCTGTCATCTTGTAGGGTCTTTTTGCCGTTGTTCACGTAAGCGCGGCCGCTATCAGAGGACATCTTTGGTATGGCGGCATCGGCGGTCTTGGTGCGAACAGCACTAGCTTTGGTGCGAATCTGGGCCATGGAAACATCAATGTCTTGGACAAACGAGGAGTAGGTCTGGCGGACGACGGCGAGGTCGCGGCGAAGAGCTTGTACTTCAGTGAGCTGGTCGACGCTGCCTTTCGTCCAAAGCTGTTGTTTAGACGAGGAGGTCGGAAGATTGGGCCGCGCCGGTGCCGCAGCGATGCCAGCGATCTCCTTGGCGGCTTCTTGCTGCCGGTCGGATACACGCTGGATTGCTGACTGTTGTTCTCCGATGGCAGATTGGAGTCCTTCGATCATGCGCTTAAGGCCACCCATCCCGTCATCAATATGTCTTTTCACCTCATCAAGGGCTTCGACGTTCAGGACAAGAACTGCTCGATCCTTGATATCCGACAGGTCTTCGAGTTCATGTCGAACGCCAGACACGGGATCCTGAATGTAGATTTCTGGGAGATCGACGCCATTGTTGTGGGTATTCCATGCGAACTTCTCAATGAAAGCTAGCTGGAGTCTTGCAACAGTGAGATCGGCACCATCCGAAAGCACAAATTTCTTGACCTTTGTCTTATATTGTAGGAACAAGGTCAGCTCCTTGCCAGCTTGAGGTGACGAATCGGGTACGAAAGGTTGTGGCGCTTGGGGTGGTGTTTGAATACGCTCCGGAACAGAGATTACGGAATCGACAGGGGCAGCTTTTTCCACTGGCCTGTCATCTACCTCTTCAATTGCCGGCTCCAACTTTGGTGCTTGGAGGGGATCATTGACTACTGGCTCTTCACGAGATGCCGGATCCGGGAAGTAGCCAGACAGCTTGTCCTCCGGTGTCTTGGCCAGAGGGCTCTCGAAGTCCAGCTTGAATTGCTGATCGGGTTGTATGATCGATTGGGGTAGTTCAGGCTTGCGCTCCTTACGCACTGGCGAGGAGTCGTTGTTCGCACGATATGCTGACCTGTTCCTACCATGCATCTGTTGACCACGATTCCTGACAGCATTCATCGACTCTTGCGCCTCACGACCTCGATTCGGTATGGGAGAGTGCTGGGCTGGGGGAATCATCGGGACGCCGTTGGTAGACCCCAGATGCTTTTGTATCTGGTATGCCGAGAATCTTCGTGAAGCCCTCCTCTCCAGCTCGCCCCCTCTTTGTAGTGCCGCGAGTGCGTCCTTTTGCATGGGCGCTTGCTTTGGGGGAGGTGCAGGCGGTGGTGGAGATGGGTGGTCGAGAGATTCGGAGGGTTGTGAAGGCATCGAGTCATCGGAAGGGTATGGAGGAAGTACTGGCAGGTTCTGCATGGTGCTACTCGACATGGAGGAGCTGCTCGAGTCATTGGTCTCACGACTGGGCTCTCGTGGTTTGTGGAGGCTGCTACTTGGACTGAAGCCGTCCCTCCGGGGCGAAGAGCGACTCGTTTGTGATATCGCAGAAGTGGTCCGTGGAGGTAGATCGGGACCATTGAGCTCCCCGCTGCCGTGTCGCTGGGCAAAGGATCTGCTACTGTGCGCTCTCTGGGCTGCGTCCTCGAGTGTCTGTGTCATTGTCGTGTCGGTACTTCCAGTACTAGCTGTGCTAACCTGGCGGCTAGGTGCAGAGGCGTCCTTGGAGCTTCCCGGAGGAGTTTGTCCCGTTTTTTGGCGTAATCGAGATTGCTTCTTCTTCAAGCCGTGCAGCAGGTTGATGATGATATCACGTATGCGCGGGAGAAATTTGTCAAGACTTGCTTGTGACGCCTCCTGACTCAAAGTTTCCTCCAGTATTGCTCTCAGCAGGTCTGGCACGGGGCCAAGGTCGTTTGTGTCGACGCCTATGCTGTTGAATGCTCTACACGCGATGTTGAACTCGTAGCCCAGACGCACGTAGACATCGGAAACCTCTGTTTCTGTGGCGGAGCCTCGAGACCACATGGTGAGTGTCTCGAGCAGCTGCTTTGTAGCGACAAGGAGGTGGGTGACGCTCTTTTCGATCTGGGAGAGCTGTTGCTGCGGCTAGAAGCAAGATCAGTCGCGGTTCTGGATCGGCTTGCAGTATTTCTTCGTACGTTGGCTCTTGATCTGCTGCTCCCCGAGGTGCGACCCGAGCCCGAGGAGGAGCGCTGCTGGGGTACTTCGGACGCCATGATTGACCTGAGCTCTGGAGCTGCCTTGAACTCTGCTCGATCGTGCAGCGAGCTGCTGCCGTCGCTGGGCAGTGGATTAAAGAAGGTACGACACCATCAACGAGCGAAATGTACAAAGAGGGTGATTGAGATTACGTCCAAGCTTAGTAATGGTGCGATCAAGTCATGACAGTGCAGTTGCGCGAGGCTCACGACCAAGAGGGAGGCTCAAGTTTTACGAGAGAGACGGCATGGGTTGGGGGTCGGAGGTCGGGAGTGAGGGCGTGACAGGTGACGGACTTGGCACGAATCGGGTTTCTTGCCGTGCTTTGGTACAACCCGTTCCTGCCTCTTTTGGCTTTCAGGAGAAGACGGGCACGATGCGATGCTAAGGTATGGAGAGCGTCTATCATGACAGAGTCTCGAGATGCTGCTGCTGCTGCTGCTGCTGCAGGCATATGCTGATGAGGTTTCATTACCCTCGGTGCTGGGTCGTATATGTGTGCAATCTGGCGGGTAATAAATGTAAAAAGGGTTGGTTGCATCGAGCTCCAAAGCTCGGACGGTCCCCTTGGTCTGTACTACTCACGTGCTGTTCTCGAGTGTCCGCTCCGCTGGCCGTGAGGCAGCATCTATGCATCGAGAACCTGTATCACACACTTGCCAATGCAGAGGTAGAGCTCTACCGTTGATCCACTCTCCCATCAATGCGGACCTGAGAAGAAAGTCGCGTCTCTACTACGGCCTGACTCGTCAACAAATCTGTGAGGCGCACCAAGGGCCGGCCAAAATCCACCCAGACCAGGCCAGGGCTAGTTCCCGAGCACCTTGACACCTTGACACGACTGCATCGTCAATCTCTCGTCAAGTTCACCAGTTAACCCCCCTACTCTGTCACAAAATTCCTCTCCCGACACCCACTTCATCGCAGGACGATAAAAGGTCACTCGCGCTTGCCCATCGTCAATCGATACCGCTATCTTCGGTGCTGGAACTCGGATCTGGGACGTTGCGGGCAGGCATTCGGTTGCTCTGATCCCTGGGGCTCCATCATCACTGGGAGCTGCTTGAGGCCTGCAATCGCCTGCTCTGCCGATACGACACTGCACTGCCGTGCCGTCGAGGTGACAGCTTGACCTTTTCGGCGGTTGTGGCCCTCCCAACCCAACCCCCACGCACTCGCTGGCTGCACGGCGTCCGGCGAACTGAAACCAAACAATGAGCCCAGCAAAGTCATCTGAGGACGCGCGCAAGCACACCTCGGCCACCGACGATGCTGGAAGCGCTGGGTACGTCCATCTCACGCTGTGCAAGAGCTCCACACGAGCTTCGACGCCCTGTAGCATTGGCAATCAATTTCCCTATCCAACATCTCTGCTACTGACACGCTCGGGGTAGCAACGCTTCCGACAAAGAGCTGACTTGATCCATAGAAAACCTTCCGCTCCTAAAGCATGGACAACTGGTACAAACCCAATCACTCAGAGACCGAGCGGATCGACACCCGTGAACGGAATCGCAAATGGACACACGCAAGAGCAAGGCAAGACAAGCCCGCGAGGCAATCATTCCGCCGACAAGCATGCCCATGATCGCTTGCTCTTTCTCTATGCCAACTTTATTGTCAGTCAAACACTCACGCGCCTCGCGCTCGAATCCATATTAACCACTTGCAGGGACTAGACACTGTCTTAACTCTCAAGTCAGGCGAACAATTCTCGGGCGTCTTTTCTGGTGCCACAGCTCAGAACAACGAACCTCGATATCATCTGAAGATGGTCCGCCGGATACCTCAGCCTCATACCTCACAGACGAACGGAAACTCTGTCACTGCTGGGGCATTTGTCGGAGAAGGCGATAACCACGCCATGACGTTTGACGTCAATGATACCACTGATCTAGTCGTTCGACGCGTACAAATCGGAGCTTCGCAAAACAGATCTGTCAATGGTATGCGAATTTGTCCCTCCAATCAATACGATCCATCTGACTTGGGCACAGGTTCAGGCTTCAGGACTGACGTCGAGATCTCTGGGAATCTTGACATGAGGGAACGCTTGCTTCAGAAATGGGAGCCTGGTCCCAACGACGTGGATCTTTCGCTGGGGCACGACGAGTCGCTTGGTTCTGGTCAGTGGGATCAGTTCGCTGCCAACGAGAAACTGTACAACGTGCGCAGCGATTACGACGAAGACATGTACACGACAGCCATCGACAAGTCGAATCCACAGTACCGGCAAATCGCAGAGAGGGCCGAGAGACTCGCACGAGAGATGGAACGAGAACAGGACTCCCGCAAAACTAACGTCGCTGCAGATTCAGGCCTCGACGAGGAAGACAAGTAAGTTATGTCGAGGTCATGTGGCTTCTCGTGCTGACCCTTCATAGGTACAGCGGCGTTCGCAGAGATGCCTCCTCTCTCGGCAAAAGCGGCCCTAACGCCTACGTCCCACCATCAAGGCGACCTATATCCAACAAGCCAACTGTGTCCGGTGCTCCTTTCGATCCTGCTATCATCTCGTCGCAGGTTGCGCGACCAGAGAGTGGATCTGACGTTAGGCCTGTGGCAGGGTCAAATGACAAGCAGGACAGGTCCCAGCCTCCAGCCGTCTCTCAGTCTATCAAAGATGCCGTAGCAAAATCCCTCGCAGCTCCGTCGGCCAACGGGCTAACCACCAAGCCTGCCGCTACGGCACGCGCTCCCTCTGCCGTGGATCCTTCGCCCAGCAAAGCTGCGGTCGACAACGGCACCAACATTTACCGCAATGTTACAGATGCTTTCAAGCAGTTCAATCAGTCAGAGAAGCTGCGCATTCAACAACAACAACGTCAAAACCAACAGCAACGAGCCAGTCACGCTCGACAAGAAAAGTCGGTCAAGCTCAACGACCTCAAGAAATTCTCCCAGAATTTCAAGCTTCACTCTCGTGTTCCGGATGACTTGGTTCCTATCCTTGCCAAATCCGAAGAGAAGCAGAAGGAGATCAAGCAAAAGGCCGAAGAGCATGCACGGGAGAGGGACGAGAGACGTGCCCAGGGCTTGGTCACACCTCCAATCACGGGCAAGGCCGACTCTAAGGCTACTGCGCAGCGTAGCGTTCAGGCGAATGAAACCACTGCAGAAGCCGCGCCAGCGATGGGTCATCGTACCCGCAGCCAGCAACAGGGACGAGGCCAGAATGGTCCCGCTCATCAATTGCCTAGAGCACCCGGCGGACCGAATCAACGCAGCCAAATGCCATACCGATCCAATGCGAATGGTGACATCCCAGCGCCTATCCCAATCCCAGAAGCTGCCTCAACTCAAGGCGAATCTGGAATGATGAGCCCAAACTCGGCAATCTCATCAAGGTTCAATGTCAAGGCTATGGAGTTCAGGCCCAATCCAGCAGCCAGCACTTTCACCCCGACAGGACCAAACGGAGAAGCTCCAGCTGCCAAGCGGCCGAGTGTAGTATCACCTGCACCAACAGCTCCCGCGGCGGCGGCGCCGCCGCCTGCGGCCGATTTCTTCACAGCATCTTCAAAGACGAGCTCTCTGGCCGCTTCCGACTGGGAGTCGACTACGGCGGAATGCTTCTCGACGGTCAAACATCTACACGAACATGTAGATGAGTCCAAGAAGTCTCAGTACGCCGCTAACGGCGGTATTCCACAAGGCTATCGTACCGCTCCGGCTTGGGATTATGCACCTGCCAACGAGGAAAAATCGTACGCTGATTTGTTCCCAAAGTCCATCCACCAGCCCCCTCCATCGCCGATGCATGCGTCACAAGGTGGTGCAATGCCTCACCAGCATCAGTTGCCACTTCATCTGCAGAACGGCGGCCCTCACCTTCAGCAAAACCCCCCATTCTACCGCAATCAGCCTCACCAGATGGCTACACCTCACATGGATGACGGTCGCATGCCCTCATACTCGTCAACATCCTCGGTGCAACCGTCACCCCGCATGTCACAGCCGCCTATGGCTTTCAACGCCCAAAATCATGGTCAAATGCCCGGATACCCATATGTGCCAGCGAATGGCATGAGTCCTGGCATGGCAATGCGACCAATGCCAGCAGGTCCTCAGTATATGACACCACAAGGAGCCCCGATCGGAGGACACATGATGGTGCAGAATCCTTCCAATGGACCCTTCATTGGGCATCCTGGCCAACAGCAGATGCACGTCTATCCCTCGCCAGGCCCCAGCCACGTACAACCGCACTTTGCCGGTCAGCCTGGAATGCCTGGCGGCTATGCTGGAAGTCCTCGGGGTCATCCCATGAGCCATCAAGGCTCTCAACAAGGGCATCCACAACAGCAGATGTTCATGATGACGGGTCAAGGCGCGCCAATGATGATGATGCCTCAGCATGCTGGTCCAAGTAAGACTCGCTATCAAAAGTAAGACGAGACGATTCGCTGACATGAACAGTGGGCCCGATGCGATATGGCCAACCACAATTTGGCGGACAACATCCCGGCAATGCCTACGCCATGCAGCAACGAGCAATGTCGAATGGTGGCTACGGCCAACACATGACGCCCCGTCAACAGCACGCTGCGCCTCATCAAGGGCCGATGGGAGCCCAGATGCACCCGCCTGCTTCAACCAATGGGGAAGACCGTGGCTGAGCGTGCCGAGGCATCGAGAAGCAGAAGTGGCCAGTAGGAAGTCATCCAGGGCGGATACGCCCCCAGCCCACTCCTGGAACTAGGCGATAATCATTGTGAAGCGATGCTGCGTTCAAGCGAGTTACCTCCACGAAGTGATCCATAGCAGCTCGGTAAGGCGCCCTCGACAATGTGGGGCCACCGTTCATTGCGATTTGAAATCGCCAGGTGCGGAAAGCACGGAGGAACAGGCAGCACGAAAGAGTTAACCTTGGAGCAAGCTGCGTGCGGAGGACGAGAAATTATCGAGGCTCGAGAGGATCGGCAAGGCCAGAAAGGGGATCACAGTGGAAAACGTTGACGGCGATATGATAGTTGTGAAATGGAGTATATCAGCCAAGCGTGTTTCCCCGTCCAGTATCTTGGAGACCATGTACCTCCTCGTAGATGAAGTATGCGTGAGGATCGATAACATGTCCTATGAATGAATGCCAGGCTTTTGTTATGAGTCTGCCAGGTTCACGGGATTCAAGGCGCATTCGGCTCCTGAACGCACAATGTGCCTGACGATCCGTTGCCCAAAAGCCGAGCGGACGAACGACTCGGCCCGCCGCGCGAACTGCCAACTGCGAACACTTGGTCCGATGCGGCTCCAGCCTGATGCGCATGACCTCCTCCCTCTCGACCATCTCCTGCATGCACAGTGATCCCGTTCCTCTGTCTCATTCTACACAACTGACATTCGTATGGAGATACACAGACCATCGTCCGTCTGTCGACCCGAGTAACGATGAGATCCTCGCGCCGCTCGACCTCGTCCTCCCCGCTCCTCCACCCCGCCGACACAACAGACCCCCTCTCCCCTTCCACCGCGCCGCTCGACCCGTCCCCTTCTTCTCACCGCTCCACGACTCCCCTCCTGATCCTCACCGCCTCCCTCTCCGGCCTCCTCTTCGGCTACGACACGGGCATCATCTCCTCCACGCTCCTCCACCTCCCGTCCTCGTTCCCGCTCACCACCCTCTCCAAATCCCTCATCACCTCGTCCACCTCGCTCTTCGCCCTCTTCGCTTCCCCACTCTCCGCCCCGCTCGCCGACGCCCTGGGCCGGAGACCCGTCATCCTCATCGCGTGTCTCCTCTTCGTCGTCGGCGCGCTGACGCAGGCCTTGGCTAATGGCGTCGCGGTCATGGTCCTGGGCAGGAGCGTGATTGGGCTGGCGGTCGGCGGGGCGAGCTCCACTGTGCCCATGTACATCTCCGAGATTGCGCCGGCTGAGAAGAGGGGGAGACTGGTGACTGTCCAGAGCCTGTTCATTACCGGGGGCCAGGTGGTTGCGTATCTGGTTGGGTGGGGGACCGGGGATAAGTGGAGGGTCGCGGTCGGGCTGGGGGCGGTGCCGGCTTTGGTGCAGGCGGTTCTGATGGGACGGTTGGTGGAGAGTCCGAGGTTTTTGGTCATGAAGGGACGCGCTGGTGAGGCCGAGGAGGTGCTGAGGGGAATGGGGGTGGGGGATGTGGGCGGGGTGATGGGACGGGTGGGGGAGGAGGTGAGGGCTATGAAGCTCTCGGGGAGGAGCGCGGTGAGGGAGTTGTGGGGACGGATGGGTAATCGGAGGGCCTTGGGGATTGCGTGCCTGTTGCAGGGCCTACAGCAGCTATGCGGGTTTGTGAGTATCGCAGGATCACTACTGGATGGTCAATTCGAGACTGACACGCTCAGAACGTCCTCATGTACTTTTCCGCCACCATCTTCTCCCTCGTCGGCTTCTCATCCCCCGTCATGACATCCCTCTCCATCGCCGGCACAAACTTTATCTTCACCCTCGCCGCCTTCTCCCTCATCGACTCCATCGGCCGTCGTCGCATCCTCCTCGTCAGCATCCCCTTCATGTTCATAGGCCTCATGCTCTGCGCCGTCTGCTTCCTCTACCTCCCCTCTACCGGCCCGGGAGCGCCGTCCCATCTCATCCTTCTCCGATCATCGCTCGCCCACATCACCCGAGGCTGGTCACCCTCGCTCCTCCCCTCCGCTCTGCTAGTCAGTCTCATCTTGTACGTGGCCGCGTATGCCCTGGGGCTGGGCTGCGTGCCATGGCAACAATCCGAATTGTTCCCTCTACAAGTCCGCAGTCTTGGCTCTGGGATCGCGACGGCAACCAACTGGAGCAGCAATTTCCTGGTGGGCATCACCTTCCTGCCCATGATGGAATGGATGGGCAGTGCGACGACATTTGCCGTCTACGCAATCATATGTGCTGTGGGATGGGGCATGGTGTACGGATTCTACCCGGAGACGGCGGGCATGGAGCTGGAGGATGTCGGGGAGTTGTTGGCGGAGGGATGGGGTGTAAGTAGAGGGAAGAGTACGGGACACGTGAGAGTGCCGACCGAGGAACCCGATGGGTTGTGATTTTGCGGGCGACTCTCGCTGAGCGCCCGCCTGAATGGACTTGCATAGCGTTGGTTTTGGGAAAATGTATGAGCTTTCGACTTCGTGGTCCGTCTCGGTCTCGCGAGCGGGCCTACCCACTCCCTCCCTTCCTGAAACTGACCTTTTCCACCGCTACCGCCTCCTTGCCCTCCCCGTCCTTTCTCAGCTGGTACACGTACAGCACCAAGACGTCCCCCTGCACATCCATCAGGACAAAACTCGGACACAGGCCCTTCTGCTCCCCAGTATCCCTGTCGATCCCGCTGAACTCCTCCCTGTTCCTCCCACCGCTCGTCCCATTCGACTCCTCCGCTTCCTCATCGTCCAGATCATCACCCGTCCAACTCGCCGCTCCCGTCGCACTGCCCGGGTTGACAAAGAACTTGCCTTCCAGCTCGTACGCCTCGAATCTACTGGTCCCGCCCCAGCACAGGACGTCGACGTCCATTTGGCGCGCCGCGATGAGCAAGCTGTCCGGATCGCCGGGCGGGATGATCGTGTGGCCGTGTGTGAAGCCTATGCGGAGCGAGCCGTGGGTGACCACTTTCGAGAGCGCGGTGGGGATCGGGTAGCTGGCGGCGGAGAAGGAGGCCGGGGGCACGGATTCGTAGGGTTGTGATTGGGGAGGGGGCGGGGGCAGGGAGAGGGGGATGTCAAAGTCGCCTTTTACGAGTTGGAGGTCTGGGGCTAGCGAGCGGAGGAAGGTGTAGACCGAGGGGCTGGTGAGGTTGCCTAGACAGAGGATCTGGCCTATTTTGTTGGGGGTAAGGAGCTTTTTGAACTGCGGTCGTCAGTACGTAGCGCTGAAGTAGGTCGAGAGGAAGAGAGGCGGGGAAGGAGGTCTCGGTACTTTTGCTGGTATGTCCTGGTAGTGTTAGCAGACGGCGGAGACTGGGGGGGGGTGGGCAGCGGAGATACAATCGCTCGGTCCGGGATATGAAGGTCCCCTAGGACAAGGACCAATCGTGAAGTCATGATCGCGCGATGCTATAGAGCGGAATTGGCTTGTCCGACGACACTATAAGCTTGGGCGCATAGTTGTGCGAGGCGTGGCTGAATGATGGTGGTGAACGAAGTGACGAGCTCCGCATGGAGATCTAGCCGGACGTCCATAGCAGCGGAACTGTCATTTCGGCCAACCGTACACGCTCTCACGACAGGTACATTGTTGATACAAGATGCTGTTCGAGCCACAGCGCATGGGGCTCATGTTGATTTTCCAAAGTCGTGTCTGCGGCCTGCTACATATTCGCGATGTTCAATCCACTGTCGATCTGTACCTTTTGCCCAGTCATGCTCGTATTCTTCGCCAGCATGACAAACACATTCGCGCAATCCGTCATATCCACCTCCTTCTTCAAGGCCGCGGCATCCTTTAGCGCCTTAATCCGCACATCTCCATACTCAAGTCCCTATTGTCACCGTCAGCGTCTCGCAACCCCTCGGAATTGCCACACCAACTTACCCACTCTGTGAGCAACAAGCCCGGCAACACAGCATTAATCCTCAGCTTCTCCCCCTGCGTCTTTGCCAGACACTTCATCAGATGCAATTGCGCCGCTTTCGTGACCGAATACGCCATACTGCTGCCCCCGATACTACTCCCCGCAATACTGCTCGTGATCAAGAAAACGCCCCCTTCCCTATTCTCCTTGAAACTCGGCATCGCAGCCCTCAATAACGCCAACTGGCCCTTGACGTTGACGTTCCAGCACTTGTCCCACTCGGCGTCCGTCATGGCGTACAGATCCGAGAAGTCGCTGAACTTGGTCCAGCCGGCATTGCCGATCACGATGTCGAGACCGCCAAATGCCTTGATCGTGCTGTTGACGAGGGCTTCGCAGTCGGATGTCTTGCCGACGTCACCTTTGAGAATGATGGTTTTGATCCCATATGTTGAGGAGAGCGTGTTGGTCAGGGACAGGGCGGCGGCTTCGTTGGAGGCGTAATTGATCGCTAGGTTGGAGCCTTCTGCGGCGAAGGCGTGGGCTATGGCGGCACCGAGACCCCTTTGACATGGTCAGTGGACGATCCAAGCAGGCTTAGATGTGACTGTTGTCTCTCGGTATGGGACGTGTGAAGCGCCTAGCTGTGAAGTAGCTTCCGGGCTCATTCGATTCGCCACCACGCGACAGTGCAGCGTAAACTGCCCATGATACTTGAAAAGAGGGTTGCAGATGTCGCTCTTAGTGTTCTCATGTACCAATCGTGGGAAATGTCCTCAATCTTGTGCCCTGACATGTACGTACTGGGATATGAACATACCTGGAACCCCCGGTGATGAGCACTCGTCTACCCTTCAGCGAGTAAGGCATTATAGGAATAGTGAGAATGGAGGTGTAGTATCTAGAGCCTAGAGCTGAACGCAACTATCAATATGAGATAGAGATTATACGATGAGGTTACGTGGTCCTTAGAGGTCCCGCCGGCGAGGCTGTTGACCCCTCATTGCGGAACTCCGGCTACAGCAGCTCTAGACCTCGCCCGCATACATCACACGCACAAAAACACACGTAAAACAGATATACGGGGGACGGCTGACCAACGCGGGTTTCGTATGATTACATTTGTCCAGAATTACTGGCTGAGCTACTCTCTCTCCCCGAACAGCGGCACTGCTCGGACCTCTTCCCAAGGCTCTTCTCTGCACAACATCGATGCGAAATTCGTTGCTACACCCCTCACCATCTCCCTCGCCGAGCCCTTTACGTTCCTGCATTGCCATAGTGTAAAGCTCAGCGCAGGCTTGACGTCTCTCTACTGTGCAACCACAGGTCTGCATCCTTTGCTAGCCTGGTATCCGTCCTCCCACCCACCCGGTTCACTTCCCAACGTTCTCCTCTCCATCTCCTCCCCTTTCCTTTCCTAGAACCCAAAGTCATCATCCCCCATGATGCCCAAATCAATCCCAGCAAAGATGTCATCATCGTTGCTCTGGCCCGCCTGCTGGCCCTGCTGCGGCTGGCCCTCTACCATTCCTCCCGACGTATCCATTGACAGGTCAAAATTGACACTGTCACCTCCAAAAAGATCGTCTCCGAGATTAAGGCCAAGGTCACTGGCATCGCCCATGTTCAAGTCACTGCCACCGGACAGATCGATTGTCTGGTCCATGGCGGCGGAGAAGTCTGCTGCAGCTGCATCTAGTGTGGCCTGATCCGTCGTTTCTAGGGCAGACGCAGCGACTGCCGCGTCGGCGACAGCGGCCGAATCGATGCCTTCCATCAGATCGCCCGTAGGAATCGTCAACTGCATGCTATTCAAGAGCGGCATGTCGATTAGCGCGGATTGAGCTTCGACCAGTCTGCCTAACCGAATGAGGGTTTCGGCCTTGCCTTGCTCGAGGGAAAGGAGGAAGCGAGAATCTGTTACCCGTCGTTTCAACGCTTCATGGATTGTGCAGTGCTCTGTCACATCACTCGGGCGTGCTCCGTTCGGTGAAGGCATCTGGAATGTGTTGTAACGATTTGGTGCGCATATCAGGGACGTCACTACGTCCAACGCCCAGGAGCCAAAGCCGATTGCTGTTTGAGTTGCAACATCGTCTATCATGATTTTGAGGACTTCTTCTGCTCCGTACTTGTCTACGACTGCCTCTACAGTCCGGTGTGTGTACCTCGTAGGGATCGATATCATGTCTGAGTTGTTGCTCCAGGTCGTAAGCTGTGTGATGAGTTCTGAAAGGGATCCTCTCAGGGTTCCTGATGCGGACAGCCACTCTCTTTCTTCCGATCGAAGAGAGTGGGTAGAGTACTGCGAAGCTGCATGAGGCTTAAGCACGGCAATTAGTTGAGGAATGTCTTTGCGGTTGGCTGTCCGTTTGTCCAGCTCGGTCAAACGGGGGCGCAAGGACTGATATAGCGTTCCGAGGATCGTGGTATGCATCATTTGTGCATCACCCGATATCGAGACTGGCTTGAGAAGCTTATGCATAATCTGCAAAGCGATATCTGCGTCCTTGGAATTTGCCAAAGCATGATCAGCAAGCCATTCGCAGCCGCCGATGAGCGAAGGCAGCAGGAAAGGCTCTAGGAGAACTGCAAATGATTAGCTGCATGCTTCCAGAAAGTTATGTCAACTTACACTCCAAACCGCCTTTCAATGTATTTGGCGCCAATGCCTTTGATCGTACGGCCAAGATAATCTGCTCAAACAGACTTGGTACAAGGAGATAGAATGCCTGAGGGGAACAGCCAGACATGGTCTCGTCTGTGATTCCGGAAGACTCTCCCTTTTCATCTACCGCAAAGAGACCCTTGATCCACTTCCCGAGAATTTTCTTCTCGTCACTGGACAGGTCATGCTTTACCGACGCCCGTCCGTTGAGGAACCTCATGATGAATGAGGATCTGTCATATCCATCGAGTTCGGCTAAGCCAACTTCATAACGATGGACGATGCTGAAGACAAAGAGCAGGATTGCCGCAAAGTCCTCATAAGCCGGCTGCAATTCGCTCTGATCTTCGTCGTGAGTCCAATCGTTCAGGTATGAGCAGACTGGATGAAGAAGGTCGCTCAATCGGGCATGTTGAAGAATAATGTCCACGCTCGACAATTTGCGACACAACGATGTGCACAGAATCTTCAGGGATATAGTCTCTTTGGAAGCCGCAGAGTGTCGAAAAGCCTCAACGAGGGCGTTCGAGATATTGCCGGCGTCCCCATACATTCTGTCGAGATCATTGATAAGATCGTCGGCCTTCTGAGGGTTGCTGATAAGCTGCTGTATGAGAATGTTCTTGTTGGGCCGAGGTGTGCTGGGAACTTTTGAGAGCTGTGCTCCGCCCAGAATGGCTGTAGCCGTGTTCTCCGAGATCAACTGGTAAGCTTGACAAGCCTGTACGAACTCCTGTCGAACGTCCTTGATTGTATCATTGATGCCAGCGCTGTCCGAAGATAACGGTGGGAAGGGGTGAGTGTCGATTCTTGTCATGGCGATTTGTATACATTGGTCGGTCATTCCTGGTTGATAGAGATGGTTGATTGCAAGACTGGATATCAGGCCGTGCATTTTGTTTGTGATGAACGAGCGGTGGCACATTACCATATGTGGTGACTCGTGTCGATGGAGTGCATTCATTAGTGCATCGAATGCCCCTGTAATCAAGTCGCTGATCATGCCTTGGTGGTCTTCCCCGTATCGTGTCTGGAGAAACGACAATATATGCAGGTCATCAACCAGCGGCCTGTGACACAAAGCGGCATTGAAATAAGCATACATGCCGCAGCGAGAATTCGTTCGAGGAATGTCTGCAACATTCATTGCAATTTCAGCGGCGGTGAAGTTGAGTGATCCGTCTTCGTTCTGTTCGACGAGGGGCGGCATTCGCAGAATGGCCTGCAGCTTCTGATGTACGGAGGATTGCGACCATTGCGACAAGGTCGTCGCAAATTGGTTGAGGGAAGAAGCGATGCTGGATTTGGCCCCTGGATGAATGGTCAGACGTGTCATGAAGGCGAGGAAATGACCACGACCTACCCTTTGGAATGCTCTTCATCAAATGCCTCCTGGCCTTGACATTATTGAGAAGAATGACAACGAATGCTCCAAGGTGCTCGAATGCAGCCACAAATGCCATGTCCGGTACTTGATTTCCAGGATTGTCGATCTGCTGCACCGTCTCGAACGCATTATACGCCTGGACATAAGACAGAAGAGCTCGAAATGTCCGAACGGACTCGGTGGAGGAACGTGGGTACTCTCCAGAGGCGTATGGACTCGATACGAAAGCGAATATACTATCGTGTGCTGCTTGAGATACGCCAGACTTTGCGAGGGTGTCCTGCTGTTCTGCAGATCTCGGCTTGTAAGGTGAGGTGTCGAGCAGCGCCAGGAGGAGATCTGCTGGCTGCAAGTATGACTTTTTGAGGAAGTGCGACACATATGCTGGGAGAATTGGGTCGCAACAGGCTTCGTTACGGGCACCAGATCGTACGAGGAGATCCGCTAGTTGGGAGCTCGAGACTCTGAATGACTTTTGACACTCATCCAGCGCATCTTCAACCTCGCTAGGTCGCAGTCGCCGGACGAAACACGTCGTCAAGGCGGTCCTCCACTTCTCCAGAGCATCTGAATCTCTCGGTCGATCTCGTGTCATATTGATGTTTGCAGACTGTCAACAGCTTGTGGTCGCACGGCTACATGTTAGTGTTGCCCTGCTCGAGATGTTGGCAGGCTGGAGTAGAGGGTGGAAATGCGACGGAAATGATATAAAGAATACGTTTTATGTGTCATGCGTACAATAGCTTCTTCCGGCGACAATAGAAGTACAATAATGTGAGGTTGGAGATGACCTTGCATTCGCATAGCGTACTAGGTATCAAACCGCCGGTCCATGCCTCTCGCGTATACCTGCCTTTTTTTTCAAAACCTTTGCTGACTACATAAACTCTCTATGGACCTCGGCAGTGAACTACTACAAGTGCGTTGTGCATTACTGTCACGTTCCACCTGGGCCTTTTTCCTCCCTTGTGGTCTGTACATTTCTAGACTTGTCTCAATTTTCCGTCTATATCATCTCATTATGGGTAAACTCCCAAAGTTTGACTGGTCAAAGTACGACCTCGACGCGCTTCAGAAGCTCTCCCCCATGGAGAAGGCACAGTTAATGTGGAAGAACATATCTGCTGATGACGAGGTATGTGCCAGACCCAAGTACGAAATCGATTATCACGACCTTTTGGTATCTCGATCGCAGCGTTCATCTGCATTGCCGCCCCTCAACATTCAGTTCCCCCATGCCGAGGCATCGCCCTACGACATCGATCGTGCCGTGTGCGCCCACAAGGCACTTGACCAGAGACTGACAGAACAGCGATTCTTCGTGCCTCTCTTCCAGAAATCCATGCGGCTGATCGATGCTTCGTCATCAGGCCCGAATCACGGCAAGCTGGTCTTTGAATTCGACAACGACGACCACTGGTCAAACAACTCCGCGAACCTACACGGCGGAGCGCAGGCAACCATCTACGATATATGCACATCGATTGTGCTATGCTTGATTGCCAAGCCTGGATATTGGATGATGGGCGGCGTTTCTAGGGTGCTCAGTGTGACATACATCCGGCCAGCGCCGGTGGGAGAGAAGCTGATCCTGGAGTGCGAAGTGAGCTTGCCACGGCGTCTGTTAACCTTTTGAAAGCCCTTATGCTGACATGGAGCAGATTGTGCATGCTGGCAAGCGATTGGCCGTCACGAAAGGGACAATGAAGCGGAAGAGCGACGGTGCTGTCGTGTCAACGTGCGAGCACAACAAGGTTAATACGGATCCGGAAGTTGGAGCAAAGATGTGATACCCTTTGAAACTATAGACGTTTTGATTCATCAACTCCTTACTATGGCATCAGTCGCTCCAACTGACTGATCCGATGTGAAAGCCACGACCCCGCAAATACATAGCATGCTTCCATCAGTCATATCTCACACGCTGCTTGACCTTGAGGTCAGCTCCGAGCCATAACAGATCGGGTCTACTGTCTGTGGACCTGTCAGTGAGGACATGTGTAAGTGGCAGAAATGGCTCACAATGACCCGTCGCATCCGCGAACGTCTTTGCCTTTGTAATCACCGACAGATCCAGATCAGCGATGATGAGCTGCTCATTGGGCGAATCTGGCTCGCTGATGATCCTTCCATCCGGAGCAATGACTGCCGAGCTTCCCTGATTGGGAGCTCCCATGAGCGGAGCACCAGCTGTGCCCATTGCCTTTGTGCCCGCCTCCGAGAGGACTGTGGTGCAATGCAGGACGTATGACTGAGACTCGATGGCGTACATCTGTGCTTGTGTACGGCAGCCTGTCATGATTAGCCAACAGCTAGGATCAAAGCGGTCGGAATCGCTTACCTTCCACAGTCATCGAGAAGAATCCGGGCGAGCCGTCAATGTGGTTGTCAAGAGGCGGCCATCCCGCGCAGTGGATTTGCTCGCCTTGTGAAAAAGTGTGGTATTTCAATAGGGGCTGGATGTGCTCCCAGCAAGACAGAGCGCCGACTTTTCCCACGTCGTTCAGAGGAACGACTTGGGAAAGACAGTCGCCGGATGCGTCGCCGAAGATGGTCCGCTCCATGTGGGTGGGCTTCATCTTCCGACGCCTCATTCGGATCTCGCCCGTCTCGTCAATGAGAACTTGAGAGATGTACACTGACTCCCCGTCTCGCTCCGAGAGGCCAAGGCAGACAGCGATCTGTTGGGCCGACGCCGCATCCTGAATCTTTTTCATTTCAGGACTGTCAATGGGCAGCGAGTTCTGCACGTACTTGACGCCTAGATCAAAGTCTACTGGTCTCGACCTGGGACTTGATGAGTACGTCAATGGTAATTTCCACGCTGTCGTGATAATTACCAGATCCAAGCAGGGTAGCCGGGGACCCAGAGCTCCGGGAAGACGACCAGCTTGCATCCTGCCTTTGACGCCTCCTCGATGATCTTGCATGTCTTCTCCACTGTGGCTTTGAGGTCAAGCCAGACTGGTTCATGCTGCGTCACGGCGACTCGTACTGTAGAAGGGGACGTCATGTCTACTTTTGTCCAAGGGGGTTGCTGCTGCGGACTCGATGGTGATGCTGCTGTGGAGATGATGTTGAAGGCGCGAGTGGGATCGACAAGTGCGCCTCAACGGTATCTATATGAAGACGCTGATATGATTTCCTTATCTTTGTTTCAATTGTTATCAATGTCTGACACTCGTGGCCACCCGTGAATCGCTCGCCAGCAGACCCAGACCAGTAGGGCGGATAAAGTTTAATGCCTCGATAGACGGTCCAGAGCGGAAGGTTTCCGCCCTCGGTATGATCACCGCCCCCGCCCCGCGAACCACTCCGCCCTCACCCATTACGACCCTTCTTGGCCAGGCTATTGGGCGTGAAGCATGTTTGACAAGACCTGATAACGATAAGGACGAAGCTGCGACGGGGGATGACCATCTTTATCAACAAATTTCATGTTTCTGATGGAGCCAATGACTAAGGTGCCAGCCCTGCGATATCGTCCATCGAGGGAATATTCCGCACTCGCTTGGCACGACCACCTCACTGCCTCAATCCTTCCCTGTACCCCAGAAGGGTCTCGCATCTCCCCATCTGCCCTGCATCAACATCCTCCATCTCCACCCCCTCCGTCCTGAACAACAACCTCCGTCCCCCATCCCGACTCTGCCAATTCTCCCACTCTCCTCCATCGTCCCCTGCGTCCCCGCCATTCGGATCCAAGAACCTCACGAAATTCGCCCAGAATCTTTGAATGCGTCTTCCTACCTCCTCGTTGATTCCCCCCACCTCGTAACTCGCAGGCGGGACCTTCTGCACATTGTCCGGCCCGAAAATCGCATTCACTTCCACCGTATGCGTGACGCCGAACCCGCTCTCCTCGGCCTCCGGATCGCGTACGTCCCATCTGTAGTTCCAATTACGTGTTTGCCCGCGGGAGGCGTATTGTGATGAGATGAAGATGCCGGGGCAGATGTATCGTAGCTCGCCGTACGCGTTGGAGAGTTGGCGCCAGTAAGCGCCGGATCCGTTGAACTGCTCCGCTCTGGGGTAGAGGGAGGCGATGGTGGAGAGTTGGGCAAGGGTGATGGTTGGGTACTGGTTCTTGAGGAAGGTGGAAGACTGAGAGGAGTTGGCTGTGGAACGCGGGGCGAAGACAGTGCCTTCGTTATTTGCGTCGCCGTAAATTGCTGGTAGCAGTGGGAAGCGGGACTGCGAGAAGGCGCCGGAAAGGGTGTAGGAGGTCAAGAAGTCAGAGTCCAGAACTGGTGAGTACATGTAGAGAGGGGCGCCGGTAGCGCCGCCGGCGGGAGTGTTGATATTGATGGATTGAAGAAAGGTGGCGTTGAGAGAGCGGAGGCAGGCCAGAGTGTCGTTGGAGCTCACGCAATCAGCGCGGATGACCAGATTGTCATACTGGTACTGAGTTTCGGGTATCGTGAGGACGCGTCCGAAAGACTGCGCTGAAGCGGCTGTACCGTGGAACAGACCGGAGTCGGTGCCATTATAGGCTGCTAGTTGAAGGGTCACTGAGGCTCCGCCCGCTGATCCACCACCGATTACCACGTGGTCGGGATTGCCACCAAACTATGGACATGTCAACTTTCATCCATGCCTCGCATCTTACATACTCACCCGACAGATGTACTTGTTCACCCATTCCAGAGCCTTCCGTTGATCCTTCAGTCCATTGTTGTTCGAGGCCCTTGCCGTGACCTCCTGCCCTGACAAGAAGCCCCAGGGCCCTACCCTGTAATTCAACGTAACAAAGATCAGCTGCGAGTCACCCGCCTGGATGATGCCCGTCCCGTTCAGGTTGGGATCCGAGTTTGTGTTGAATCCGCCACCCTGGAAATACACAAAGACTGGTAGTTTCGAGTCTGCCGTCGCGTTGGAGGGTGCATACACCGCAATGTACAAACAGTCCTCTGCAGATTGGTCCGCGGGCAAATTCTGGCCGGTACCAAGACAGATCGGTCCCTGCACGTTGGCATCTTGGATGCCGTCGACTTCGAGTGGATCCTGAGGTGCAGCAAAGCGCAGTTGGCCCAGGGGAGGGGCGGCATATCGCATGCCTACCCACTGAGTAATACCATTCGAGAGAGCGACGCCTCTGTAGCTTGTGTAGTCGACGTCGACGACAGGTTCTACTGCTGCAACAGTCGACAGGGCTGCGACACCAGGTAGAAATGTGGATGGTTTCATCTTGGAAATATGCAGCGAATGAAAGATGCGAAGGGGATTAGACACTTGGGCATTGAGTAGTCCTTACCTTCATCTCCCTGTCTGTGAGCTCATAGGAAAATCATGGCATCGTGCCGTGATCGGCCTGCTTCTTCACATTAGATTTGGAGCTATGATGCTGATCAACCATGTCGTCTCCGCATCGTCTCCCGTGGAGAGCGGGGAAATGGGCCGATGTGGACAGCCACGTGAAAGCGTCTTTCCGGAGTTCTGCCAGCCGCAGATTTGCCGGAAACACCCAAATGCCATGATGCCATCCATGCAAATGCATTACATCGACTATATCGTACCTTGACGTAAACATAGAATATAGACTGCCCAGCCTGAGCAAGCATCTCACTGTCCCAACATCCAAACAATCCGGCCTAGTCCAAGTTCTCGAGACTCCTCCCCTTCTCCACCTCCTTCTTCCATAATCTCCTCTCCTCCTCCCTATTGATTCCAGGTCCATGATACTGACTCCCGTATAGTCCCTCGGCGTACTTGTTACCCTCACCCTTCTTGCTCCACTTGCGCTTGTACCACTTTCCGTAAACAAGCAGGTAGTATAATCTGAACGCTAGTAGGGCAAACTTGTCCTGTTCGAGGTCCTCGGGGTAATCCGCGCCGAGATCGACAGCCGCAGCGATTCCGCTGATACAAGCGACCTCATGGGCATTGACCAAAGTCCATGAGCCGCAGAATCGGGTGTTGCGTCGGCCCTGCAGGAGCCACATCCAGGGTACTACGAAAACGTAGTGCGTCCAGGAATGACACAGCTGGTGCCACCAATCAGACCTAATGATCTTATCTTTATCAATCTGGTCGATATCCCACAAATGTCCATCGCGTTCCTTGTTCAAGAAGATGGTCTGGAAGACGTGCTTCTCGAACGGTGTGTTGGGAGGGAATTGTGACTGGTAATTGGTGCAGTCGAAGCACATCTCAATCTTGGTGAGGTCCTTTTCATACATCTTGATCATGTACATGGGCTCAAACTTCTCACGGGCGCGTTTGACGCGCGCAGATTGGTCGGTGCCACCGAGCGAGGTGACGGCTTGCTCCTCGTTGTACTCGGCATCGTAGTGCTTGCGAATGTAGTTGTAGTCGGTGTGTGTGACAGTGATATCGTTGGCGAACTTGGCCGAGCCGAGGACCTTTGATTCACGCCACGAGGCATTCTTGCCTAGGAGCTTCTTCGTTGTGTCGGTCAGCGTGCAGAAGATGATCTCGTCGTAGTGTTCCTGATGTCCCTCTTTATCACCGTCGCGATTTGACGTCTCATCTGTTTGGGCGGACTCGCCGTTGTGGCCGTCTTCAACCGGGGTGCGCTCGATGATGCGAACGACCACACCCGTCTTCTTGTCGCGAGAGATGACATGAGTGAGCTCGGTGTTCAAGCGGACGTTGACGCCTCGCTTGATCAAGTTCTTCCTCCAGGATTCGTAGAATTCGCTGAAGTTAGGGAAGACAAACATAGGAGGCTCGTTGCTAGCAAGACTGTGCTTGTCGGGTGGGTACCACATGCCATAAGTGGGGCTTGTGCAAAGACGTTCCAAGATCATGGTCGGTACCTGAGGCGTGTAGTTACCTGTTCCCAAGAAGAGAGCGACCATTGGTAGCGCTACAATGTTGGCAAACTCCTCCGAAAACCAGAACAGCTTGACAAGGTATTTGATGGGCAGCAGGGCAAAGAAGACCTCGAACCAGCGGACGATCTTCAGCATGTAGTAGAAGCGTTGTACCTCTTTCTGATGCTTCTCCAGCATCTTAGTGGGATACGAGTTTGTCCAAAATGTGTCATCCTTGCCAAAGGATACCTGAAGCTTGACAGGATCTGCCCAATACCCCTGACGGCTGAACATGGCCATGGTATGGTGAAAGATGTGACTGCCGCCCTGCACACCCTGATTCAGCCAACTGACACCCGTCTTCTGCTTGTCCATGGGAATCGAAAAGGCTTGACCACCGCAAAAGTTGTTTGGCTCGACTATGGTGATGTCGAACTTGTCGGGATGCTCGGAGAGGTGGTGAGCGGCGCTCATACCTCGGTCCTATTAGCATCGCTGCACAATATTGTAGGCCTGGTTTGTACTCACCGGATGCTCCAGCACCCACAATGAGGATGCGCTTCTTCTTCTGGCCTTCCATATTGGTTCCGTTGTTGAATCTGGTCTGTGACGGATGACTGTCAAGACTAGGTTTTGTATGAGTGCTGCTCATGACGGGGGGGGCAGATTGTGTCGCGAGTGAAGAGCTCTGACAAGTACTACTGACCAGGATACGGTGAGGATCACGCCACTTTTGATACGACGTGCACATGAATCCTCGTCATTTTCGTCTGGTGAGGGCTGCTTCAAAGCGCGAGTCTGTGTGATCAGCGCGACGTCATCACCGCCTGAATCTGGGGTCAGATCTGGTTCGATTCACTAGCGCCGATCGAAATCGATCCTCTAGATCTGCCAATCCGAGAAATGCCATGTGAGATTGAGGTTTCACAGATATTACATATATCGTACAAAGTTGAAGTTGGAATGCATCAATATAGTCGTCTAATACCATTTGTTCCCCTCCTCGCCTTCTCTGATGTCCCTAGGATTCAAATTCAACAGTCTTTGCGCAGGATACTGCTCGCCAAATGCACTCTCGAAGATTGCGGAAATGGATCGGTTCCCAACCTCTTTGATCGAATCATACTCCTCTTCGTTCTCGCCCTGTACTGCTGCCCATTCTCTACTTTGCGGGCTGATACCGTCTCCCAAGTCGCTCCAACGGGTAACAATCAGGGCGTTCTTGAAGCGTCCCGTGTCATTTATCGCCACGCTCTTATCCTCTACTAGCTTTACCTCGATGAGATATTCTGTCGGACAGCGTGGGCACCTCCGCATCGGCTGGCAGTCTCCACAGAGGCTGACGACTCCCGGGCGGGCCGCTTGATGACCCCCCAGCAATGCTGCACGGTTCTTGCCCTTGGGGAAGTGATTCAGGGCGCATTTGCAGTTGTCCATGAGAAGCCCGTCTCGCCAGTGTGCGCACACCGAAAAGTACGGCTGGTAGTCGTCGCGGGAGTATAGTAGCATACGCTTAGCTGCCAGCGTCAGGCCGCCGGTAGCGAAGACTTGACTCACGACCCGCATAAGAAGATGACCATTCTTGTGAACATGATATTTGGTGTGGTGACTCCACTCGCTCCAATGATCACGCCAGCGCCTGTCGAGTGAGTCTTCGGACAGCCCATAGTCCGGTCCAAAGCGGTGAGCCCGTGTGACGAGTTGTACAAAAGTGAATGGCAGTGTGCGTCCGCCCGAGATGCGATGTCGTGGAGGCGGTATCATGTTGTTCGTCTTGTTTGGACAGTCGAACAGCGGATTCAGCACATTCGTCGGCTGCAGCGATTCTCGACCCGGATGTGTTCTTGCGTGGAAACTTGCGCATGGGAAACAGAAGAGCTGGTTAGGGAACTTGACGTCCATTGGCAGCAAGAACGCCTCCCGCTGCTGCTTGTTGGAAGGTTGCCTCAGAGCGTCGAACGGCTTCGACCCCAATAGGTACCATACCGTCTTGCACGTCAAAGCGAGGTTTGCGGCTTCGCGAGGCTCAAGAAAGTCGGTGATACGATCCCATATCTCAGCCGATGGTTTAGTGAGGATTTCTTCCCCACGCGGCCTTGTGGGGTCAATCTCAGGATGTTCCTCTGGCAACTCCTCCGTGATCTCGTCCATACTCTCATCGAAATGGAAGGCGTGCATCATTTCCGTGAGATCCTTTCGTTCGCCAGTATTTTTATCAATAGCGTGTTTGTGAAAGTCATGAGCAGTGTTGAAATTCGGCTGGTTAGACAGTTGGGGCGATTCTATTTTGTGCTGGTCACCGAATGGGTCATCTCCATTTCTCTGACTGCCAGCCCCGACTGTGGCAGGCGGGATTGATGCCTTCCGAGCATATCGTTGTTCCGGTGCTACGGTGTAGTCCACGTCGGTGGGCCGGTACAGATAGTCTTCCTCGACTCGTGGCTCGTTGGCCACATTGCGCGACTGTGGGCGATACTGAAGGGGTCGCTCATGATTGTTGTTGTTCTGGTGCCCAACAACGTAGTCCTGAGAGTCTTCCGATGGTATGCGCTGACCCGTCAAGCTTTTCTTGACCAGCCGCTGTCGGGGCGCAGAATGCTTAGATGATAAGCCAAGTCGATCCTTGAGGCTCTTCTTGCCCGGCTTTGCTTCTCCCATGATGGGTCACGCGAATACCGGAAGAGATGCTGCGCATGTTGGAACGGCCCTTCTCCCTTACGGACTGAAAGTCATCCTCTCAAGCATGATTTCGCTGATATGTTTTCTTATCTCTACGATGGATCAAGCTGAGTGCGAGAGACCAAAATTGACGTCCTCAGGCACGCTGCGGAAGTGTGATGCAATGTCAGAACTCAAAAAGTCCGGAGCGGCGCGGTCCAACATCGCTTCTCCAATCTACCTCCATACCTAAGTTACCTTAGTAACTTACGTCTCCCTGGCCATTCAAGCAGCGAGAAATGTGGTCGCCTGAGGCTTGGCAGGCTAATGTGACGGTGCATCTCATCTTTCTTGTCATCTTCTTGTTCCATGCTCTGTGAGCTGCGAGACCGTGGCCGACAAACATAAACCTGTTGCCTAATTGATGACAGGAGTTCATATTGCCAGGATTTGCAGTGATTTGGACAATTCATCAGGTTTTTTTGGTCGTGCACAACTTGTCCTAGAGCAGATCGATTCGCACATCTCTTGGGAGGAAATTGACTTGAGACAATGTCGCCGCCTTCCCTAAACACACACTCAAAGGGTGATGCTGTCGCCTGTATACTCGATTCCGTCCTGTCGACAGAGGAGGCCGAAGCAGCGTATGCATCAGAATTCGAGTCTGATGAGCGGCCACCACCCTACGACGCTGCCTCGTCAGTGCCCGCTCGCGATTCATCGGCACATCAGCCGAGTTCATCGGATCGGTCCAGCTCGTCAAAAGTCCCCGAGGTCTGGCGTGCGTATCAGAAGCTACAGAGTGTTCCCTGGACCAGATACATGCCACCTGCGGCTCAGCTTTCCTCTGATACCTCGACGGTCACAATCGTCAACATCCCAAAGGATCATACTGCCGGCCTCGTGACAAGGGTGATCCTTGAACAGCTCGCACTGCCTCCCCAGCAAAATGTCAAAATAGTTGGCAGGCACAATACATGGGAGGGAAACAAGGCGATTGACTTTGATTTGACTCTCAATCTAACCCCTTACTTTATAAGTGATGATGGCACGTCTACTGCGAAAGTCAGTTGGCAGAGCGGATGTGAGGAAGGTAGCGGAAGCGCGGCTGGAGATGCCGTACAAACAGAAATTGAATCAGCCATGGCAAGATCTTACAGCAACAAAACCATCCCACAGAAGTATGTTCAACTGCTGAATACCAGAAGACGCGTTAACCGGGCCACAGCATCGTCATCCAGCGCGCTCTGACCAACTGGGACAAGGCGTATGTGGCAACGTGTATTCACGGCCTCCTTGGGACCACACGATACAAGGGCGCCGTAGAGATCACCTATCCCACGAGCCAAACAAAGGTTGTCATACAGTTGCCATCTCAAGAAGCAGCTACAGAGCAGCGCGGGCTCTTTAGCGCACTCGTGCAGAGTGTAACCGGCAATAAGGTCTCCTATACGATCAAAGCGGACTGGCAGTACTCATCACATCCGGTCAACACTGACGAACACGGCAGCAGAAGCACCGATCCGAACAGAAGTTTTACCAGCAAGAGCGAGGCCGAGTGGTACGCGGATTGGGAGGCGGTAATAAGGCGTGCTGTAGTGAGGAAGGAGAGGACGATGCTAGGCCTCGATGCTTGGATGCAGAATATGACAGATCCCTTGAGGAAGGCGGAGTTGCCCGGGAGCGATTGGGGTGCTAATGCCTATTGATGATTTGCGACCCTTGCAAGAAGCATGCCACGTTGCCCTCTAGATATCCTTTATGATGCCATGACTACAACCATGCATGACCTACAAGCTTTTTAGTCTGGGAATTGCTCACGAGATATACCCCTAGCTTCTTGTGGCACGCCTGAGGAGTCTACCACATCTCCTTTGACGATTGATATGTAGAGCTGTGACCAACGAGACGAAGATCTGAAGAGGGTGATGGTCGACCTTGTGTGAATATCTCGAAGACCAATCACATGGTAATTGGTCACTGCGGCTTGCTAATAGCTTTTGCATCTGCCGGTCCAGGCTAGTAGTGGCTTTTGTATCTGTTGATCGAGCAAGATAAGTGATAGTGTCGAATTGATTTCCATGTATTGATGCAAGAACGGATCTGATTACAGGTGATCCGAAACCGGAAAGGGGACGCTCTGACTCTTTTCCCCAAACAAATTTTTGGGAACGGATCTGGCGGCTGCAACAGACCTGACCTGGAACGAACGAGGGATCCATATTGTCGTCAGAGTGCGAACCTTTCCATTGAATCTCCGAACGAGAGTTTGTCCGAGCAGAAAGAGCTTCCGTTCCCGCGACCCGGCATTGTCATCCGTCGTCTTCACTTCTTCTCGTTGATCTGTGTTCATTTTCCAATCTGGCGGTGCGACTGACTGCGGGGCGGTTCCGAGCTGCCTTTTCCCCTCTTCTCATGTCCTCGTCATCTTCTTCCGCTCGCAAAAGACTTAGTCTCGTCTCGCGACACCTCTCCGACCAACAGCCTCTTCAATTGAACACCCCATACAGCATCGAGCGACGGCCTACCGTACGAGACGATCTTGAACGACTAGAACGCGAACAGACCAAGGAAGCGCCAACAAACATGTCTTCTCAAGCACCTCACCCCGCCTTGCTCATTCCTGGGCCCATTGAATTCGACGATGAGGTCTTGCAGTCTATGAGCCACTACAGGTAGGCTCCAATCTAACGTCATTATCTGGCTATATATATATATATTAACAGCTGATAGTGAGTCCCACGTCGGCATGCCGTTTGTGAAGACATTTGGCGAGACCCTCACGATGCTGCGAACACTCTTCCAGACCTCCGATCCAGCATCCCAGCCATTCGTCGTATCCGGCTCCGGCACCCTCGGATGGGACATGGTGGCAGCGAATCTGTCGGAGCCTGGTGATGATGTGCTGGTCCTGCACACGGGGTACTTTGCCGACTCCTTCGCCGATTGCTTCGAGACCTACGGCGTCAAAGCGACCCAATTGAAAGCCCCCATCGGCGACAGACCACAACTCGATGAGATTGAGAAGGCTCTGAAAGAGAAGAAGTACAAGCTCCTGACTGTCACCCACACGGACACCTCCACCGGCGTCCTCTCCGAGATCGAGCCCCTCTCCAAGCTTCTCCAGAAAGTCTCCCCAGAGACGTTGCTGATTGTCGACGGCGTCTGCTCGGTCGGCTGCGAAGAAATCCGCTTCGACGACTGGAAGATCGACTGCGTCATTACCGCCTCCCAGAAAGCAATTGGCTGCCCTGCCGGCCTCTCCATCTCCATGGCGTCTGGACGGGCAATCCAAGCCTTCAAGGATCGCAAGACGCGCCCTAACAGCTACTTCGGCTCGTGGAAGAACTGGTTGCCCATCATGCAGAACTACGAGGCCAAGAAACCAAGTTACTTCGCGACCCCGAGCCCGCAGCTCATTCATGCGCTGCACACCACGTTGAGACAAATCACGGCCAAGCCAATGGATGAGAGGTTCAAGATCCATCGTGAGCAGAGTCAGAGAGTGAAGAAAGCTGTTGCAGAGCTGGGACTCAAGCAGCTGGCTAGTAAGCCCGAGAATCAGGCAAATGGTATGACAGCGATCTATCTTCCAGACGGTATGACACCCCCAGAGATTCTACCCAAGCTGATGGAGAGGGGCGTCGTATTTGCTGGCGGACTGCACAAGGAGATTGCGACCAAGTACATCCGGTTCGGTCACATGGGTGTTAGTGTGACGGATCCCAAGAGGGGCGATATTGAGAATGCCATCAAAGCATTGGGGGAGAGTGTTGCTGAGGTACAGAAAGCGAAAGGACAGTAGATATAGATCAAAAGTATATTGAGACTTTGTATAGCAGGTCCGCCGGAAGTCTGTAGGACACTTTATCATTTCATTGTGACGATGGTGAGGCGGATATGCGAGTTAGCAACATGTGGGTTGGAATGGTGTGAGTAGCTACGAGCGTTCGCCATCCATGGGGTGGATAGAAATATCGGTGCGCTGAAGAACAAGGTCGTGGTGGAGGGAAGCACGAAGCACTCGCTGGTAGGTCTCGGAGTATGTCCTGTCTTTCTATAGTAGTCTTTCTCGTTTCTCGTTTCTTACAATCGATCGATCAATTTGCAGCGACAGGAACATTAACGGAAGTGTTTCCATATTCTGTCTTTCTCTGGTAGTCTCTCTCTTTCCTCGTTTCTTACAATCGATCAATGTGCAGCGACAGGACCGGCAACGGAAGGGTTTCCATATTCACACACGAGACGACCATCCGTTCATCTCGCCGTTTGTAATCTCTCCTCTCTGCTTGCCCGTCGGGATACAATGCTTCGCATCACCCGCCGCAGAAATGCCTCATTCTTCTTGCTACGTCTCTTCGCCGACTTCCCGTTCGATATCATATTCAGCAGATCTCCACTTTGCTTTACCGGGCAAAGACACTTCCTAGGTGCGTCGTCCTCAATTCCACATCTTGCAAGGGAACGAGTGGAGTACCGGGTCGGCTGTCTGCAAGCAATTCGGAAAGACACAGCATTCGCGACATTGTGACCAACGACCCAGTGTTCGAGCGGCACCAGGTTCCGTCGACAATCTTTCTCACGGCGTTTGCTAGCTGCGAAATGAAGTTTATGGCACGAAAATGCCTGACTTCACGGTGCAGGTATCGTCGGCTATGATGAGACAACTTACACTAGGCATATTGCGGGTGTTTGTGCTAGCAGTGAGCAGCTAAGATGTTCGACTAGAGAATCCGTATTACCGAACATATCACATACGTTACCAGTCTACCTGTACGATAGTCCTTAGGGCAAACGTGTGGTATCATGCACAACTAGAGAATTGAAGCGCATCCTACTATACATCTCAGATGTTGCCAAATGACGGGCGTTTGATTGGCTGCTCGGCATTGCGGGAGCCGACCTCAAGATGACAGGGATGACGGAATTGCCTGGAGATAGTTAGATGCCCTTGATCTTCCTCCGACACGCGCGGCATACAACAAACCCTGACTGACATTTCTGGACACAATCTGGTCATCTGCGAACTTTTCACCAGTCCGTTTGCGGGACAGCTACAAATTTTAGGTTACGACTGGAAGAAAGAGTCGGAACGATATACCACACGACAGATCTCGCCCCACGTGTGCCATACGTCTCGAAACGACTGAACATGTCTTTTTCTTCGCTGGTCTCGGACCTGACCTACCGCGATCATCCCAATGGCGACGATCAAGCGCCTCCGGCGTCGCGACCTCGTTATGAGAAATCGGACGACAGACAATCCACAATCTCTCGAGCGCGATCGTACGTCAGCACCGCCGCGACCTCCGTCTCCATAACTGGCGACATCAGCTCTCAATTACATGGCGGCTACTCACATCCTCTCGCTCGTTCATGGCAAGCTGAGCGCCAACTCACAAAGTCGATGCTCATCTACCCCCTATTCATCACCGATGACCCCGACGAGAAGTCACTCATTCCCTCGCTCCCGGGCCAGTACCGATGGGGCGTGAATAAACTCGTCCCCATGCTGCGACCCCTCATAGCCAAAGGTCTCCGCTCCGTGATCCTCTTTGGCGTTCCACTCGCCCCCTCCGCCAAAGACGCCCTTGGTACGGCAGCCGACGACCCACAAGGCCCCGTCATTGCCTCGATCCGCCTCCTCCGCCGCGCCTTCCCTTCTCTCTTCATCGTTGTCGATGTATGTCTCTGCGAATACACCTCGCACGGCCACTGCGGTATCCTCCGTGAAGATGGGTCTTTGAACAACCAGCTGTCCGTCGAGCGTGTCTCGGACGTCGCAATGGCCTACGCCGAAGCGGGCGCCCACTGCGTCGCGCCCTCGGACATGAACGATGGCCGCATCCGCGCCATCAAACTCAAGCTCATCGAAGCCGGCATCGCGCACAAAGTCGTGCTCATGTCCTACTCGGCCAAGTTCTCCGGCTGCCTCTACGGCCCCTTCCGCGATGCAGCAGGCTCGGCACCGAGTTTCGGCGACAGGAGATGTTACCAGCTCCCGCCTGGTGGGCGCGGTCTAGCGCGGAGAGCGATTGTGAGAGACATCAAAGAGGGTGCAGACGTCATTATGGTCAAGCCGGCAAGCCAGTATCTCGATATCATAAGCGATGCCAAGGAAATAGGGAAGGATTTGCCCGTGGCGGCGTATCATGTCAGTGGCGAGTACGCGATGATTTGTGCGGCGGCGCAGGCGGGGGTTTTTGATCTCAAGGCCATGGCGTTTGAGGCTACGGAGGGTATCTTGAGGGCTGGAGCGAGTATTGTAGTCAGTTATTTCACGCCGGATTTTTTGGATTGGTTGAGCAACTGAGTGCTCGTGTGGGAAGGGGTCAGATGGGCAGGGACAGGGCCACGAGTGGGTGGGTATGGAGAGGAGTGTGGTGTACGTATGAGGGAGATGAATCGCGGATACCATGTATATCAAAAGTTACGATTCCTAAAAAATCTTACGCCTGAGGATACACGATGATATTCTGTCCTAAAGCAACAGTTCTGCTGCACGCTGTGAAGCCGTCGGCGATACAGTTTGTGAGAGACTTCATCTCCTGAGCTATTACATATCTTGCGACAGATAAAGCCAGGCACAATTGACCCACCTTGCCGTAGCGAGAAGAGTCCACCAAGAGCCGGAGATGACCCCGACCTACTATAGTAGTAGAGCCATGCCTCCCCCGGTTCGGTTCGGCGTCCGATCCGTTAAAACACGCCAACCACGGTACGTTACCGCGACCTCTCGCCTGATGCCACCTCATCTCCACTTCCAGGGCTGATGCTATAATCAAATATATGGTAGCACGAGGCCGAGACAGACCACAAGACGTGCCAATGCGAAGACGAAGAGGGTGCCTTGCTTTCGACGCTGTCGTGTACGGCACAATAATTCAAGCGAGGCAGAGAGAATCGTCAGGCCGCCCGACCGACAGCGAGCTGTGGCCCGAGGAAATGGTTCGGCAAGACCGAATGCTTGTTGTGATGTCGTCGACGATCTTCCCAGCTGCTGTGCTGTGCCGTACATACTATAGGACAATAAGAGCAGGCAGACGGCAATTGTCTTTGTCCAGCGACGTGAACAGATCAAAGCTTGCGCCGTCGTCGGAGTCCCACCTTTCTCGAAATACCAGTATGCAGCCTGTTAATATGCAGCCAATTTCTATTATGGTGGCAACACTCCCCGGTCCGGACATTGTCTCACGTATGGGCACCACTGCACGCCACGTAGGGGGTGGGTGACGTTGGCACTATACGGTGCCCTACACGGGGCACGCATTCGCCTCCACAGCGTACCATTGCCACTCTCGGCGGCGCGCAATGACTGTGAGAAACTGGAAGGGAAAAAAAAAAAAAGTTGCCGTGGTAGCACGCTCCAGCGATGAGGCGTGGGAGGGCTCCCAGAGAAAATTTCTGAAGTCTACACATTCCACGTTTTTGCCTCCCCGTCCTTGGTCCGTCCCCGTCCGTCGCACTCCCACGTCGAGCGGGCCGCCTAGAGCGGTTCGGCCGCGCCCGAACTCCGCCCTCGTCCCGGGACGGGATCCGGCGTTGTCCTCCCCAGGTCAGAAGCATGAGGTGAGATACAGTTAAGTTAGATGTGTTTGCCCTTTCTGTTCACGCAACAAATGAGAAGGAGCAATACGTAACCTCGTCGTCGTCGCCGTCATCAATGAACACGTAGACGGCCTCACCCCAGCGCAACCGTATCAAACACCCAAGCAAACGTCTCTGCTATCTCTTTCCCCAACTTCCTGCTCCTCCTCCGCCAACTCCGCCCCGTTCCCTGCACCCCCACCCCCATCCCCTCCCCTGCTTTTTTTTTTTTTTTTTTCAAAAGCTCAACAGAAGAAGTTTGTGTGTGTGCACAGACCGGACCCCGCGCACGCAATAGAGACTCGTTACAGTAAATCACTTAGCCAAGTAGTCAGTCAGTCAGTCAGTCAGAGTTAACCCCCCGCAACCGTAACTAGAAGTGGAGCCCACCTCCTCCCTGCCTGCACCGACTTTTCTGCACTGCAACGTCGTTTTCCCAAGTCCCCGCCGAAAGCCGCCCGTCCGCTCGGGGAGGGCGGGGTCTAGGCGTCGGCTAGGGCGAGCGTTGGCCGGTGCGTGTGCGTGCGCGTGTGCGTGCGTGGCCGTGACATGTGGCACTGAGTTTTGCGGAGGCTGCGGCTGGGCGGGTTCACTAGGTAGGTAATACAGTAGTAGAGTGGATGTTGGTGCTGGTGCTGAAGCTGGCGCCGACGCGGGTTCGCCGACGCGGGTAAGGAAGCCTCACGAGCTTGGACTGGATAAGTCATTGATTGATGATCGGGGAGAGTGTTGTTCGGGGTTGTGCCCCGTGTGGATCCCATCGCTGTCTGACGACTGTGGTCCTGTGTTCCATGATTCTCTGAATAGTATGGGGAGGCCGTGATTGGATGGACAGGGAACCCCTGTGAGCGTCAAGGAAGTCGGTGGCGAGCGACATGTTGGTGGCGAGTCAGGCGCGAGGCTCAAAGGACCAAAGACTAAAGGACCCACGGCACTTCTTTCTTCATGTGCGACTTGCTTGTTCGTTTCATTGCAGACTAACATTACGTTACGTGGCTGCTCGCCCTGTCTACTGCTCGGTCATCAACCTCTCCTCGAGTACGGCCCTCCCCCGCCTGGCGGTCGGCCTGAGTATCAACAGCCGAAACAGGTATTTCAACGATGGAGCCGCATCTCTTTGCTGTGGTAGTACGTCGTGCATCTCCAACAGTACGGTATCCTGACGAGCAAGATGTCAATGTGCCGTAGAGAAGAACCCCGCTAAGCGGCCTCAAGCTGTGAGGTGTCCCGCTGAAAAGAAAAAGTGGTATAGCCGCTCCGAATCGTAAAGTCATAAATACGTTTCCAACATCGTGTGTGGACGGCTACTAAAGGTTTCGACGGGGATCTGCTCGCTTTTTGCTTGTCCTGCTTCCCGATGGCGCCTGCGTATGCTCCTTTTACTGTACAATCTACCTCTGCGCGACACTACCGCTCTTGCGGGACCTCGTCAATCGTCTCTGGCTGTCGTAGCGGCTGCTGCATTCCCGATGGAAGCGGCAGGGTGGAACTCATCGGCGCATACATCCCGTGTGGAGGACCGCCCATGCCTCCTCTGTTCATCGGTATTGGAGGTGGCTCATCGCGCATGCAAGCATTCTCCAGCACATTTGTCCATTTCCCGCTTGTGCCAGCATGACTGTGCTTGAGGTGTTGCCGGAAGTGGTCGGCTCTGAAAAACTTCTTGACCTGGTTGCATTCTCCGAATTTGTGGATCACGCTGAGATGGTTCCGCCGTTCGTCCCAGTCGGCCGGGTTCGGGTATTCTTCGCCACAGTATCCACAAATGTCGGTCAGCCCGCCATTGGCTGTTGACGAATGGAATGCATGCTCGATTGTCGGTAGTGCAGCGCAAGACCACGAATGGCGTCGTAGATGCAAGGAATTTTGGTGACGCTCAGCTTCGTTCTTGTTTTTGAATCGGTTGGGGCAATACAAGCAGGTGTACTGTTTCTCCATGTGGTGTAGACTGTCATGGTACATCAGCAACTGCGTGCAGGGTGCCCAAAAAATTGAGAATACGTACCGGAGATCCTCTTCCGTCTTGAATTTTTTGGGTTTCTTGGGGCAGCACTCGCACATCAGCATCCCAGGGACGGGCTGGTGTACCATGGGCCCCTCGTTCATGGTGCTGAGAGGGGTTTGGCTTGTCTGATCGGGGCCGCGTGCGAGCTGCGGGTTAGATATTGAACTTCGAGGACTCGGATTGAGCGACTTGGAAACAGGGAACGGTGGGCAGAGCTCCGGATCGATAGCCGGTGACAGCGCGCTAGGAGAAAGGCGCCCGGACGAGAGGGTCGTGACACTACTCGCGACTGACAAGCCATACGATGATCCCAATGATGCTGTCCGGTGCCCAAGGCTCGAAGCCGAAGAGACCGAACTGTGATGCGGATGGTTGTAACGCTGTGACGGCGAGCTTCGGGGAGGGAATTGTTGCAGGGAACGCCGGTGGTAGAGATCATTGGCCCCTGCGGCAGAACCAACAGAGGATCGGTCGAGCCGAGTGGTTTCCCTCTGAGGAGATGACGCGCGACGTTTCATGCCAGCGCGAGGCCCTACCGAGTAATCATCGGGAGCTCCGGGGCTGCGGTGATCGTTGATGTTCAAGTCTTTCATCTGCCCTTCTTCCATAGGAAACTCCTCATGTGGGAACATGTTAGAGTCATGGCTTCCTCCGTGCGAAGATGATGAGCTGTCGTCGTAAGTCAGGCTGTGATTTCGTCTTGCCAACAGCCGGCTGATCTCCGGGGGATCAAAGATGGACGAGCTGCGGAATGAAGTTGTTGAAAAAATACTGGCGGAGGAGTTGTTGCGACTGTTGCTTGTTATGCTGTATCGAGCATCATTCGATGACCGTCTCCTCTCGGGCATGGATAGTCTCTTTAGTGCAGGTGGCCGAACATCAGCTAGCCCAGGGGACGCAAGGGCAGCCGGCTCGCCAGAAGTGCTTGAATATGATGAATTCCTTGAAGGCGTGTTCGGTCCCCCGATTTTCGAAAGCAGATTCCTGTCGTACGCATGTGATGAAGTGTCAAGCGCTCGTTGCTCGAGTTGACGCTCGCTCTGAAGTCTAAATAAATTTGTTAGCTCTGTATCAATTGAGCCTGGCGCGGACATCATTGCGCGGTACAAGGTCGAGTGATGCAAAGGAAAAATTAATAGTCTGAGCCTCGAGCATTTGCCACGCTCAAGGCAGCAAGAGAGCCCAGGTAGTTTCGGTACCTTGAGAAAACACGCTAGCCTCGGGAAAGCCTGCGCATGGCACTCTCGATATTAGTGCTTAGCATTTGACGATACGATTGGTCTTACCGTCGTGCCATGCATGCCAGGCGTGCAGATGCTCGTACTGGCGCAAACGAGTACGCGCAGTCCATCGGCAGAGGGGATCGCTTGTGACAGGGTCGCACTCTGGCTATCCACCCTTTTGCGCTCCCTGTGCTTCGATTCTCCCTACCTGTACTATCGTATGCAGAAAGCAGCCAGCTGCTCGTTCCTGGCCGCCGAAGAAGAAAAAGAAGAAGTGGTATCACTCACCGATAGTTGGGAGACGCTCCCGGGTAGTCGTCGTCACTTGGTGTTCTGCTCCCATCCGAGTCCAAAATGTTCCTTGGCAGTGCCGGAGTAATCGTGGTCGCCAAACTGGGCTTCCGCACCGGGTCTATGCCTTGCAGGCCTATGACAGCCTCATCCGAGCTCTTTCTCGACCTGCCACCCGCTGATGAGTCGGATTTCCCCCCCGACAAGAAGCCTTGCCAATTGTTGTTATTGAAGGGCCACGTCTGGTCCTGTGTCAACCCAAGCTCTTCCACATTGGTAGGCGGCGGTAGCGGGGGAGGCGGAGCAGGCGCGCGGTTGCTGTTGGGTATCGACATGGGCGAAGCCGCCTCGAGGCGAGACGGGTGTGAGGGCGGATATCGCGGGGGACTCGAGCGGCGTGGAGAGTGAGAGATGCGGATAGATGGAGGAGAAGACAGGTCCATGGCAAGGAGGTGAGACGCCGCCAAGCCAGATGGTTTGGACGGCTCTTGCTGCAGGGCGGCGGACACAGGTTGCACAATCGTGATATTACTGCTCGATTGGGTCGTGGCAGGTAAGACAGCGGGCGTGCGCTCAGACGGGTCGTTTTTTGCAAGTGGGCTAACCGTGGAACAGTGACGGCGGAGCTCATGGAAACGTCGCTGCTGCACTCCCTTTTAGAGTTCGTTGACGGTTCCGCGAACGCGATCGACGCGGGGGGGGGTGGCCTGCAGGATGGCGTGGGTGATAATAGGGAGGTCGTAAGGGAGAAAAGAGTGGATGTGAGACAGGCGGGACGAGCAGAGGGGGGATGCCATTGTTGATAGCGCCCTGACGGGCACTTGGACGAGAGACGACGTGGTTTGGCAGTCGGCTTTGATTGACCGGAAAGGCGAGCTACCAGCCCTACGGCACAAAGGGCAAAAGGCCGAAGAGAGGAGAGTGTCGGACACAGGGCTGTAGGGGAGGGGGGGGGAGGGGGCTGTAGACTGGAGAGAGGACGGCAAAGATGAGAAGATGCGGCTAGCTCCCAAGTCAACAGTGGGCCGACAACCCACTCGAAAAGTCATTTATTATTCAAACTTGGGCTAGTCGTTTTTGTCCTTTACGAAGGAAGTTTACGAAGGAACCAGTTTGCTTGCAGAGTTCAAGACTAGGCTAAGTTTCTGGGCCTCATCAGCCTTTCCCCTAGTAGTCCACCATGCACGTCAAGTCATTATTGTGTTGGTGTTATTGACGGGTCTGGCCTGCCGGTGATACGGTAACTTTTACATGGCAAGTCAAGGAGCACTGCCTCGTTCATCATGCCGTGTCAAGTATAGCGCAGAACAGCAGCGATCGTCGAGCGGATCAACACGGCGCCCGCAAGGTGAATAGTGGGTACAGTATCTGCAGCATGTTGCATGTTGCATATTGCATGTTGCATGTTGCTGGTCGTCCAGTCCAAGAGTTCGAGTCGACAAGGACCTCCAGACCTCTCGTGCTGACTGCCGTGCACGCCGGCGTCGGTCCTCTGCATGATCAGACTTGTTGGATTGGGCCGACGAGTCTGTAGGAGTGAGACGGCACGCTGTCCAACGTCCCAATCTAATCCGTTTGGCGCCCGCATACGGCAGGGATATGTACAGTATGTACGGCGTCTGTGATAATAGCAATGTGCCTTACTAACAAGTCGCTGACGAGCTGCTAGGGCCTCCTCCATAGATGCCAAGCGGATGGGTAAAAGCCATCCCTCTATCGCGCTATCACGCCTTGTCCTTGTGCAGGCATCAGACATGAATCACCTGGACTTTGTGTTACACGTCGTTCGTTGGCCTCGAGTCAAGTCGAGCGCCAGGATCCCAAGCCAGACAGCACACGAGTTACACTATGATGATAGGCTTTGCAGTGAACGCCGCTGCGGTCACGAAGTACCGTAATGGCATTTGCAAACCTGGTCCGCCGGTGATGTGAACGGCGATCCAAGAGCTAGATGACTGGATCCAGTTTGCAACAGGTGTACACAGTACTGTAGGTAGATGGCCGCTGCGCTTGCGTTCGTCCGAGGTGCAGTTGCAGCCGGAGAGTTTTGTTGCCTTTACTGTATCAATCTTGACGACCCTTTCGGCGGCGCCCGTTCGGAAAAAGTCGACTACACTACAACGTTGTCCTCCGCACATGGACCAACTTACATCAAACCTTTCTGTCCTGTGAGCTTGTCCCGAGTCGCACTCGTTGCAGCCTTGCAGAGATGGAGTGTGCCAGCCTTTTGGGGAATATGCCCTTCTGCTCCACGTCCCCCCGCTTCTCAGACCTATCGAGGTATCCTTGGTCGAACATGCCGGCACATGCACGATCATGCTGCAGCCACACTTGCTAGTCCGGTGGGTAAAAGACATGCCGCCTGCAAGCGTTGAGGTACGCTCCGAACGGTTGGCTAGCATGATGACATGGTTCAAACGGGCTGCTTCCTTTAGGGCCAGGGGAGGTGGACTCGGGAGTTCCAACGGCGAATGGTGGCATATGACCCTGTCGCGTTGTGGATTGGATACAGCGAATGATGCGAGCCTGCAAGGGTGGGTTCCCACAAGCACAGCAGTCCAGCGGCCAGCCCCATCGCTTCCACCTTGCATGACCTGAATCACCGGTTACACATCCAAGTTCCCTCCACGCAACGTCGGGGACAATGGCTGGCTGACTGGCTGGCTGGCTAGCTGGCTGGCTGGCTAGCTGGCTGGCTAGCTGGCTGACTGGCTGACATCCATCAACATATTGAACAGGGATGACCTCTCTCCATGTCATGCTGAGCTCGCCTACATACGATCGAACAGTCCTGCTCGAGTCAAATTACACTTTGCAGAGGTCTTGACAGAGCTAGCGTTGCGCTCCTTCGGGCTCCGTCTTCAGCCCTACCTAGTAACTCACTAATAACTTATTGTACAAACGCACTTCTTGGCTCCGTCCGGGACCTGCCTGGGCCTCTTGACCCCTGCAAAAAAGGATTCATCGGATCTGTCCAGATTGCCGAGCAAGATCTTCGCGCGTGACAGCCTACTGCACCGCACACTGCACAAACGTACAAGCAGCGCACAAACTAACGCTACGCAACGTTCGCCTCCTCCGATACTAACAACCTTGGTGAAGTCCTCCGGGCGGCAACTCGGCACTCTCACCTCGCTGCCAAACTCAACAGGCTGAGATTAGGCTAAAATGGCTGCATCTGCTGAGAGACGGTGGGGGAACGAGGCGCTCGCCCTCGACTCTACCGATTGTTGCCAGCTGCGATGCCGTACTGTATAAGATTGTTATCGTTGTTGTTATCGACGAGGCGGCTCCGTAAAGACAAGACATCGTCAAAAAGTCTCCGGTCAGGCACGACCAAACGCAAAAGTTTATTCATCCGCAGGATGCAGAGCCTAACCTTAGAATGCCGTTCTGCCACAGCGCCAAGACATCGCCCTGCCCCACCTCCAATTTTCGACTCGCGTGTCGTCGTCAAACAACGATGACCTTCTTGCTTGTCGATCAATGTACTGACGTTTACATCCGATAGTCCTCTCCCTACGACTGCAGCTTCCGCCACGCACACCTGACGTGCAGCCATGAGTCTCCTGGACAAGGTGCCCGGAGACCTGAACCTGTACATTGGAGGGTACGTCTGCGGAAAACCCCCCCAGGGGTACCTTGACCGCACTTTCTGACGTGTGCCTCTAGGCTGTTCACGCTGCGTCGCAAGGCCGCTCTGAAAGAGTGCAACATCACGCATGTACTGTCCGTCCTGAGATTGCCGCTCGATCAGGAACTCTTTGCAGGCTACAAACATCATGTTGTAGAGGTTGATGATGTGGACGACGAGAATCTTCTGCAGTATCTACCAGGGTGCATCACCTTCATCCAAGATGGCCTTGATTCTGGCGGAGGCGTGCTCGTACACTGGTAGGTGAAAAGCAGCACAACTCCGACCTTCCAACCGTCGGATGTGACTTGATTTTTTCCTTGAGATCTCCATGTAATGACTCTCCTACCTAGTGCCATGGGCAAATCCAGATCAGCCACAGTGGTAATCGCCTATCTGATGAAACACTTTGACCTAGGACCAAAGGAAGCGTTAGCGAAGCTGAGGGAAGCTCGCCCGTTCGTAGACCCCAACGATGGCTTCATCGAACAGCTCAACCTCTTTCGAGCGATGGACATGCCCAACGAGCTGGATGAGGTACCCGCTTACCAGCGCTGGTTGTATCAACGCGAAGTCGAGTTGAGTCGAGCATGCGGCCAAGCACCCGACGCCGACAAGATACGATTCGAGGACGAGCAGCCCGGACAGCCGAAAGCGTCGACCTTTGAGATGCGCTGCAAGAAGTGTCGGCAAGTGTCCACCATCTGGCCCGCGCAAGAGCAACGAGCTAACTCCTGACGCAGGCGAACGCTAGCAACTTCTCAATACCTGGCAGAACATCAGCCGCACAGCAACAAGGGGTGCGCACATTATTTCGTCGACCCGCTCTCGTGGATGCGTCCAGAATTAGAACAGAGCAAGCTGGACGGCAGACTCGAATGTCCCAAGTGCAGCGCCAATGTCGGCAAATACGCTTGGCAAGGCATGCAATGCAGCTGTGGTGGCTGGGTCTTACCAGCGATTTCTCTAGCAAAGGGCAGAATCGACGAGCACAAGCCCATCGCCGCGACTGCTGGAAGCATGGGAATCAGGATGCCTGCTCGTACTGGGAAGGAAAATCTTTGACCTGCAAAGGGTGTTTGAAAATCAGAAAAGGATCCTGATCGTAACGACGAGAATTCGCCGTTGCCACTGAGTGGCATCTTCCTCTCGGGCAGGCGACTTCGTACGAATCGGTGAATGCTGCAGATGCAACTATGCAAGCAATGCAGAGCGGCGTTTCACAGGCCAGTACAGAAATACAGTGCTGCATGGTCATTTTCGCAAAGCAGCCCGCAGGTCTGAATATCTGTGTACCCGAATCACGGACATTGGAAGTCTAGAACTGGACACATGACTGTCGTGTCGCATCGGAAGCATCCACACCGAGGATCAACCACTACACCTCTCGCCCCGGCAG
>NKHZ01000088.1:6196-72469 GCA_002895985.1 Sphaceloma murrayae
GGGTCCGCGCCCACCGAGAACTCGACCATTGGCTGTGACGTAGGGCTCATTAGGATGCTCTGCGCGAAGACGAGCCGCTTCGCTTTCGGTACCACCTGTCTGGTCTACTGACAGTGGCGTTGCAGACCACTTGCCGGTCCCAGACCGGCGGCCTAAGACGGCGCGAGAGTCACCCGTGCAAGCCACCCGGAGCTCTTTCGATCGGGAGTCGTAGAAGGAGAGGAGGGCGCATGATCCTGAAAGGGCTGGAGCGAGCTGTTGAGCGGCGAGTGGCTTGGACTTTGCTGCGAGTACCTTTGCTACACTGTCGTGGACGATCTCGTGGTCCAGGCGATTGAACCCCTTCTTAATCGCCTCGTCAATAGCCGCAGGCGAAGGGAACAACGAAGGTGCGGACTTGGCTGTGCCGTATGTGCTGTTTAACTCGCGTGCGACGAATGAAATAAGAGCCTGTCGAAGCTTTGCTGAAGTCGTCCATCCAGAATGTCCGTCGAATACGCCCCAAAACATCCAATCCGAGCTCGTCTCGCCGTTGTCTGTGGCCGCAACAGATTGTGGGACATCTATGATCTTCTCGGCATGATCATCTTCGATGGGATCGTTGCTGGGAATCTGCACCACATCGTATCGTACAACTCCCCGGCCTCTCCCTACCAGGTACGACTCCTCATTCGTCCTCAGCTTGGCAGTGACCTGATTCTCGTTCATCATCTCCAACACCTTACGACCGTAATCATCCGTCTCTTTCGACAGCGGTTGACCTTCTGGAATGACACTGGTGTACAGTTCGCCTCTTTCCACGATCAGCGCTTTCCTAACAGCCTCCGAGATTTGCTCCACAGGGGGTCCGGTAGCCGAAGGTGCAGGTGTCGCGTGCTCCAGTAATATCGGGTTCTTGAGCGCGACGTTCTGTGCATACCATGCAGCTCCGCCCACAACAGCGGCTCCTATCACGGCCTGAGATACGCGTCGACCGCGCATCTGAGGTACTGTTCCGCTACGAGTCGCTATCGATCGCTGACTGGAACCATTGCTCGTGCTTGCCAATCGGATCTTGCCTGCTTTCCGGAGGCTCGGTCGGCGGAAGAAGCGCAGATTCTGCACCACTGCCCGACGCATCGGGAGGGCTGGGGTTGTATGGGGATGGGTGAATTGAGAGTGGTCGTGAAGACTGAGATGAGGAGTGAGAGAGAGTGATGGGAATGATGCAGGGGTTCGCGGCTGATGGCCACTGACTCGCGCTTCGATCGATCAGATCTGATGTCACTTTCGCAGCTACAAAGTACCCTATGGATAATATTTCTTGTCCGTTACTATTTCCTCACTCGTGCTTTCAGTTTCTTGACCCAAGGTGCTCCTCTGACTTCATCGACATCATTGAAGATTGACCTTGAATTGTCTCAAAAATGTCGTCACGGGCATTGAGAAAGGCACAGAAACAACGAGAAGAGGAAGAGGCCCTGAAGCGATTGCAACAAGAAGCGGAAGAGCTTGAGGAGTCCGAAGAGGAGGATCCTATTCCATCGAAACCGCAAAAGTCCGCGTTTGCCCTGTTGGAACCAGAGCAGGAGGAAGATGACGGCGCGAATGGCGGTGGCGACAATGAGGATGCCGACGAGGCTTCAGATAACAATGACTCGAACGCGGATGCAATACCTGCACAGCCGGCGTCTTCAAGCAGACGAACAAAGCCGAAAAAGAAGAAGAGGAAGGGCAAGTCAGTGGGAGCCCAAGTATCCAATGGCGATGATGGAGTGGACGATATAGATGCGGCCCTAGCCGCTCTTGCCACCTCGAACCGGGCAGCAAACACTTCGACCGAAACTCACATCGATACGGCAACAAGCCGAGCATGCAATCTTCTTGCGGTCGACAGCCAAAGCTTACATGCTGAGAACGAGATGCGAAGACTCTTCGGCCGGACCGCCCTGGAACAGGCCGACCACGACGAACAGCCACAAGGTCAAGGCCGGCGGCGTAATCGCAACCAGCAGATGGCAGGATTAGCCGCTGCGCTTGGCCGACGACAAGGTGCTCAAGGAGGGCGATCAAGTGGGCTGGGCCTTCTGGGTCTGCGGCGTAACCTCTTCGTACAGGGCAAAGAAGAATGGCCGATAGGTACTAGTGGTGGTCTTGCCATGGAGATTGTGGAGAAGCGAGCGGACGGTACCGTGGAATACAAGTTTTCACACAACAGTCACTACCAAGAGGTTCAAAGCGACTTTGACGTCTGCGTCCGGGCAATGGACCCGGAGAGGATGATCCGATTGCTTCAACTCAACCCGTACCATATAAGTACTCTACTGCAGGTATCGGAAATTGCCAAGCAAGAGCGGGATAATGCCACCTCAGGGGACCTGCTCGAACGAGCTCTGTTCACCTTTGGTCGATCGCTACACAGTACCTTTGCAAACAATCTGGCTCATGGGAAAGCAAGACTAGACTTTCGGCGACCGGAGAATCGCGAGTTCTGGTTGGCAGTATCTCGCTATATCACTAATCTAAGCCTAAGAGCGACCTGGCGGACGGTCTTCGAATGGGCCAAATTGCTTCTACAATTAGATCCTGATCACGATCCGTACTGCTTGGCGCTGGTCATTGATCAGTACGCTCTGCGGGCGCGACAGCCTCAAGCCTTGATCGACCTTGCCTCGGACGAAATCACAGGACGAGACTGGCAGCAACTACCAAACATACAATTCTCACTAGGTCTGGCTTTGGTGCAGACTGGTCAGGCTGGGAAAGGGAAGCAGACGCTGTTCAAAGCGGCCAACGCCTTTCCATGGGTAGTGGCTAGATTGTTCCAAGAATTGAATGTAGATGCGCCCCCTGGAATATGGGGTAAAACCCCACGGACGGACTGGGAGAAGCTTTGCTCGGAACTGTACGCAGCTCGAGCAAAAGATGTTTGGAATACCCCAGAGTCAAGCAATCTCCTAGTCGAGATAGGGGCAGCAGTTGCCGGTGGGTCTGAATCAGTCGTACCCGAGCGATCGATTACAATCAACGAGGCCAGACACGTGATACTTTCGGACAAGCCAGAGCTCATTGCTCTCTTACCAAGGACGATCACTGGACAACTGAAAAGCTCCTCAGATCCTTTGCCGCCAGGTGATAGTATCTCAAGCTACCAAGTAGGGGGGTCACACGCAGGGCCAGCACGTGTCGCAGGAAACGACATGGCTCGGACAGACCAGATCAACGAGCTACGACAGCTTTATCAATCTTTCAGCAGTCTGGACCCTAATCTAGTCATGCAAATGCACGAACTGGGAACGCAGGAAGATGAGGCAGCATCGTCGGAACAAATGCAAGAGCTACTTAGGGGCAGCGGGATGAGTATGGACGAGTTCCTTGGAAGTGCGCGCAGGTTTACAGAACTACATGAGGCGCTCATCGGACCTGTAGATCGTGGAGGTGACGAGCTGGATGGGCAAGAGGAGGAAGATTAAGCATCACGGAAGAAGCAGATCAACTCACCCGAATGCCAGTGAGCATGCTTTCCAAGGGTCTGTGTGTTCAAATGGATGAAAACTGCAAGTCGCAACAACCCAAGTAGAATCGCTGAGCAGACAAAAGTGATGCTCGGCCGTATGACATGTGAATAGTGAAGCTGGGAAAGTCTCTTGGCGAAGGCTTCATCCTCTCCCCAGCAGAGCTCCCTACTTCATATTTGCAATCCACTACACCCCAGACCAAGGCCACGTATTCGACGCCTGCAGCGCTCAGATCTGTGTGAACTGAATGTAGTCAGTTGCAACATGATCTCCCTCCTCCTGCTTGCTTTCCTAGTGCAGCTCCTCATCCACCTGGTCAACACCGTCGGCGCGAGCACTATCAACGAGATCGTACAGTTTCCCAAGCCCCTATTTGTTCGGCGCGATTTAATACGTCCAGCTCTGGGTCATCTACAACAAGCTCCCCACCCCGACCGCAAAAGACGCCAGCGAAGCAGCCAAACTCCGCCGCGAGGTAGTGCGTATAAAACGAGAGCTAGCTTCCGTCAGCGCGCAAGACGAGTTCTCGAAATGGGCCAGGATACGAAGACAACATGACAAGATTGTTGCAGACCACGAGCGAGTTTGTATGTGTGGCCCCCCTCTCAGAGTCAAGAGCGGTTGGAAGGGTGGTTTGGGCAGTCAGAAATATGCGCTTTGGCTGACTTTTGATAAGCGGGCAACGTCAAATCTACAAGGACAAAGTTTGATACAGCTGCGAATGGACTGCGGTGGGCGGGTACGACGGGAATGAGGTTTCTGCTGCAATTCTGGTATAGCAAGCAGCCCATGTTCTGGATACCGCAGGGATGGGTGCCAGGGTACGTCGAGTGGGCATTGTCATTCCCTAGGGCACCGATTGGAAGCGTGAGCATGCAGGTGTGGTGGATCGCGTGTGCAAGCGTGATCTTGCTGGTCAGCGAGGGGGCCATGGCAACTGTCACGTTGGCAAAAGGCACGGGTGCACAAAAGCAGAGAGGGGAGCCGATGAAGATGAAGGCGGAAAGTGGAACGGACAAGGTCAGCGAGAAGAAAGAGTTATGATGACGAAGGTACGGCTGTGCACACTGTAGTAGTATATATGATTGATCGAGGGACCGACATCAGGTCTGTCTCTCAGCTAATTGACGCAAAGTCTTCAACGCATAGCTCAGACACTGCAACACGTTGTGAGATGATCTTGGCAGATCGTGGTTTCGATATAGGCATCATAATTGATCTCGTGATGGTGGATATAACATCTCCGAGTCTTCGATAGCGCCATGAGTAGAAGTCCTAAGGGAAGGCCTTATGGGGACGAGACCGGAGCTATCTCGCGGACAAGCCCTCACGCTGATGGACATGACCAACGCTGATGGACATGACCAAGAGTTCCCAATACAAACCTGTCCGATCATCGTTTTGCCTACGTATACTTCAATACAGGGCGATGTATCGCTCAGCTTGGGTCGGTCAATCGTCTATCCTCCGTCGTCAAGAGGAGTTACTGATATAGCCTTGAATAGAAGATTACTATCAGCGACGCGAGCCAGCATTTTGAAAGCGAATGTATCGTAGCATCTCACGAGTGGGTGAGCTTGCCTGGTGTCCGACTTTTACTGTTGATGGACGAAATTCCGCATCAAATTTCGAGACTGCTTACATAAGGTAGCAAAGTGACGTTGGCGACACGGTCCGCGACAGACACTTTGGCCACGACGCGTCTGAACGCGAGACTTGAGTGGCAGGCTACCAGGCCCGCTTTGCTGGAGAGCTACTATATCAACCTCTTCTGTCCTCAGTCACTCCTCTCCTCACCTACATCCTCACCACAAGATCACTTAATTAACACCACATACTCGGAGACACTGGTCTCGTGGTCTTGATCGAGTCTATCTTCACGACAAACCTTTCTTCCCCTCCCTTCCACCCCCTCTTCATCACGTCTTCATCGCCAGCTTCGCGTTCAGATATCCCACCATGTTCGTCTACAAGAGAGGTATGTTTGGCGAACGTTCATCTTCTGATGCTCCTCCTGTGTCTTTCACAGCCCGGTTCTGCGCCTGCCCTCAAAGCAGCATGCTCTTCAGGCTCCCCCTCGTCGACCCATCGCGTGTGAAAATATCTACTGACTTGACGCGTAGATGGACGCAAAGAGCGCGTTCAGTTCGATAAGATCACAGCCCGTGTGTCAAGACTGTGTTACGGTCTTGACCCCGAGCATGTCGATGCCGCTGCTATCACCATGAAGGTCATTGCCGGCGTCTACCAAGGTGTTACCACCGTCCAGCTTGACGACCTTGCCGCCGAGACCGCCGCCTACATGACCACCACCCACCCAGACTATGCCATCCTGGCCGCTCGCGTTGCTGTGTCCAACCTCCACAAGCAGACCAAGAAGCAGTTCTCCGCCGTCATCTCAGATCTATACCATTACATCAACCCAAAGACCCGAAAGGCCGCGCCCATGATTTCGGAAGAGACGTACAACACAGTCATGAAGCACAGCGATGAGCTCAACTCGGCTATAGTCTACGACCGCGACTTCAATTATCAATACTTCGGGTTCAAGACGTTGGAGAGGTCATACCTGCTCAGGATCGATGGCAAAGTTGCCGAAAGACCACAGCAGATGATCATGCGTGTTGCTGTCGGCATCCACGGTGAAGACATTGAGGCTGCTATCGAGACCTACAACTACATGTCCAACAAGTACTTCACACACGCCTCGCCAACGCTTTTCAGCGCTGGCACACCCAACCCTCAGCTGGCATCGTGCTTCCTTATCGACATGAAGGAAGACAGTATCGATGGTATCTACGACACTCTCAAGACTTGTGCCATGATCTCCAAGAACGCTGGTGGTATTGGACTGAACGTCCACCGCATCCGCGCCACCGGTGCATACATCGGTGGAACCAACGGAACCTCCAACGGCCTCGTGCCCATGCTTCGCGTGTTCAACAACACCGCTCGCTACGTCGATCAAGGTGGCAACAAGCGTCCTGGTGCTTTCGCCATCTACGTCGAGCCATGGCACGCTGATGTCTTCTCCTTCCTCGACTTGAGGAAGAATCACGGCAAAGAGGAGGTCCGCGCTCGCGACCTCTTCTACGCCCTCTGGATCCCTGATCTGTTCATGAAGCGTGTCGAGCAGAACGGTACCTGGACTCTCATGTGCCCGCACGAGTGTCCTGGCCTTGCCGACGTCTATGGTGATGAGTTCGAGGCCTTGTATGAGAAGTACGAGAAGGAGGGCCGTGGTCGCGACACCATCCGCGCACAGAAGCTGTGGTATGCTATCCTCGAGGCTCAGACTGAGACTGGCAACCCCTTCATGCTCTACAAGGATGCTTGCAACCGCAAGAGCAACCAGAAGAATCTTGGTGTCATCCGCAGTTCCAACCTCTGCACCGAGATCATTGAGTACACTGCTCCTGACGAGGTCGCCGTCTGCAATCTCGCCTCCCTCGCTCTTCCCACTTACGTCGACATCGCCAACGAGTCCTTCGACTTTGAGAAGCTGCACGAGGTCACCCAGGTCGTCGTCAAGAACTTGAACAAGATCATCAACATTAACCACTACCCTGTACCAGAGGCCAGGAAGAGCAACTTCCGTCACCGCCCTATCGGTCTTGGTGTGCAAGGTCTTGCTGATGCCTTCCTTGCTCTTCGTCTGCCCTTTGACTCCCCAGAAGCGAGGCAGCTCAACATTCAGATCTTCGAGACTATCTACCACGCCGCCCTCACCGCTTCCTGCGATCTTGCAAAGGAGCTTGGAACTTACGAGACCTACGAGGGATCACCAATCTCCAAGGGCGAGCTTCAGTATGATATGTGGGGTGTGACCCCGACTGAGCTTTGGGATTGGGCTAGCCTCAAGGAGAAGATTGCACAGCACGGTGTCCGCAACTCTCTCCTCGTCGCCCCCATGCCAACCGCTTCTACCTCGCAGATTATGGGTTTCAACGAGTGCTTCGAGCCATACACCTCCAATATCTACTCCCGTCGCGTTCTCGCTGGTGAGTTCCAGGTTGTCAACCCATGGCTGCTCAAGGACCTTGTCGACCGTGGCCTGTGGTCCGACAACATGAAGAACCGCATTATCGCCGACGGCGGTTCTATCCAGAGAATTCCTAATATACCCGATGACCTCAAGGCTCTCTACAAGACTGTATGGGAAATCAGTCAAAGGCAAATCGTTCAGATGGCCGCCGACCGTGGCGCTTTCATCGACCAGTCGCAATCCCTCAACATCCACATGAAGGAGCCCACCATGGGCAAGATCACCTCGATGCACTTTGCAGGCTGGAAGCTTGGCCTCAAGACCGGCATGTACTACCTTCGCACAATGGCTGCCTCTGCACCCATTCAATTCACCGTTGATCAGGAGAAGCTTAAGGTTGTGGATACCAACGTGGCTCGCAACATCAACAGGAAGCGTGGAGTGCAAGGCAACTCATCGCCCAAGATCAGCCCCTCTGCCCCCCAGCCAATGTTCAAGACGAACAACGCCATCGCACCTGCAGATGTACCCACTCCTTCCACGACGCCTCCTCCTGAGCCAGAGGCCAAGCGTATCGAGGTCTCACCAAAGAAGACGCCGATGGACGTTCCTGCCTTCAAGGCTGACCAGTCTGAGGGTGAGAGCCCTCGCGTCCTTGCCGCTGATGTCTCAACCGGTCTCCCAGATGATGAGCTCCCACAGCCGGCGCTCGAGAAGACGAAGCAGGAAGAGGACGCGGACAAGGACAGCAAAGACCGTGAAGGCGATATCTACGCCGAGGCTGTACTGGCATGCAGCATCGAGAACCCAGAATCGTGCCTGATGTGCTCTGGTTAGGACGGCTGTAATCAGGGTTGGTGGTTTTTTGGTTACTGGTTTTATTCACTGATGGTATGCATTGATGATGGCGTTATGGGATATGCACATGTTAGGCTCGTACTTGAGCTTCGAGCTTTTGGTTTGGATGATGCTTTCTTACTGTCCTCAAGAGAGGGACATTGTAAATAGATAGTTGCTAGTCTCATCGATTGTCGTTGAAATTTCCGTCGTCTTCCATTCTTGTGCAATGTGAATGTTCAGCATCTTAGGGTATTGCATGCACTGGCTGCCGCCTCCAAAAGCGTCCTCCCCACGTTACTTGCCCCGCGAGGTAAGACTACAACTCCACTACGATAGCCTCGTTGCTCAATTGATTCCCATTGCCCCCCACCACCGCCGCATTAACGAACACGGTCCTCTCCTCCCTCCTCCCCCTCAGACCCGGCACCAAACCCCTCGCCTTCCCCCACAGCACCAGCCCCGCCATGACCAGCACTCCATCCCATCCCCTCCACCCCGTGACGACCTCCTCCCACAGCCTCTGCACCCCATCCAGAACCACATCCTCCCGTCCATATCCGGCATGGATGTGCCCGAACACGACGAGCTTTGGTTTCGCCCGCGCGATCTCCTCGGCCAAATACGGACATCCCGCGCGATAGAAATCGCGCTTGTCGAGATGGTGTTTGGGCGGGCCGTGGGTGATGACTATATCCGGGGAACGGGGGAGGGAGGAGAAGAGGTCGTGCCAGGGAGGGGAGGAGGGGGGGTACTGGAAGGCTGAGAGGCCGTAGCGAGGGGTGCGGGGGGAGCCGAGGATGGTGAGGGTGCGGGGGTTTGTGGAGGACGGTCCGGAGGGAGCGGGGGAGGAGAAGGTGAGGGTGGTGCTGGTGTCTTGGAGGTAGATGACGGAGCCGAAGTTGAGATCGTGGTGGGAGTTTGTGCTGCCGTAGCGGCGTTCGGGGTGGGAGGAGAGGAAGGCTGGGTCGAGAAGGACGTCGTGGTTGCCGGCGATGAGGAGCTTGTGGGCGTGTGGTTGGGAGGAGAGCCAGTCTAACTCGCGTTGGATCTCGTCAAAGGAGCCAGTTTCCGTGAGATCGCCAGCGTGAATTAGGATGTCGCCGGGAGGCAGCTCAGGGCGGGTGTTGTGAGTGTCTGATATGCATACTACGCGGATAGGGTTGGGTGGTGATGGCGGCGGACTCTGGTTGGAGAGGTGCCATTCGTGAAGTAGCTGTGCAATCTTTCGCTCGCGGTGACCTGGTAGATTCAGGGCCGTAGCGACATTCATCGATGACGGTTGATCATTCTTCCAAGCTGCTGTACTAGCGGATGCTGCAATCTGGCCATAGCGGGCGTGGTTGGATGGAAGGCACAAGGTGAGATATGCTGGCGAATCAAAGGCGCCACGAGCCTGTCCCTGTCACACCATCGCGGCACGAGTCGACCACAGCGCTTATTAATCTCCTCAAACATATCTGGGCTGTGGTACAGTGTTCGAAATTGGGTTAATGATTGCTGATAGGACCAAAAGATTTCCATGTAAAGAACGGCGTTCGAAGCGTCAGCATCCTGGCGGTAGCATCGTTGCGCAGTACCCTCGTTGCCGCATAATAGCTGTGGCAGCAATCTATACTTACTTACCGCGTCGCAGGGTAAGGGAGGAAGCCACAAGACATATAATGGAGTTATGCGCCGCATGTACACTTTGCCCATCTCCTCTAGATCAGTCATCGCCAGCTTCGTGCATTCCCGGCGCATCTCATAGTCTATCAATATCTGCACACAATCACCAGAGCTCCGACTCAGCATGGGCTGTAACGCCAGCAAGCCGTCAAGCTCGGGGCCACTACCTCCAGGAATGAGCGGTTTACAAGATGTTCACTCTCACATACCAAGGAACCGAGCCGATAAGCATGGGGTGCCTCTGCAACAAGTCACCAGAGACATTGACAGGGCTACCCTGATGGCTGCCTTAAACTACGTCTCGGAGCACGTAGCTGGGCGCGGCCATTTTATCTCCGTCGCTGCGGTCGGTGGTGCCGTCAATACTCTTCTACTGCGTTCACAGCAGACAACGTACGATATAGACATATTCGGCTCCGACTTCTCCAATGACTCTCGCCGTCTACTCGATGAGGCGATGCAAAGCGCGAGAGCGAACTATCCAGGACTAGGGACAGACTGGCTCAATACCGAAACGCAGATGTGGATGTCTGGGACACTGCATCGTGAGCTGACTCTTGGTGCTCGAGAACAAGATGTCGTGGTATTCCGCGGCGCAGGTTTGGAAATTTTGGCAGCGCCATGGGAGTATGCATTCTCAGCGAAGATCAGCCGCCTTTTGACCGGAGGCAGTCAGGTCAAACCGTACGATCTTGATGACGCTGTCGTATACATCCACCAATTCTTACGTACCAGTAGAGCCAATCATGTCTCCGTGGCTACGGCGATGGCATGGTCCAAGAGCTTCCATACGGAAATGACGAGCGATATTTTGTTGAACCGGGTAAATAAGGCATATCAGCAGAAATATGGAGCAGTGGCTTTCGTGTAGATCGTAGTTGTTCGTCTCTCGTGTAGATCATAGTTATTCGTAACTCGCGTTTTCCAGACAGTTGTCCGTCTCGATCTTTCAGGTGAAGTGGATATGCGGTGTCCATAGCAAAATGTTCTTGCTCAGAAAATCCGGATCAGCACGCTCGTCATCTTTGCTAGTAATGGCTCCTCCATCTGCCGTGGGAACGGTAAGAGGCGCTGTCAAGGACGGCACCGAGGCTGCCCACTCTGGGACCTTCTCATACCGTCGAAGCTCGTCTGGTACGCTCCTGAGGACCTCAGCCTCCTCCGGAGTCATGAGAGCCGACATACCTCGCTGGAGACCAATCTTGACTCTAGCGTTGAATGACCGGACCAGAAGATAGGTACAGCCAGCCAGGAAGGCGTACCGGGCAGGATCTTCGTCCTTGGGATCGGGGATCCTGTCGAGAGACCAATCTGATTGGCGCCAGAAGGCCTCCAGGGCATTCCTGTAGTCGAACCTCTTATCAAGCAAGATGAACTCGTACAAGCGGTACAGTGCGTACAGAGGGGAGTCCACGAGTACGCCGCGTGGTGCTCCAAACCTCCGCTTTGTGATCTTGGACCAGTACTCTCCAGGCATGTCGAGAATGACCTTGGGCGGCGGGGGTGGGAACGTAGGATAGTCGTCGTCATTAGGCTCGTACGTCGACTCTTGATTCACTTTCTCAGATGTCTGAACGACATGATCTGGACGTCGCCACTGTCGTAGCCTTCGCAAGCTAGCGCTTAACATGTTACACAGATGCAGCGCGCCAGTCGTGTACACTCTCGTCAGGGGATATGGTTTCTAAGCCGCAGTCGCATGTCAGTCCTTCCTTGCATCGGCTCATCTGTAGTCTGCAATGAGTTCTGTGAAGCGTGTACGGCAGAGGATGAGTAAGTGCACGCGTGGCATGGCACAAGTCACTGCGGTTCCGAGCCCCGCAAGCTCCGCGGCCCCCGCCCTTATCGAGGCTACACGCCTTTGACAAGTGATCGTGCAAAACCCATTGGCAAGAGAGATCCTTTGGCTAGATCCTTTGGCTATATTTAGTGCTAGTTGGACTTGACTATCTTTCTGGACCACACGTTGCAGGGTGAAAAGAACCATTATGGCGGGCAGACCAATCCCAGTCCCGCCACCGAGCGGAACGGACGAGAAGCGAGACAAGATCCTATGCATTTCCGACCTTGAGAAAGCAGCGTCGGCTCGATTGGACACAATGGCACGAGGTAAGCATCAGTGTGACATTCGCCGTTACTGCCACGCAAACTCTACTGACTGACCTCTCAAGACTTCTTCAACTCCGGCTCCCAATCCCAAACGACCCTCTACTCCAATACCGCCGCCTTCGCCAAATACGTTCTCCGCCCTCGCGTGCTACGCGATGTCTCTACCACCACGACCACCACCACCGTCTTCGGCTCGCAGACCGCAATGCCGCTCTGCGTCTCTCCTGCCGGGTTACAAGCCATCGCTCATCCGGACGGCGAACTGGCCACGTCTCGCGCCTGTGCGAAACGAGGCGTACACATGGGCATTTCCTCGTATGCGAATCACACCGCTGCTCAAATCATTGATGCCAGTCGAGATGCCAAGCCGGACGGGCAGGCGAAGCATATAATGCAACTTTACAGCATGAAGGATCGGACTCTCCAAGAAAGCATCTTGCGTCGAGCAGAGGAAGCGGGGTGTGTGGCCGTCTTCCTGACCGCCGATAGTCCGGTGCTGGGTGTAAGGTACAACGAGTGGAGAAATGACTTCCGAACCCCAGAGGGGTTGGGTTGGCCGATTATGGAGAAGACTAGTGCTCAGATTCGAGAGACTAGTCATGACGCGGGATTCGTAGCGTTTAATGATGACACTCATTGCTGGTCCAGAGAGATTAGTTGGCTGAAGCAGCGGACGAAGATGGAGATTTGGATCAAGGGCGTCTTGACGGCTGAAGATGTGGAGCTGGCGGTCGAGTTTGGTGCCGATGGCGTGGTGGTGAGCAATCACGGTGGCAGGCAGCTGGACGGCGTCCCGGCCACCCTGGATGTGTTGCCTGAATGTGTCGCTGCTGCCCGAGGTCGATTACGGATCCATGTCGACGGTGGCATCAGAAGCGGGACAGACATTTTCAAGTGTCTGGCACTGGGCGCAGAGTGTTGTTGGGTTGGGCGGCCAGCAATATGGGGACTTGCAGTGAGTAGCAGTTTTACTACTTGTCGCCGGTCCATAAAGACTGACGGATCCAGTATGACGGTGAAGCTGGCGTCGACGTGATGTTAGAGACCTTTCATACCGAGTTCAAGCGTTGTATGCAGCTTTGCGGCTGCAAGAATGTCAAGGACATTTCCAAGGCCCATCTCGGGCTCGTAAAAGCGGATGGGCCGCTGGCTCGGCTATAGGATCCCTTGGACGCTACAACCTACGACGTCTTTGCACTATCTGTGAAGGTGTCTTCGAGAATCCATGTACCGGCCGGAAGACCACACCGTATCCTTGGACCGAAAGGTCTCGATGGTCTAGAGGCAGGGGCTTAGAGTCCAAGATATCTGCCCACTCTCATCTTAATGCCTTCATAGCTATTCAACTTCGGTCTAACATCCAGATAGAAGTTCAAGCTCTTTCCGACTTTTCCTTCGTCCTTCCCGCTGTAGAAGTCGATCACATAGTCGACATTTGTACCGCATCGATCGATGACCCAGTCATGCCTATCAAAAGGCGCGGTGTATCCCAACAACGAGTTCCACCTCGCTCTCGGCGTCAACGCTTTGCTCTGCCCACTGAAGCTCACGAGCTTCGGGCCTCCACACTGCTCTGATCCCTTGCCCTGCTCCCACTTCTTAATCTCGGCCCAGGCGCGCTCGTTCACGGCGTTGTGGATAGGCACGATCGACTTCATGTCCTCGGCTCGCGGGTCGTATGACTTGCGCTTCATGGCATCAAAGAACATCTGCTCCGAGGGATAAATCCAGTTGCCAGATTTGGAAGCGCCGGACTCTTGCTCATTGTTGGCTGGCACGGCGGAAACGACTGTCTCGGCGCGAGGAATGGTTGAAACCTCTCGAGACTGGTCGAGTGAGAAGTGTGTCGCTGCTGTTCGGATGGGAGACGGAGAGATGGTCGGGGGCAATTTTGACGAGTCGCAGCTCTCATTGAGGGCCGGAGGCTTCTGGTCGTTCGACTGAGCGCGTGCTTTATCTAGCCATGCCTGTCGAGTTTTGTGGTCGACAGGACATGCTTCACCTCCAGCGTCCACGTTGGCTGACATGTTTCCCTTGCTGTATCGGCTGTGGAAGAACGGAAGAAGATCCCAGAACTTTTCTACAAGATGTCATCGACCACGGGTACTGACAAGGCAAGTTTTGCCGATGCAGGGTCATGCTAGCGCAATTGTGCCAGGCACAAGAAAATGGTTCGATGTGGAGGAGCTCAAACTACAAACATACCAGACCTCGCTATTCTTTGCGAGCTGCCGAAGCCCTTCTTTGATCTCGTCCCTACCCAATTGATCCAGCCTCAAGTCGACGTTTGCTCTGCAGCTTCCGCCATACCCCCTCTCTGCTTCGAGCACCAACCCTTTAAACTCGCATCCCCCACCCCACCACCCACCATGGCCGATACGACCGTGTACCGCTCCTCGACCTTCGCCCCTGTCAACATCGCCGTGATCAAATACTGGGGCAAACGCGACCCGAAGCTCAACCTCCCCACCAACTCCTCCCTCTCCGTGACCCTCTCCCAATCCGACCTGCGCACCCACACCACCGCGTCCTGCTCCTCTCTCTACGAGACCGACACTCTCCTCCTGAACGACTCCCCGCAAGACATCTCCGGCGCCCGCACCCAAGCATGTCTCTCGTCCCTACGCTCCCTCCGCCGCTCCCTCGAGTCGTCCGACCCTTCCCTCCCCGCCCTCTCCACCCTCCCCCTCAAAATCGTCTCCCGCAATAACTTCCCCACCGCCGCAGGCCTCGCCTCCAGCGCAGCCGGTTTCGCCGCCCTAGTCCGCAGCATTGCGGACCTATACCGCCTCCCGACCTCGCCCATGGACCTCTCCAAGATCGCGCGCCAGGGCTCCGGCAGCGCCTGCCGCTCGCTCTTCGGCGGCTACGTGGCGTGGGAGATGGGCAGCGCGGACGACGGCTCGGACAGCCTGGCCGTGGAGGTTGCGCCCGCGTCGCACTGGCCGGACATGCGCGCCTTGATCCTCGTCGCCTCGGCCGAGAAAAAGGACGTCTCGTCCACCGCGGGCATGCAGCAGACGGTCGCCACGAGCACTCTCTTCAAGGAGCGCGTCGAGATGGTCGTCCCCCAGCGCATGAGCGAGATGAGGCGCGCCGTGGAAGAGAAGGATTTCGAGACCTTTGCCTCGCTGACTATGAGGGATAGTAATGGGTTTCACGCCTGTTGTCTGGATACCGAGCCCCCGATCTTTTACATGAACGATGCCAGTAGGGCCGCGGTCAGGGTTGTGGACGCGGTGAATGATAAGGCGGGGCGGAAGGTGGCGGCGTATACGTTTGATGCGGGGCCGAATGCGGTGGTGTATTATCTGGAGAAGGACGAGGAAGCGGTGGCGGGTGTGTTCAAGGGGATACTAGGGGACAAGGAGGGGTGGGAAGGGGAGAAGGGCAAAGGGGTGCAGGAGATGGAGGCGCCTAAGGAGGTGGAGATTGCGGCTGCGAAGCTGAAGATGGGGATTAGCAGGGTGATATTGACGGGAGTGGGGGAGGGACCGATCAAGACGGACGAGATGCTGATTGACGAGAAGGGCGAGACAGTGGTATGATGCAGGCATCGCTACGCTATGCAAAACTACAAGGTAATGCTAAAGTTCCAATAGTGAGACCCGAGTAGATGGTCCCCAGCTTCGCCTAGATCAATCCAGGAATTATGGCCTTCCTGCCCCCAACCCTCTCCTTCCCAAACTTCTGCTCATACCACCTCTTCCCGGCCAACGCCCTGGGCAGCATTGTCGCAATCTCATTGAACAGGAACGTCCTCGCCGGGACACAGTGAAGTCCCCCGATGGCCCAGAACCCAGCCCATTCCAACCACTCGCAGAAATAATGCGGGAACAGGATATAGTGAAACAGACCATTCTTCGGGATCATGTACACCTTTTCCACCCCCTCGACGGCTTTCCCCTCCTTTTGAGCCTTCTCCTTCTGGATCCGCAACGCACTCCTCCTGATCTCCCTCAGATCGTCATCGTGAAAGATATTCCCCATCAGACTCCAACCCCAGATGACCATTCCGATCTCGATTCGGTACGCACTGCCCGCCCAGTACGCCTGACTCGGCGCTCCGTGCCCGCCCACGAAACCGCCGATACTAAGTCCGTTGAAGATATTAAAGGCAATGGCGCTGAGCACCGTGCCCAGGTGGATCGGCGACATGGTAGGCTGGAGCAGAGGGTAGACCCATGCGCGGTAGATGTAGTGCAACACGTACAGGGCAGCCATGGTGTAGTTTGCCCAGGGGAGTTCTTTGATGCCGAGCTCGGCAGGGAGGGTCAGGACGCTGTAGAGGACGATGGCCAGGCCGGGCGTTTCCATTACCGCCCAGCCGATCTTGCCGGGGATGTTGAGGGCGGAATCGATGGAGGTTTTGCCCGAGGGGTAGAAGTCTGTAATCCATTGCACGGCTGTGAACTGGGGCGGTTGTCAGTCATGATGCGGATTGAGGTAGAGGGGTCGGTAGTTCCGCTCTGGCGGAGGACGTACGAGAGGGAAGTATTGAAAGGTGTTGACCACAAAGTCATATGTCTGTCGCGAGGGCGGCAGGATGCCTGGAATGAGCGTCATGATGGGAAGCTTGTGGATGCGAGCTCAGAGCCGGCGAGGAGGCGCGCAGATGGATAGATAATTGCGATGCGTAGAAGAATTGAATATTTTGAAATGCATTGAATGCTACGGGAGTGAGCGGCTAGCAGCTCTCCGCAGCAGTCCGGACAGCTCGAAAATGCTCGTCGTGTCGTCATGGTTCAGCACAATCCCCGTCTAGCTTCAAGTACCCCAGAACCATTGGCCTAAACGCAGATCGCCATGCAAGTCCAAGATGAGGAGGAAGAATTTCATAGCGAATCATATCCAGGGCCTCTGATGCATGCAATGACTCCATCCTAGAACACCCAGCTTGTTGTCCAACGCCAATGTCAAAGTGACATCCGACCCTTCCCATCGTATCTCATCGAAACCGTGTGCCTCTGTAGCACTTCGCAACCTCATGCACTCCCTTGACTCCGCTGACTGCTACCACTCTTCGTCCTCGCCAACCCCTTGACTGTGGTGGCCCTCTCCTCGTATAGCCTCTTCAGATCATCCACACTCTGTTTCCTCCCACCGACCTCCGCCTTCCCCACCCCAGTATCACTAGTACCCGCCTCCCTCTCCCAGCTCTGCATCCTTTGCATCAATCCAGGACTCGGGGTCCTCGGTTTGGGCGCATACGAAGGCGCATGAGTCCCACTATCCACCCTGTCTCCGTTTCGCGTCACGCTTAGCGGCGGGGTCGGTTTCCTCGTCACTGACTTTTGCGAACTAACGCTCGTCTGTCGTGAGCTGGCCGCCCAGGTCGGCTTAATGAAAACACCGTCGTCGCTGCGGTCGCTTTTGGCCGATTCGCCACTGACGGACCGGAGCATTGTCTGTGCGCCTTGAATCTCCGCGAGGGACGGGGAGAGGAGTGGTGAGGGCGCTTCGTTGCGGGTGGGTACAGATATGGTGGCTGCGCGTTTGACGGGGGAGATATCTATGAGCGGTGCGCTATCATTGCTAGATTGATCAGCCCGTATCGACTGTAAGCGAGCGCTCTCTTTAGCTGGGAATCCATTCTGCTCGTCATGTAGTCTTTGTTTTGAGTCGGCTTGAAAGCCATGGTCACCGTTCTGGTATGTGGGTGGTTGAGAGGGGTTTGGAATGAGGGTGGAGTAACGTGGTAGTGAAGCCACCGTTGGCGCAGGCTTCCGTTTTGGAAAAGGCGAGGGGGGTGTTCGTTGGCCATCGCGACCTCGTGGTAGGGACGATGATCGAGGAGGCAGGGTTGGCACAGGCTCTGGAGTGTCGTTGTCGCTTAAAGATATACGCTTTATTCTCTCGTCCATGGCGATCGCGTTTTCTCGCTGCATATCTGGAAGCGGGTCCTCGTAGTCTTCGGCCCTCGTGGGCGCTTTCAGTGCGTTCCAGAAATCGCGCTGTGACGTTTCACATGCTTCCGCGAGGCCATCTGACCATTCCACAATCGCTTCAGTGAAGATTTTGCGAATCACTGTTGTCATCTTCGCGTCTTGAAGCTGGTCTTCGCCGCATATCAATGCTGGTGCGAAGCAGACTGCTAGATTCTCCGGCGTCATTTTGTTCCTCGGCTCGTGGTCTGAAACGAGTGATAATAGCGGTAGCAGATGCCATGTCAAAACCAGTCGACTGTTAAGCGGTAGCACCGATTTCTCTGAGGATGGTGACAGTAATTGCACAAGCGACTCGCGTGTGACCTCGGTCTCTGGAGATCCGAACGCTTGTCGCAAATCTTCGTAGCATCTCTCTGGAACGATTGGTGTCCGTAGCTCCCGATACCAGACCTTGATCAACCCAGCTGCCAGATGGACGCCATATGCATCACTCTCGTGGACCTCTGCGAGGGTTTGCGGGCTCATCCCAGGATCCACTGACGAGACGCCACTCTCCTTCCACACTATGAAATGCTGACCCCTGTCGTATGCTTCCCTCACAACACCCAGCATGGTGGAATGCGGGGGTATGCGGAAGATGCCCTCTGTCTTGACGTTCGTCTCATTTAGTAAGAAAGTCGTGGCTTCCCGCAGCACACGCGGTAGTCGTCTACTTCCAGTACTGTCCTGCGGAAGTGGATCATTGGCGGTGAATGCCCTCTGTCCCGTGGCATATGGAACGTAGATGTCTGGACTGAGTTTGCGATCGTGCAGGTAGACAGGCGGCGGTATGAGCAGAGTCTCGATAGGGATGTGAAGCGCCAGGGCACTGAGTGTGCTGACGTGGGCCACCTTCTTCTTGAACTTGGGCGAGACTATCGTCCCAAAAACCTCTGTAAGAACCCTGACCCAGCTCCTCTCATGCACTATGTAGATCTTCTGGAGTCGTTTCCGCAGCGCTCTTCCCAGTACTTGGTAGACTTGTATGAACCAGGCAATACCCGGTCCAGCCTTCTTCTCTCCCGTGACGCTCTCCGGTTGTCCGCCAGCGAAGAAGACCACCTCGTACTCTGTCCCAGCGATGAGGTCGTCTTCCCCCGGCAGTCGGTTCAGTACGTAAGGCAGGAGCGAATCATAGTCTACCTCGTGTGAGTCCGGAAAGGCAGCTGCATTGAGGATGAAGACGGGGAGACCGGACTGCGATGGTAGTGGTGACTGGTAGAGGATGGAGGCTGCAATCGATGCGTAGTCTTGCGAATAGTCTTCTGATGATTCTGGCGGCGGGATGGTCTGGAGGTTCGCACTGCTGCTACCACTACGCATGCGCGCAGCTCGCTGGACAAAGGCAGACTTCATGGTGAGCTTGTCGGCGAGAGCAGAGGTATGAGAGGGTTAATAGTGTTGCACTTCATGTGAGGGGAAGGATGGTTGGTAGCTGTAGGCCTTGCATGCTGGTAAACTCGTACTCCAGGCGACAGCAGGACAGGGCAAATACTGGCCTGTGACAAGTGTGAGGATCACTACGGCATCTTCACACGTTGTCAGGGCCTCGTGATAAGAATGGAATCGGCATTGTTTTGGCTGCAACGGTCGAGGGGAATTTCCGCTGGGGGTTTTTTTGGGGTTTGGTGACGAGGGGCAGTCGCAGGGATCGACGGCGCTATGCGGCGGCACATTCCAAGCCACGAGCGCAAGGGCTGGGTCAATCAAGTCCCTGATGGTACAGCTGTATACGGTTAAAAGGCTTGCTCATCACTCGTGAAAGACTGGGAGGCGTGCGTGTCGAGCCAGACTCTTGATATCGGATTATGTTGCCGCCTTACATGGTGCAGCAGCCAATTGACCATCTATACAAGCTGCATCTCGCCATCCACGTCGCTACAACTTGGCACCATTCTCCTTGTCTGCGTCACCCTCGTCCTCGGCTTCCGCAGCGTGCTCCTCCGCCTTTGCGAGTTGCGCTTCTCCTTTTGCATCCGCGCCACCGGCCTTGTCGACGATCGCTTTGACTACGTCTACTGTGGCAGCGGGACCGCCATCCTCAAGAGCAAGCACTTCTCCGTCTTTGCTGACCACGAAGACGCCGCGCTGCGTGCTCTCGCCCTTCTTGAACCCCAGTGCGCCAACGAGAGAGGCTGGCTTATCGCAGAGCAGCGGGTAAGGCAAATTCTGCTTGGTCTTGAAGGTCGTATTGGACTTTGGCGAGTCTCTGCTCAAGCCATAGATGTCGAGCCCCGTTGCTCTCAAGGGATCGTATGAGTCGCGGAACATGCAAGCCTGCTTAGTGCCTGGTCGCATCAGCTCATGGATCGTGGCAGGGGCGTGTGTCTAGTTGCACTTACATCCGGGCGTGCTGGCTTTCGGGTAGGTGAAGATGACGATTCCAGACTTGCTCTTCTCCACCAATGCCCCGAGGGTAGTCTTCTCGCCCTCATGCGTCTCTATCTCGCCGCCAAAGCTGCTGAGATCGATCTTGTCTCCTACCGCAGGGGGTCCGCTTTTCTTCGGCGCTGGAAGGGCTTTCTTCTCTTCTTTTGCCTCTGCCTTAGCCTTTGTGCTGCCGTTGGCGGGCGCTTCTTCTTTTGGCTTGCGCGCAGCTTTCGCTGGCTTTGCAGGCGCGGGCGGCGGGGTCTTGCGTTTGCGAAGCTCTACCATGGTGCGTGACCTGTAGTAATTTGTGCGGAGCGGTGTCCTGTCTGGGGAGGAGAGGAGGACGAGGTAGAGTCGACGAGGGAGATGCGAGGCTGGTGCAACCTCCGATTACAGAGCTGATCAATCAATCGCGCACATCGACAGATGCAGGGCGGCTTGTCCCCCATCGCGTCGCCCATCATGCATTTATCCAACCGTTCCCCGGTCTTCTCCCAGCAAGCTCCCATTTTTGGCCTGGCGCGGATGGACCGATCCTTGGAGCTTGGGCCACCTGCGCAAGGTCCAGGAACTACATCCACTCCTCAGTATCTGCCCAGCTACATTCGTACACTTGTACACTGTCAATGGGACCAGACTGAATCATGCCCAAGGTACAGATCAAGTACGCTATGACTTGTTGTAGAACCATGTTGGCATGGTCTCGTACACCCATCTCCATACCAGCCGATACCTTCTGCACCACGCTACCCCTTCGAGCCCCTGATGATACGCCTTGCGATATCTACGTCGATCCAGTGACAGCACAACAGCTGCAGCGGGGCCGTATCTCCGGACTACACTCGGTGAGAACGAGTCCGGTGAGTTAATGTAGGTCAGACGACGCATGGCCACCTATACAGCATTGACTTTGTTACTGCATAAACTCAGACTTACTTCTTTGCCTTCCGCGTCACTATCTTCTAGATTGAGTTGACTCTATGCTGTGTCGCACGGAACTCAGTGACTGGATCGATTTTAAGAGGTGTTACTTCCATTTAATACATGCCAATGACTTCTTACCCTTTGCTTCTTCACAGGCACCAGACGAAGTTCCTCCGGATATTCAATAAGACCCAACATCGACCGTTCAGGGATAATGGCTGGCCGCTATGAAGTCCATCCTACCGTCCTGTCCAAGATGGAAGGGCAGAGGAAGTTCGTACAAGTCCGCGATGCCTGTTCGCCCGAGTGGGCATCAGACGAACCTACTGAGGTACCACAGGTACAATCAGCAGAAGTTGACCCCTTCGGAAATGAGAGCGATGGAGGCGTACACTACAAGACACTACAGTGGTGGCAATGCAGCTTCCTGATGATCGCAGAGACCATCTCTCTAGGCATCCTCTCTCTGCCTTCTGTCATTTCTCTAATGGGTTTCATCCCCGGAATACTACTCATCGCTGGATTCGGCATCATCGCGACCTATACAGGCTACATCATTGGCCAATTCAAATTGGCACGCCCGAGCGTGCACAATTTCGCTGACGTCGGTTACATGATCGCCGGACCTTGGGGCGAACACATTGTCGGCTTTGCGCAGGCCCTTGTCTTCATCTTCATAATGGCAGCCCATATCCTAGCTTTCTCAATTATGATGAATGTCTTGACAGGTCACGCAACATGCTCCATCACTTTGGCTGTCTTTGGCACCATTCTCTCCTTCGTTCTGACCCTCCCTCGAACACTGAAGAGCACCTCCGTCTTCTCCGCAGCCTGTAGGTGACCCCTCTCCCAATTTTCAGCCCCCTAACCTTCTAGCCTGCATCTCCATCACCGCCGCAGTCTTCATCACCATGGTCGGAGTCGGCATTCTCCGCCCCAACACCGGCACTAAGGTCCTCATCACCCTCTCCAACATCGGCACCCTCCCGGCCTATGCCATCGGCACTTCAAACATCATAATAGCTTTCACCGGCCACACCGCCTACTTCAGCTTCATCTCCGAGCTGCGCAACCCCGCCGACTTCCCCAAAGCCCTCGCCTTACTCCAGTCCATGGCAATCACGTTCTACATCGTCGTCGCGGTCGTCATCTACAACTACGCAGGAGACACCGTCGCCTCCCCCGCACTAGGCTCGACGAGTCCACTCATCCGCAAAATCGCATACGGCGTCGCGAGTCCGACCATCGTGGTCGCGGGCGTGGTAAACGCGCACGTCTGCGTCAAGAACGTGTACGTGAGGATGTGGCGCGGGACCAACGTTATCCGGGAGCGCTCGGTGAGGTCCGTCGGTAGTTGGGCCGGACTGTGTCTTGCGTCGTGGATATTGGCATTCCTCGTCGCCGAGTCTATACCCGTCTTTCATGAGCTGTTGGGTATCTTGGGGGCGCTGCTCTGTAGTTGGTTCAGCCTGGGGCTGCCGTCCGGATTTTGGCTTTGGTTGCATTGGGGGCATTTGGGATTAAATTGGAGGAAGAGGGCAATGGCGGGTCTGAACGTGATGATCATCTTGGCTTGTCTCGTGGTTGTAAGTGGCAGCCCTTGTATGTCTGAGATTCGGAGCTGACTGGAAGCAGTGTGTCCTCGGTACTTACGGTTCTGTGAGGGCGATTTCAAGGTCTTCGGCCTCGCAGAAGCCTTTCTCCTGCGCTGACAACTCCTGAGAGAGCCGAATATTGTACGCTGGGAATCCCATGTGGATCGGCACGAAGTACGTTGGTGCACGTTGTGCAATTTGTATACTGGATTGAAACAGGAGGCGATGAGCAGAGTGAGTAGAGTTACATGTGCAGTACGCTACATTCCAAACGCTATGCTATATCAGACAAGACCGGGACAAGATGGGTATCAGAAGTTTTCCAGATGTAACAATCCGCTGCTTTTGTGATGCGATAGATCCCCATAGCACTCTCAGATCTTCTTCTATGGCAAGCCGGCATCCTTCTTCAGCCGCGCCTGTTCTGCCACATTCGCATCGCCACTCCCCAACTTCATCTTCTGCAGCTTCTCGGCGGTCCTCCACTCGTGCTCCTCCATCATCCGTACCCGTTCGGCCACGGGCTCAATCTCCCGCCAGCTCCCTCGGCCAGCGTATGCCTCGTCCTCTGCTCTCCAGATCCGTCGGTTTTCCCTTGCGCGTCCGCCGATATCTCCCTCGCCCCACATGCTGAGTCTTTGAACCTTTCTGAGTTTTCTAAGCCCGTAGACACAGGCGATGATTGTAAAGATGGCGCAGGTGGCGGACACTAAGGGAAAGCCAAAGTCCCATTCCTCGATGAAGGATTTCAAGTTCATGCCGTACAGCGCAGCGACAAAGGTGCCAGCTCCGATGCCCAACGTTCCAATGCTGAACTTCAGGTCGAGCAACATGAGCGAGTTCCGATTTGCATCTAGGATCGCCTTGACACTATTACCGGTCAGCCGTGCCCCCCTTGCTCTCAGACTGGATACTCACATCTCCTCCGTGTTCCTGATGTTACTGACCAAATTCCCGCTGACCTGCACAATTTCATCGCAGACTTTATCGTAACTCTCCAACAACATCTCGACCTCGGTGTGGTCCTCCTCATCCCGCTCCACGCCTTCCTTCTTCTCCGTCAGATACATACTCGCCAAGTCGTCATCTGCCTCCAACAACTCATCGATCGCATCCCTGACCAATCGCGCCCTCTGTTCAAACGTTCCCAACTTCTTACTCAGCACCAGCAACAGCCTCAACTTGTCCCTATCAATATTCTCCTCCAGCTCCCTCAGCACCTTCACCACGGGACCCCTCACCCCTTCAAACTCATGCTCCAGCGCACTCGTCACACTGATCAGGACCGCCTCCAACGCCCTGAACTCGTATGGCAAAGGCGTCTCCCCCTTTCCCTTGCCCTCCCTCATACTCAGTTTCCCCTCGAGATCGTACATGAACAGGCTCTGCGTGTAACTATCCGTGCTCCCATAGGCGTCAAAGACCAGCACCCGATCCGCCTGGATCAGACACCTGATGTGCAGGAGATTCATGAGTATACTCTTCTGCCTGACCAGGATATTGGGCAGCAAACTGCTGTCGATCTTCCGCAGATCGCGCGGCTGGAGTCCGTATTTCTGGATCAGCTCGCTCTTGCGAAACTCGCCATTGACGAGCGTCACGTTGCCGTGCTCGTCGAACTCGGTGCAGCGGAGACGTTGGTCGGGGACGGGTTTCGAGAGGCGGGAGGCGAGCGAGGCCGAGTCGTCTAGGAGGGAGGAGAGGGGGGACTCATGTGTCGTGGGGGGCGTCAGGCGCCATTTGGAAAAGAGGGAGGAGCGGCGGGCAACTTCGCGGGGATGGGCTCGGAAGGAGGTGGTGCGCAGGTGGCGGACGGATGTAGCTAAGGGGACAGTAGGGGGATACGACTTTGGCAGGCGGATGCTATCGTGCCATGGCAAAGTGTGGATCGCGCGGCGAGTGTCCTGTCGACGTGGACGGCATGGGTGAACAGGCGTGGAGGCGCAGAAGCGAAAGGATTCGTTTTGGATCTTAAGGTAGCGCAGGACTGCTGGTGATGGGATGTGCGATCTCTGTAGAGACACTGGCCTCATCGCTCTGCTGCTAGGAGTGTGAATGCCTGGCAGGGGCGGCACTGATTCGATCGAGCTGGGAGGCAGAGTGAGGTGCTGGACTGAAGATTTTGTGTATGGGTCAAGTTACTACGTCAGCGGGAGGGCTAGACTTCCGAAAGAGGCAATTTATAACCATAGAGATCGGGGCTCTTTTGACAAGCCGAAAACTGTACAGCATTACACAGCCAATACACGCTCTCGAGTATATTTTGACATTGATTCGTCTACATGGGTCTCAAAGGTTCCAAACAACATCAAATCTTCGGGCCGGGTCTGCACGGCTCATCAGCCGAACGAACTTCTCCCCTAAGCGTGGGAACAGCTTCGCGAAGCTCACGCGTGGAGAAGGGTACGTTTTCAACCAGTGCGTCGTGCGGTTCCTTTCTCGCTCGAGACTTACGCAGAGATGTTTTCGTGGAAGAAGTCAAGAATAAGCTTGTAACCACGCTCATACTCCTTCTTGACCTTCGGGTCCTTCAAGTCACCGCTGTCACATGTTAGCTTCGTCGCACCACTCAATCGCTGGCAAAATTACCGAGCAGCCATGAATCCATGCTCCTGATCCGGGAACCACTCGACCACGTTCTTGACTTTGACAGCCTGTTGCCACTTCTCGACGTCACCCTTGTCCTCGCCCTTGGACGGCAGCATGAGGTACGGGATGGAAACACCCGGCGCATCGTTGGCGTCAACCATGGCCGGGTGGACAGCAGCTGCGGCCTTGAACAGGGAATCTTTTTGAGAAGACAGGTTGACGATCTTGCCACCCCAACAGAAGCCTACGATAGCCCATTGCTTGATGCTGCTGTTCTTCTCTTGGATCTCCTTCAGCACCTTGGGGATGCGTTCGAGGGTCTTGGGAGGCGCGGCGGTGGTGCCGAAGAAGTTACCAACAAAATTCTTTTTCTCTTCCTGTGACCAGATTAGAGTGCGTCCGTGGACAGTAGCTTCTTTGACAGCGTCCTTACGGTGTCAGGTGGGTAAAAGTCGATTGGCACGGGCTTGCCCTCGAAGAAGTCTGGAAGTCGGTCAATAGCTAGCTAACCATATGGGAAAGATACGCATACCAGGCATGAAGACTTGATACTTCTTCTCCGAGTCGCCTTCGGCAAGGATGTCTGCGCCCTGGATGGTCTGCGGGAAGTATCCAAAGATGTCATAGACGACGAGAATGCCCGTCTTAGCTCCGCTGGCACCGGTTGCGTAGGTCTTCAGTCCAGCGAAGCTGGTGTAGCTGCCCTTCTCCGTGTATCCTTCGGATACTACTGGAGGGACGGTGCAGCACGCGTGGGATTGCGCCATGTTTTTGAACTTCAGGTGTGTGACGGTGAATGTTCGACGTGTGGGTGGAAGCTTGGTGGTTAGGTTGGGACGAGCAACTGGTCGGCAGGTGGAGGAAGGAAGACGAGCGCAGAACAAAGACGGGTTCAAGACGCGCATACTGGCTTACATGAGCACTACATAGGTCACCCAGGTTGGGAGATCGACCATTGAAAGGCAATTCGGCATACCGTTGCGGCCACAAAACATTGCAAAGGTGGGGGAGTGATGTCAACGAGGGGCAGCCACACCAGCCAGGCCAGATCGGCATAATGCTCGATTCCAAATTGCCGCAATCCACTCGATCTGCTATGGAAAGCTCCCATAATCTAGCGATCGTTTGCAAGGTTCGATCATTGCGATCATTGTCAAGATTCCCTTTCAATTGGGCATCCAAATCATGGCCGAAATCAAGCAATGCCGAGGCCTGTTCCCCTGTCAAGGCTCGGGCCTTTGATGGTCATTACTTCCAAACGCCATGCTACGTCAACTACACGGTTTCAATGTATCTTTTAACCTCCCTGTGGCTTGTCAGTGTATTAATCACTAGATGGTCACACTCTACTCACCAGTCTGTCACTGCTTCGTCCCAAAGACGTACTTCGTGCTCTCTGGTCCCGGCATAGTGCTCGACAAACTCATCGCCAAATACCTCTCTTGCAATGCTTTCTTTCCTCACAAATCGAGTCGTAGCCTCCTTCAAGCTCTTCGCCAGTCTCTCGCCCTTGTCAGAAGCACCACCCACGTCCTCGCCTTTCCCGAGCGGCGGTATCTTGATCTCAAGTTTCTTCTCGATGCCTCTCCAGCCCAATCCAAGGATCATCGCCAACACTAGGAACGGGTTCGCATCCGCGCCAGGCACCCGCACTTCGAATCTCGTGGCCTTGGGAGATGCTGTGGGCGGCGCGATCAAGCGTATGCTTGCAGCGCGATGCTCGAGACCCCAGCTCACTGTCACTGGTGCCCAGAAGTTCTCTACCAGCCGCTTGTAGCTATTCACTGTCGGTGCAACAATGGGCATTACATCCGGTAGACCCTCGAGCAACCCGGCGAGGAAATGTCGGCCCTCGTCCGATAGATGTTTGAGATCCGGATACGGTGCAGACTCGTCCGGCTTCTCCCTCGCGAAGAGATTGCCGCCGTCTTTGCCGACCAGTGAGACGTGCATGTGGCCGCTGTTTCCCGGTAGTCCCTGCCTGGGCTTGGCCATGAAGCAGGGTGTGATACCGTGTTTGCTTCCTAGCGACTTGACCACCAATTTGAACAACGCCGCCTTGTCCGCCATCGATCTTATCTCACCGTACTCCAGAGCGGCCTCGAACACGCCTGGCCCGCTTTCGGTATGCCAACCTTCTATCCCGCACCCGAACTTCTGACATGCGTCGAATATGCCGTAGTAGTAATCTTGATTGTGTATCGGTCTGGTCAGACTATAGCCGAACATGCCCTCTGTGAGAGACGGCAGGGTATGGACCGCGTGATCCCTTAGGAAAGCTGCTGTGGAGGACGAGTTCCGCTCGGCGACAGGTACGTCCGGATTCGGTGGCGCTCTGAATTGGTAGAACTCATACTCGGCTGCCCCTTGTCAATACCGGCCCCGGTAATCAGGGCGCCTCAAGAGGTACTCACCACCAGCGAGCGCAGACATCCCAGCCTCATCCAGCTTCGCGGCAGCACGTCCCAGGACACTCCTCGGACAAGCGCTCAGGCTCCCACCGTCCGGATCGTCAAAGCTGCACAAGAAGAATGGCACATCATTCTCCCACGGTATCCGCCTGAAGCTACTCAGATCAATCCTGGCTATTATGTCCCTGTACCCGTTCTCTGCGTTGGAGATCTTCAGTTCCCGGAAGTAGGTCTGATCGTGCATGTCCCATCCAAAGATCACCGAACAGAAGCCAAAGCCATCCTTCGCCACGGAGAGGAACTTTTTCTTCGACATGAGCTTCCCGCGCAGGACTCCGTCAATGTCGACGCCTGCTACCTTGACGCTGGTGTCGCGCATCAGCAGGTCTGAGAGGTCGCTGACCTCGAGGGTCGAAGGGTCGTTCGTGATCGTCATGATGTTGGTGCTGTAGATTTGAAGGTCGAGGATGCTATCTGGGGGGGGAAATAGCCCATGAACGAGCGAAGACACAGGATACAGATAACAGAGGCAGGCATGCGACAGGCTAGAATCTGGGGAGAGCTCCGCGAGTCAAGCTGCGCGTTTCCATCATCATGATCGACGCTGCTGCAGCTCTCGGATCCTGCCGAAAAGCGCCTCTCTAGAAGCTCTAGAAGGAGCATGATCTAGTACATCGGCCGCCATCTTTCATCGCTTGTATAGACAGTATATTCTGGACATTACAGCGGTGGTACCATGATTACATACTGTTCCACAGTCTGTGGTCGGCCGGAGGGTGCTTCATCTATGCAATGTCCGACATCGGTAATTCAGTCTAGCTCGATCTAGAAATCTTATCCCAGCAGGGACCCTTGCATACGGAAATAGTGCTATCAGATGTGTCAATCTTGTGTGTTTCTCACAGCCTTGTCAAGACTTGTGTGGATTTTCAAAGCCCCTTCGAAGCAGTATCACCTTCGCCACCTCATTTGTCTGTACAACATATCCTACGCTTGACAATATGAGTTCGGGAGGCCGTCTTGCTGGCAAAAACGCCATTGTGACTGGAGCCGCTGGGTATGTTATTGACCATTCCTCATCATACAGATGCTGCATAACTTTGCCACATGAGCAAATAGCTCACTTGGAGCATGGCGCTCAGTGCTGTCTCTCATCACACAACCATTCCAGATTTGCTGGCTCCTTGCGTCTATCTTTACCGTGGACTTCCCGCTGACCGCTACTCAGGGGCATCGGCCTGGAGACATCCATCCTCTTCGCCCGCGAAGGCGCAAGCGTCCTGTTGGCCGATATTTCCGGACCCGCGCTCGAGAAGGGCATCGCAAAGCTGAAAGAAGTCGTTCCCAATGCCGTCGGTAAACTAGAGGTCAAGACCTGCGACGTGAGCAAGGAGTCCGACGTCGCCGCTCTGGTTGAGCATGTCGACGCATGGGGTGGCGTCGATGTCATCTTCAACAACGCTGGTATCATGCATGCTGACGATGCCGGTATGCGTGCCTCTGTACAATCTCACACGACTCGTAATACTGACGGGTGCAGACGCCATCGACACGCCCGAGAAGATCTGGGATCTAACCCACAACATCAACGTCAAGGGCGTTTGGTTCGGCTGCAAGCACGCCGTGCAGTCAATGCGGAAGCACAAGAAGACCAAAGGCTCCATCATCAACACCGCTTCTGTTGTCGCTCTCGTGGGATCAGCTACGCCTCAACTTGCCTATACCGCTAGCAAGGGTGCTGTTCTGGCTCTGACAAGGGAGCTTGCTATCGTGCATGCCAGGGAAGGCATCCGCTTCAATTCCTTGTGCCCGGCACCACTCAAGTAAGCCAAACGATTAGCTCTCGCGATTCGACGCTGACATTCACAGCACACCGCTTCTGCAAGATTGGCTTGGAGATGACCAAGCGAAGCGTCATAGGAGGGAGGTCCACTTCCCTACCGGCCGTTTCGGCGAGGCAATCGAGCAGGCGCAGGCGGTGCTCTTCCTCGCAAGTGACGAGAGCAGCTTCGTCAATGGCACGGATTTCGTAGTCGATGGGGGCATGACGAAAGCATACGTGACCCCAGAGGGCCCACCGGCTCCTGCACCAGCCAACCTCGCCAGGTAGATGTTGTCTCGGGATGTAGCTTGTGACATGGGGGAATAGCTCGTAGCATATCAACGACCGGCGTTCATCTAGGTATATCGCTAGAAAGGGCGGTAATTCACATCATTATACCCCAAGTTCGCTGTCCCCGTCCGTCATGTTCGCTGCCTCGTCCCTACTCAGGTTTCCCCTCAGTTCTTGACCTTGTCCTCCACCCGACTCACCACCGCCTTCAGGTCCCGTCCCTCCTCGACAGCCAACTTCTTCGCCTCTTCCCCGACCGAATCACCTTTAAGGCTCTGTTGGTACAGCAAGACCCTCCCCACCTGCGTCGCGCCCACACAAAACAGCAAGAAGTTGACCGACGCAAGGAACAGGTTTTGAGGCTTGATGATGAAGCACCAGCGCGTCCAGATCGCACCAGTGGCCATGAGGGCCGCGTTCTGGGAGATTGAGAGCGACGAGGCCGGGCGCAGGAAATCGGAGGCGCCGGCTAGGACGACTCCCCACTAGAATCCCTTGTTAGCTTTTGATTCTCTCTGCTTCGAGAAATCCCTTGTGAGGCTGTCGACCGCGAGCCGTGAATGCCAGACCAGCTCACAGGAGCTGGCTAAATTGTTCACGTGCTTGCTCTCGCGGTGATAGCGTAGATATGGACGTACCTTCATGATTGGCGCCCAGAAATGGACCGTCTTTGGTCCAATAGGACTGTGCCAGAATTGCTGGAATTTGCTCTGTGTCGGCGCAGCGGCATCGCTGTAGAAGCGTGTGCGGGCATTGAACTGGGGTCGGCGGAGAGCTGGGGAGGCATTTTGCCGGGCAATCTGGAAGGCGCGGAGGCCTAGACGTTGAGACATTGTGAAGCTGGGTATATGCTGCGAGCCGAAGAGGGAGAGATCAGGCGATTGACAGATTCGAAGTGTGTTGTGAAAGACGAGCTGTGGTTGAGAAGTGGTCTTCGTTGAGGTGAATGGTGCGGAGAAGTTGAAGTCGGGAAATCGAGTGCCAAGATTGGAGATGCAGGTGGAGCGGACTTTTGATGTCCCCCTACACCTTCTTCTTCATTGCACAAGGTCCACAAACATCTCTGCCGCCATGTCTTCTGGCAAATACGCCTTTACGAAGGCGCTCAAGGAGCTGCGATTTCATCACTGCCAGACATCACCACAAAGTCAGGCTGCGAGGTTTGTCCAACGGCCAACAATAGCAACATCACGTAGCAGTGGACTCATGCGGACTACAGATCATTCCTAGTCCGAGCATATCCTACGATGAAGAAGCACAACCCGCAGACGCCGATCCTAATCAGGGAAGCACAAGGAATTGAGCCGAAGGTGTGGGCGCGATATGGTGAGGATTCTGGAGCTGGGTGAAGCACCAATGCAGCAGAGGCTGACCATGGAACAGGATTCGGAAAGGAGCGGATGGAGAGCCTGGCGGGACTGGACGAGAAGGCAATCGAAAGCAAGGTTACGGAAATGGCCACGTCAGAACCTCAAAGCTGAAGGGAGGAATAACCACAGATCGACCTAGTTTGATCATGCTATACCGGCGTGCTATGTACAGATATCCAAGAAAAACATACGTAAAACGAGCTTGACGCGCGATTTGAAACCCGCCTAGGCAACCGGCAAATCTCCAAAGCGATATTGGGCCCAGCTCATACTCCCCTCAGGCAACGTCCAGAACTGCTTTCCCATGTCATTGCCTGCTGCGCCGGCGGCGATGTGTATCGGCAGCAAATGTTCGAAAGACGGGTGTGCTCTTCTCGCGTCTGGCCGCTTCAGAAGCCCTGCCATTGCAGCCTGTCTATCTTCGACCTGCATCAATTAGCCTTGGTCAAAGAGCCGTTCTCATGGTGATGTATGTACCTTTTGCTCAACAGCCTCCTTGATCGCCTTATCAAAGCTGACCGTGTACGGCATTGGTGTTGGTTTGTTCATAGCTTGCCACATGTCCCGCAGGTTGTGAACCGCCATACCTGACGCGATGACCTGCACACCCTCATCGCGCAGACTTTCGACCGCCTGGCCTAGCTTGTAGTGTTGGTCCGGGTCGTCACTAGCAAAGAGGCTGACTTGGACAATGGGCACGTTGAGAGGGTTATCTTTCGGGTTGAAAGCCACGGTGAAGGGCGCAAAGACACCATGATCGAGTCCCCGCTTCACTCCCTCTGCCTTGATGCCATTGCTCCGTAGTCGCTGGATGACGTTCTCTGCCAATGCTTGATTGCCAACATTGGGGTATTCATGCTTGTAGTAATGGTCAGGGAAGCCATAGTAACTGCAATATCATCAGAGAGTGGCAAACGTGACATTACTGATCGACATACTCATAAATCAAAGGCTTCATTTCGGCGGTGTTGACCTCAATAGTTGATGGCTCTGCTTGCCAATGGGCAGAGAAGACGACCACAGCCTTTGGCTTGACTTTCTGTGTGATTTCTTTGCCAATCTCCTGCAGCTTCTTGTACGCTGGGTGGTCCGTGTCGTACATGATGTTTGGTCCACCATGGCTGAGGAAGTAGACAGGCGTTCGGGCCATCCTAGCAATCGAAGTGGAAGAAGATCTTCGTAATGTCGAGGTTAGATCAAAGTTTGCTCTTTCTAGTAGGTGTCGTGTATGTCGATGGAGTGTAGGGAAATACAGGGTGATGAGAAGGGAAAGGATAGCAACAAAGGCAGCTGTCAGATGTAGGTTATTACGGACCATATGACGAGACTGTAGCGGTTGGATTATACACGGTTGTAGTCTACTTACGATGGTACGTTGTACGCTCGAATATATATACTTCTGGCACAGGTTTGTCATCTGGACGGTTCGAGGATTCCCGGTGATTGGAGATGCAGCGGCTGCAATTCCGCGAAAGCCCATTCATGTCACATTGCGAGTCATGTGAATCACGAATCGACGGTTTGGCAAGTCATAACGCAGATCCTCTCGGCAGCTCCCGACTTTCTGGTTCACCACTCCGAAACGTGCCTCTTTGATTGGCCACGAAAGAATCCAGAGGCAGCGTCCTGTCTTTTGACGTCTTGAGGTGCCTGAGCTTTGCGATTTGATTGCTTACTCGCAGCGTGGGAGGAATAGATTCTTTGCAGACGCGTGAGCTCATAGCGGGGCTTATCGATAGCGTGTGGCATCTTTGCGCAGCCCGTGACTGCGTTTCTCGTGTCTGGAACCTTGCTGCGACTTCGCGACGGTTGATATACCTAGCTGGCGGTTGTTTTACCTTGCGCGTTGACATTTTCATACCTACGGCTACGCGGACAATGGCTGATCCATATCGTCCTGCACCTTCAAACCGCTGTCGCTGAAGAGCCGCAATATCGGAAGCCCCTCATTTGCCGCGATCGTAAACCTGCAGGGTCCGCGACTCTCCTACACATCGCATTGACCTCGGTCATCGCTACAACATGTATGTGTTAGGAGGTGCCGTCTTGTCGATTGCTCCAGTACAGTCAATGCTCCGAGCTCTTACTGACTTTTTGTGTGAAGGAAGTTCGGCAAGCACATTCAAAAGCGGCAACTCGACATACCGGAGTATGCTGCTAGTTTCGTCGACTACAAGGCCCTCAAAAAGGTCATTTGTGAGCCTGATGGGACTGTGTATACATTCTAACTCCAATCTAGCTTATCAAGAAGCTGAGCGCGACTCCTGTCATCCAGGCACAAGCGCCAGGGGCAAATCCAGATGACCACCTCGACTCCAAAGCCTCGCTCCAAGCAAACAAAGCGACATTCTTCTTCCGACTGGTATGATCTCGGCGGCCATCTGAGTCCGTTCACTAAGTCAATCAGGAACGAGAGCTTGAGAAGGTCAACACATTCTACCTGCAGAAGGAGGCCGAAGTCAGTCTTGCTACCAAGTTGGTACGAGCCAGTTCTTACTCCAATAGCTCAAGCTTCGTTTGCGAACGCTCTCGGATCGCAAGCGATCATTACAGCAGCGAGGACCTTCTGCGTCAAAGTTGTCCTCAGTCTATCGGACACTAGACGAAGGTTTCCGTCTGTTCAACAGTGATCTTGACAAGCTCCAAGTATGCCCAACATGCGTGTTCCTACTTCGATGACGCTGATCAAGCACAGCAATTTGTCGAAGTCAACCAGACCGCCTTCTCCAAAATTCTCAAGAAGGTAACGATACCGCACCATATTTCTTGCACAATTCAGAGCTAATCTTCTGCAGTGGGATAAGACCTCAAAGGTACTATACAAAGGGCGTACATGAATCGTACTGATCACGGATAGTCACGCACGAAGGAACTGTATCTATCGCGAGCCGTCGAAGTCCAGCCTTGTTTTAACAGGGACGTGATTAGTGACCTTTCAGACCAAGCCACTACTAGCCTTCTCGAACTTGCGGCATGGGCAGAAGGGGAGAATTTAGAATTCAGGTCCACCAGCACAGACCAGAATCAACAATTCCGATTAGGAGATCAGGATGAAACCGATGTCGACGGCCAGATACAGATCGCTTTCATAGCGAACAATGTTTCCCTGGTATCGGACTGGATCAACAGGATTGCGGCGAGCCAGAACGGGCGGGTTCGCGTCAGCAGGCTCTTCCTCAACACGATCAACCAGGCACCTGTTCAGGCTCAGAAGGCGCTCATCGACTCGTCGACGGTAGACGTAAATTTTGCGGATGACATTAACGAGCGGACGTCCTTGCACGAGCTTGCGATCTCTGGAAGGCTGGAATCCTTGCAGCTTGTCCTTGAAAATGGCGCTGATGTCCAAAGTACAGATGTCTATGGACGGATACCAATTCATTATGCATGCATGAGAGGCCATGTCCCCGTCATAGAGGCTCTCATTGCGGCTGACAAGCAACAATTATCTGCCAGAGCACAGCATGGTAATCATCGGAACTTGCAAATAAGCACGGTCGACTACATGGATCTCGATAACTTTACCCCTCTCGTCCACGGCATCGTTCATTCACATTTCGAGGTCGTCAAGATCATCCTGTCTCTGGGCGCTCGCATCGACCCCGCCAGTGAGACGGATCACATCCCGCTCAACCTTGCCTGTCAATATGGATCGCCGTCTATTGTGGATCTCTTGCTTCAGTCCAAGCCGAAGATCCTGCCGGATGCCGAGGGCCTGTATCCTCAGCACCTTGTACCGCGATCCGGCAGGAGTCCTCAGATCTTGCTTATGCTGAAGAACTATGGGGCTGACCTTGATCAACCGGATAAATTGTACCAATGGACTCCTCTTTTCCACGCAGCCAGCGAAGGCCACTTGCAGTGTGTACAGGTCCTGCTAGAGTCTGGCGTGAGCGCAGATGTATTGGACGAGAAAGGATTCCCGGCCATGTACTACGCAGCTTGGGAGGGTCATCTTGACTGTCTAAAGCTATTGGAGGCGGCAACCCAGAGCAAGTCAGTTTCGCAAACGTCGCCTGCAATAGCTGCAGCGCAGGTGCCCCCGAGCATCTCTGCAGCGACTCCGATACCGTCAAGGGGGGAGCCAGAATCGATACCGGATCTCTCACTGCCTCCGCCGATTATTCCTCTCCGTAGATATGGTCACAACTTCCTTGACACGACCAAGACATACATTGTCATTAGTTTTGACACGAATGGATCAAATGCCATCGAATTCTACGGCGACAACAAGTACCCGGCGGCAAGGCTGACCATTTCGTCCAAGTCGTCCGATCTTATACCCAGGAACGTCGCCCTGCCTATTCAGGATGAGTTCAAGAATATCTCGTTCCAGATTGAGAACCTCGAAACCTTTTCGATAGACTTTGACATCTATCCGACATTCGGCAGCAAAGTCATTGCGAGAGCAGCGGCATCGTCGCGAGTGTTTACCAACAGGAGCAGCAGCTCTGGCAGTTGGCATTTGGAACTGTTCGATCCTCGTCTACGTGCGATTGGCAGGATGACATTCAAGTACCAAGTTGTCACGCCTTTCCTAGGCGTCCCGCTTGAGATCTCGCAATTCGCCACGTACTGGAAAGCGACGAGCCAGATCAGCACACAGCCCAGTGCCCTCATCACGGGCTCTTCACTATCTGGAGATTACATTCGGGTGTTTGTTCAGACGACCCGTGACGGTATTCCCGTCCTCTTCCCTCGCTGGGCGATACCGTCCTCTCTCTCTCAGTTCGGCATTGCGAACGATCTCATTCCCCGACTCACTCTTGCGCAACTCTCGGCTCTCACGGCGGCATCACGCCAGCCACCTGTATCCCAGCTCATCGCACAAGCCGTGTCCACCTATCCGCATGACCCCCGTCCCCTCGCGCACGCACTCGCGTCATCGTGCGCCTCTCTGAAAGAAGTCGTCACCCTTCTCCCGCCAGAAGTGCATCTGGACATCCATGTCATCTACCCCTCTCGCGTGCAAGAGGAAGCATTACATCTTGGGCCGACGAGTAACATGAACGCAGTAGTGGACTCGATCCTCGCAGTCGTGTTCGAGCACGCATCGGTACTGAGAGAGACGAACGAGGGACTAGTCAGAGGCGTGGTCTTCTCGTCGTATAACCCAGACGTGTGCATCGGATTGAACTGGAAGCAGCCCAATTGTGAGTAGATCCATTTTCGTCATCCCGTGCCATCACGATGACACACCATGCCTCAATGCGAGCCCGATGGCGCAAATTGGGAGCAACGAAGCTGACAATATCAACAGACCCGGTATTGCTGTGCAACGACCTCGGCGTCGAAGCGGCGTTGGACAAGAGCAGTGACGTGACGCTGTACAGCGAGGGCAGAGCGGTCATGAGCGTAAAGGACGCCGTGAGGGTCGCTCAGGGGAATAATTTCATGGGCCTGGTCTGCTCGGCGAGGTTACTGGTACGTCGATTCTTTTTTTTTTTTTCTCCCCCACCTGATCATTACTTTCTCAAGACTACGAGTTCACTAACATGCATCGAAAACAAAACAGTCTCTGGTCCCTGCCCTCAGCGAAGCGATCAAAGTTGCTGGTCTGGTGCTGATCACGGACGTCTCGGGCGCGAATCAGCGACCCAAGGCGCCGAGAAGTAGTTTCCATGGGATACCGGAGGCGGTGGATGGGATGCTGGAGGCAAATGCCGTGCTGAGGTTCAGGGAGAGTTTGGACGTTTGATGGAGTGGGAGGGGGGGGGAAATGTACTGTTGTTGAAGTGGGAGTCGTGTGATGATTGATGTGTCTAGCGTGCGGATGGGAAGACTACGACAGACAGTGGTGTCGGCGGTAATGCCCATGGAAGGGAAAATAGTGTACCGTCAGCGAGAATGCGAAAAGTGTGATTGATACACCTTGGTCAACTTTCCGGGATCACCGGATCACAGAAATAATTATCGGGGGAATGACCGAGAAATCATAGAGGACAGTCGTGACTTTATATTTCAAATGAGCAGCCAAGAACTAAAACACGCATGCCACAGCTTCAAAGAGCTCGGAGCAAATCAAACATATCGATCCAGAAGGAAACAGACACTAACAAAAAGCAAGAACAAATCCCCTTCCCCAGGGCCGGCAGAGACAGACGTTCCGTACGCCTTCTCTGCCATCTACTCGGTGCCAACACCCCTCTTCTTCTCGGAAGGCGTCCGCTCGCCGTCCTCCCTCATCTCCTGTATCGATTGCTCCCTCTCCACCTCATCCTGCGCCCTTCCTTCGACCTCGTCCTTTGTTCCCGCAGAGGTAGCCTTGAACTCGCCTGGCCCACCCTCCAACTTGACGTTCTTCTCGGTGATCAAGCCCTTCAACCACTGGTTTTCCAACTCCAACTGTCCAATGCGTGCTTCGAGGACATGGACCTTTTCGGACAGTTCCTTTGCCGTCTTCTCGAGGGCCTGCTCGCGTTGCTTCTTCTTGACGCGGAAACGGGCGCTGGCGGCCGTGTTGCGGCGGCGCTTGTCCTCTTCGGCGGCGTTGCGGGCTTGTTCTTCCAGTTCGGCAGGGTTGGAGAGAGTTGCCATGTGAACGGATTTGCGTTTGTCGCCGGTGTGCGGTGACGAGGACAGGGCGGTTTGGAATTGGGAGGGAGAGGGAACGGTGGGTTGGGATTGCTGGATTTGGCCGGCGAAGGGGACGCCATTCGGAGGTGATGGGGGAAGGGAGGTGCGCCCTGGCAAAGCGGGATTGGCTTGGAATTGGTTGAAGGCGCCGGGGAAGAATTGTTGCTCTGAGAAGAAAGAATTAGTGGTGGGGCAGGAGAGGGTGCACGATGGGAAACGGACGGTTCACAAAGGCCAACTTGTCGGTCGCCGAGTTGGCGGGAGAGGACGGCTGCTGGACGCTGGCGAACTGGATGCCATTCGGAATGTCCGAGACGGGTGCGTTGAGGTCGAAATCGAAGAAGTCGGCATTGGTGAAGAGGTCGAGGTCGCCTTCGAAATTGGAGAAGTCCTCCTGCTGGGTCATGTCTGCGGCCGAGGGGATGGCGTTGAGGTTGGCGATGTATTGCGACACATTGGGACCTCGACGACCTTGGTACTGAGCCATGTCTGCTGGAGATATGGAAGGACGATGGTCGAGTTGATGGAGTCGAAGAGGGATTGTCGTCGGATGCGGTCGTGTTTCGTCACCACACGAACAAGGGAAGAACAGTGAGCGGGCGGGCGGGATTGGGCTTTGTCAGCGGTTAAAACCCGGCAAGCGGGCGTGCAGGGATCTGCTGCGAAAACCCCGCGTCGATCGCAGAGCGCAGGACGCACGATCGAGCGGACAGTAAAGCCCTCGCTCGTCCGATTGAAGATTGCGTCGCCGTGTCTAGTCGGCGTCGTCGATTGTCGACCCGGTGGTGTCGCAACTGGTGATGGGGATGATGGATGCGAGAAGGAGGTCGAGAACGAGGAGACAACAAGTGGAGCAAAGTTGCTCGCGCGCTCTTTCGATCTTAGTAAGTTAATGATAGCGGCGGGCGCACAGGGGGGAACAACGGTCGCCGACGAGTCGATTCGGCGTCGGATCCGGCGCGAGCGTGGGCGGACCGCAGGCCACGCTCACATTGGAAGAGGTTGGAGGACAGCGCTTGATACTGTAGCTACAGCATTCGACAGATCACTTGACCATGCACATCACCTGCAATGCGTAATCGTAACAGTCCTGGCCATACTGTAGAGGCTCGACTCCCCTTCGTCGACTTTTGCAGACGCATCGGGGTGCAGATCCAATAACCATCGCATCGACCGTTTCCATGCCCCTCCCACGATCGAAATCTCTGCTTGCGACGATGGGATGTTAAAGTTTGTGAGGAACCAGACACCACTCACCGTGCCAATTATAATGTCCCGAGGCACAATTGCGCGATCGACGCCATCAAACTCATCACCGTTCGTGTCAAGACAGCAGCACACTACCCTCATGCCATGCCGATGCCATGCCGCTCAGTAGTTCTCCGTACCCTGCGGACGACAAATCAGGGTCTGGCCAGCAGTCCACTGCGCGCGTCAGCGTGGGATGATGAGAGAGGTCACCTGGTCAAGTTGCCTTGTACAAGTATTTGAAAGAACGCAGGACGGTATTGATATTGTGGCATCCTTTACGAATGCTTCCACGCTTCGCTTCCATTGCCCTGCGCAGGCATGCTCCCCCACGCCTCTGGCCATGCATCTAATCTTGCCACGCTTCTAGCCACGCTTCTAGCCACGCATCGAGGGCGCCGTGATGCCCTCGGGACTGCTCAGGATCCAGGATCTCCGAGTCGCATTCCGCCGTGCAAAGCCATGTGTGTATCCTCACTCCATCCCTCGCTGACGTGAGCCAATGTCTTTTCCATACCTTGTCAATATAACTTTGTCAAGCTTTTCAGAAACGCGCTGACTGTCGTTGGGACGTGATCCCTGTTCGGCCGACGGGAATGAGGGAACGAGGGAATGCTACGCCGTGGACCAATGACCTCATTCGATTCGTGGAAAGATTCTGAGCCGCCTGTCTCAACCTACGAGGCATGTGAAGGTTAACCATCTCTTCTTTCTCTCGACTGCATCTTTTCGCGCATCTAGTACCCTAATACGCATCGTTGAGCCGCCTCTCGTCTTCTCTAGCATTTTGTCCCCTCTCCACTCATTGCATTCTGCGATGAACGTGAGCCGCGCCTCGTAAAGAAACCCCTCAGCATCAGTCTTCCTTCCTGGCTAGCTTCCCCAGTTTCTCGGCAAACGCATTGACGTCAATTGAACACCTCTCGAGTCCGACATGGCCACCAGAAGAGGCTCACGCTTGCTCAGAGGCATCGGCTACACTGCAGGCGCTGGCGCTGTCACCGCCGGAGTCCTCTATGTTTCCTACCGTCCTCGCAACATTCCCGGCTCCGAGAGCGCCGCAGTGGCTCCACCCACAGTCGGCGAGGGAGGCGTCTTCCGTCCGCCAAACTTTCCAAAGGTCAAGAGCAGGGAAGACCAGATCGCAGACCTCAAGGCCTCCGCTGGCACTGTTGTCAAGGATGCCGCGAGCCGTCTCAAGTCTGCCCTTGGCGGACAAACCAGTGCACAGCTGGACGACTCGGAGGCAGGCGAGGAGTACGATCTGCTCATCATCGGAGGCGGAGCTACTGGCACTGGCGTCGCACTCGATGCCGCGACACGTGGCTTGAAGGTCGCTCTGGTGGAACGGGATGACTTTGCTTCCGGGACCAGCAGCAAGAGCACCAAGCTGGTTCACGGAGGAGTGAGATATCTGGAAAAGGCCGTCTGGGAGCTTGACTACAACCAGTACGCTCTCGTCAAGGAGGCTCTGCGCGAGCGGAGATATTTCCTCGACACTGCTCCTCACCTTTCCTCCTGGCTTCCCATCATGATCCCCATCCAGAAGTGGTGGCAGGCCCCTTACTTCTGGGCCGGTACCAAGTTCTACGACTTCCTGGCTGGCGGCGAGAACATCGAATCATCCTACTTCATGACCCGCAGCAAGGCGCTCGATGCCTTTCCCATGCTGAAGAAGGACAACCTCGTCGGTGCTCTGGTCTACTACGATGGCGCCCACAATGATTCCCGCATGAACATTTCCCTCGCCATGACAGCTGCCGTCTACGGCGCAACAGTCGTGAACCACCTCGAGGTTACCGGACTTACCAAAGATGCCAATGGACGCCTGAATGGAGCTACCGTCAAGGACCTCGTAGACGTTAAGAACGGCAGAAAGCCCGACGAGTTCAAGATTCGCGCCAAGGGCATTATCAACGCCACTGGTCCCTTCACCGATTCCATCCGCAAACTCGACGACCAATCCGTTCCCGAAATCGTCGCCCCCTCGTCTGGGGTCCACGTGATTCTCCCCGGCTACTACTCCCCCTCGAACATGGGTCTTATCGACCCCGCCACCTCAGACGGCCGTGTCATTTTCTTCCTCCCTTGGCAAGGCAATACCATCGCCGGTACCACCGACGCGCCCTGCGCCATCAGCCCCAACCCCGTCGCCGGCGAAGAAGAAATCAACTGGATCCTCTCCGAAGTCGCCAACTATCTCCAACCAGACATCACTGTCCGCCGCTCCGACGTCCTGGCCGCATGGTCCGGCATTCGACCGCTCGTCCGCGACCCCAAGAAAGCAAAATCCGAGGGTCTCGTGCGCAACCATCTCGTCACCACCTCGCCCTCTGGCCTCATCACCATCTCCGGCGGCAAATGGACCACCTACCGCCAAATGGCCGAGGAAACCGTCGACGAAGCCCTCAAGGAGTTCGGGCTGGGCACCTCCCGCCTGCTCGCCCCGCCGCGCGTTTCAGGCACTGAGATCGTAGACGACGGCGCCACCCTTGACGGGACGTGCCAGACGCACCAGGTCAAACTCGTTGGCGCGCACGGCTGGAGCAAGACGCTATTCATCAACCTCATCCAGCACTTCGGGCTCGAGACGGACGTCGCCAAGCACCTGTGCGAGGCCTACGGCGATCGCGCCTGGGCCGTCGCGGCGCTCTGCGCGCCTACCGACGCCAGGTTCCCCCTCAGGGGCAAGAGGATCAGTGGTCTGTACCCCTTTGTCGACGGCGAGGTGAGGTACGCCGTCAGGCACGAGTACGCGCAGACAGCGACCGATGTCTTGGCCCGTAGGACCAGGTTGGCGTTCCTGAACGCCCAGGCGGCGCTCGAGGCCCTGCCCCGCGTGATTGATCTCATGGGCGAGGAGCTCGGGTGGGGAAAGTCGAGGAAGGAGCAGGAGTTCAAGGACGGTGTGAGTTTCTTGGGGAGTATGGGCTTGCCCAAGGAGAGGCTGGGTATCTCGAGGTCCGAGGTGGAGAAGGGCCTGGTTGGGAGGGGTGTGTTCAATGGTACGTAAACTATCGTCCCGACGAAGGGAGAAAAACCTGGCAGATGAGGTTTCGGTCTTTCTTTTTTTTTCGCCTTTTTCTTTTCTGTGCTGACCTATGCGTAGACGAGAAGCAGACGACATTGAAGAGTGATTCCAAGCTCAAGAGTGGGACGAATCCAACTATTGGGACGGATTCGCCGGCGAATAAGTGATGCTAGTATTTTTGGGGGATCTGGAGGCCTGATTGTACACTGTGCATAGGAAAATTTTGTATTAGCAGAGTGTGAGACCGCTTTTGCACATGGATGCTGACCACCATATCGCAATCCATTGGGTACAGGCGCTAAAAAAAAAAAGATTTTGCACATGTAATGGTTCGTCTCTGAATTTTCAACTCGAATAGCTGGAATAGAGTGATTGTGACAACTGTACACGTAGATGCCTTGACGACGTGCATTTCTGCCTTCCCGAACGCGACGTCGAACTGTCAAAGTACCAAACGAGCCGGCTTGGTCAAGTACACACTTTGACAGTCGAGAAAGCTTTAGAAATGATACACCTTCGCCACCTATAGGAGCAATCTCACCTACCTCTCTGATCGAGAGTCCCTCAGGAGCCTGCAGAATCCATCAAGCAATGACGGCACGTCAATCCACCTACCAAAGAATACCCTTCCCCTCTCGACATCTGCACCTACAACTTGACAAGTTGATCAAGGTCGCATAATTGAAACAGTACCTGATACTTCAACTCCGCATTGTGATGAGGTTTCCTGGAGCAGTACGTCCAACACATGGCAGTGAAAAACACGGCTACTTTGGAGGAACGATAGTGAGACCACGTAGATGGTGTCATGCAATGGTAGTACCATGGCTTAGTAAGCGTGCAAGGGGGTCGACCGTGCCGCAATCCTTCGACTGTGCCGCGCCCATGACTACGGACACGGTCGATAGGATGTCACGACTGTGCCGCACACAGGGTGACTTGGCATAACAAGTCATTCCTTGGAGGTGGGCGAAAGCGAGAGCAAGTCCCTTTGTACTGTCATCGTCTTGAGGTCTTTCAGTAGTCGTATCAGAATCGTCTGCCAGGTCCAGTAACCCTTTCAGGGATCGTCTAATGGACGTCCGACAGGTGCGTTGTGGTCGTCTCGTCCTCGTCCCCTTGTCAGCATGGGGCGGATCGGGCGTTCAAGTCGATTCCAGTTCGACCTGTGTGCCTCATTTTGTGCCCCTGAGTAAACGTCTGCGGCTTTTCTGATGACCGCGACCGATGAGGACTGGAATACCTTGAGGAGCATGCCAATCGGCCTTTCCCCTCAAGATTTGCAGGGATTTGTCAATGTGCGACAATAAGGCCCATGTCCTCGCAGACGTGTTGTTGCCCGAGAGCTCATCGGACGCCAAGTATCTCCTCCTGGAGCATTTGCCTATCGGACGTACCATCATACCACTCGTGCGTGATTTCTGGATATCGTCGAGGGTAACATCCTGCGCCCGCAGCTTTGGAGTGGCTTGTCAGCAGTTTTGAAGTCGTTCGCCAGCAGTGACAAGAACCACTCGGGCGCCCTGTCAAGGACATAACTTCAGGCAGCAAAATCCTATGCTTGGAATAGTCATCACGTCTCTTGACTCTTAGCATGTCTTGACAGTTTTTCACTTTTGCAATCATGTTTCAGTCTTTCATCTTTCATCTTGCACATGCGTTACTGTTCGATATCTCGGTCTTCCTGATCCAACTCCTGTCGCCGTCCCCCTTATATCATCCCTTCAAGTGATGATTTGTGCCGTCGCGTACACCCGGCTCTCCTTCACATGCTGCGAAAAGGCCCTTAGTGACGTCGTCGTACCTGAACAGATTGCTGCCTTGCCTTGTGTAACCACACACGCGCTGCCACGTGTTCTCCGAATCGTAGCAAACACGAGCCGTCCCAAAGTCGAAATGCGTCATCGATTGATCGCTTGATTGCTGTGTGGGAAATTGAATTCCTCCGTCAGGCTTGAGGTCCGGGAGCAAAGGGCGATTGTAATCTGCTTAGTATGGCGAGTAGCCCCTGCCTCTGCCTCTGAAGCCTCCTCTGTAGCTACATAAATCGTAAGCCATGGCTCGTGAATTTCATCAGGGCATATAGCAGATCAGGTGTTGGAGCGTGCAATGTGGGTCACAAGCCCGCTCAAAAGAAAGGGGGCGGAAAGAAAAGTGGCCCGTACCCTCCGCCACGAGGACCGCCGTATCCTCCTCCACCTCCACCTCCTCCGTATCCACCACGTCCACCGTATGGAGGGGCCCCGTAACCGCCGCCAAAGCCACCGCGGCCGCGAGGAAAACCACCTCCTCCGCCGCCGCCGCGTCCGCGACCTCGGGTCATGCCTGGGAGATTCGTGCGCTTGGGAGTGACCTGGAGGCGAGTCAGCGAGTGAGCCCGTAATCGAGAAGCTCTCAAAGTGTCAGACCTTAATGTTGCGCCCGCGAAAGACGCTGTCGTTGAGCACGAGAGCGTTACCGACAAGGTTCGGCTCCGCGAACTCGACGTACGCATACCCCTTCGGATTTCCAGTGAATTTGTCCAGCAAGATCGTGACGCGGTTGATATTTCCGCAGCTCTGGAAATGAGCTTGAATCTCCTCCGGCGAGGCAGCGTAATCGACGTTCCCAACAAAGACAGAGCGTGAGTCGATATCCTCGCGAGATTCGCGCATCGAGGGCTCGTTGCTGTCGAGCGAGGCCTGCATCTCGCGGAGTTTGGCTGCTTCGGCTTCCATCTCTTGCACGCGCTTCTTCATCGCGGCGATCTCTTCTTCGTCGCCGGCGTCGTCATTTTCGTTGTTCTCGTTGTTCTCGTAGGTGGTTGGGTCTTCGGTGGGTTTCGCGTCGTCAGACATGGTGAGAGATTTGATGTACGGATCCGTTGCGGTCTTCGCTATCGCTATGGCAGAGAAGTCAGTCGCGAGTTCGCGAACGCGGGGTGAGAAATTGTGTGCCTACATGTGCGTTGTGCTACCGTAGCAGATCCTATGCCTTAGTATCAGCTACTCAATATGAACGCGGTCGAATCGTGGATGACGCAAAGCCGTGCAGGATTGTGCAATGAGCGGAGAAGAGTGCGCACGAGGACGAAGATGGAATGCAAAGGACGATAGAGCAAAATACCAGGTCGGACAAGAAAAAAAAAAAGCAGAGGTCCTGTAGCTTGTGAGACTGGAGCTTGCGAGCGAAAAGCGCGGGTGAAGCTCTGGTCGCCGGATGCGGCTCTGCATGAACCGCTGCGCGCGGCTCGCCCGCGATCCGCCCACCCACGGTAGACATCACATGTAAAGAAACCGTCAAGCCAAGTGCCACAGTGCTGGCCTTTCATATCACATCTGTGGTGACCCTGTAAATTGTAAGTCAATATCAAATTCGATCATTTTGTGGCCTGCCACGGATCTATGTACTGTACAGACACGTGCCCTGGAGACTGTCTACAGCAAGGAAATCATTACACGCGCGTGAAGGGTATCTAGAACATTGACCGTAAACATGAGCAACTACAGCGAGCGCGCCATCGCCATAGGCCCCACACGCAAGAAGTCAACCACGTTTTGTGTCCCATATAACGAGCCACTGGGATTCTACTTGGAGCCAATCAAAGTGTATCCCTGTGGCTTCATCATCAAGGTAGCGACTTCTTCGTCCTGATATCGCTCAGGCTTGTGGCCGAGAGGATCATCTTGGACACTGATACCGAATCGCAGCACCTTTGGCGGGCTGCCTGCAACAACGCAATTTGCGGGAACGTCCTGCCTTCTTGTTAATTTCGAACTTACATTCAAGAAGTTGATGAGCTTACCTTGCTCACAACAGTGCCCGCACCAACGGTGCTCCCGCGTCCAACACGACGTCCTGCAAGAATGATTACGTCCCCACCAATGAAGCAGTCCTCCTCGATAGTGATGGGTGCCGCAAGCGCAAGACTACGCGATCCTCCTCTTGCTCGACGGTCTGTTGGCATAGTCACGCAGTAAAACCTAACGTTGGGGCCGATGATTGTCCGCGCGCCAATGCGGATTTGAGATGCGTCTTGCATCGTACAGTTAGATCCAATGACGACGTCGTCTCCGAGATGAATGTTGTAGCCATACTCGCAGGTAAAAGGCGCTTCGACCATGACAAACCGTCCGATGACACCCGAAGGTCGTCCCTCGCTAGGCGCGGCACGTCGAAGCTCAGGCATGATGATTGACTTGAACAGACGGCCACACTCTTCTTCGCTGGTACCGACACTTGGTCGAGTCGAGTTGTTGTACCTCTCCAGTGCGGCTCGACATTCCCGCCGGTCCTCAGTCAGCTGAGGGTCACTGTAGTGAAGATATGGCTGTCCCGCCAGCATCCGTCGTCTTTCACGTAGTCTGTCTCTGTCGGTACTGGCAGGAGGTCCCATCGATGATGTAGGGGACGGCGCTACGCTCGGCGTCGGGCGATTGCTGGTGGTCACCGAAGCCGGAGCAATGGCTGTACCTAGACGGGCGGCACTGACGAGGTTCTCATGTGGAGAACGTTCATAGTCGCGTCCGAAGTCAAAGAGGGAGGTGCTACGCGATGGTGGTCCAGCGGGCGACGGCTGGCTGTGCGAGTGCATAGCACTCGACTGCTGCGAGGAATCCGCTGTCCAGGTTGGCCAAGGTTCGCGACTCGAGTTGCTGAAGAACTCGGTCGAACGTCTACTTCCAGGGTGGTTTCGATAGGGCTCAGGATACGAGTGAGGGAATGGACTGAATCCATTTCTGCCACATGTCAGCTCTGTACGGGCCTAAAGCACCGGCGATCGAGGAGTTGCGAGAGTACCGCACAACAGACACTTTTGGCCATCGACCTGAGTATCAGACGCTGGCTTTGTGCCCGCTACCACTTCTCCACGAAGGTACTTACTGTGCAAAAGAGGTCCTGTTAAGAGTCGTTGCGCCATTGGTACTCGCCCGACCGCGACTGTTACTCTGCATCGCAGGCGCAACGACTTTTTTCTCCCCATAACCTTCACAGTGAAAGCTGCCCTTTGAGCAATTGAGACACACAGGTTTGCCTTCGTCGCACTTTTTCTTTCGGCGTCGGCATGTATGACAGCCGGTTTTAGTGCGGTTCGTAAACTGCCGTTTCTTTGGATTGTCAGATCGCTCTCTAGATCGCCATTGATTATGCTGTACCGGTGTATTGCGCTGCACGTTGTCGAATTGACTAGGTTGACCCATTTCGTGTTTCAGTGACTCCGCGAGATGGGAGTCGCTGGCACCAGCGCTCTGCGGTGCGCTACTGTGGGGATCCCTGCCGCAAGGTCAGATGATCATCAATTCTCGTGGGCTACCGGTCAATTTACCTCGCGTCAGGGGTTCCGTTGTCAAAGATCGGGCTCGTCATGCTAGGTGGTGATGTGCTGGAAACGTGTAAGCGCATGGACGGAGCCACCTGGCTCAGGGTCTGCTATCGATGAGCTGGTAAGTAAAGCTAGTTGTACGTACCTCTGGACGAGTTGCGGTTGATCCCAGCTCGGTGTGCCAGTTCGCGGAGCCTGTGCTTGTGACGTAGTGTCCCTTGTGTCTGGCTGGGCCTGTGGTGGGGGGCTGGGTTGGGGTGCTTCACTGCGAGTATCCATAGCATCCTCGTCGAGGGAGCGTTTGCGTTTGGCGACATTGATGTTCTCGTAAAGCCCTCGTGAGTCGGGGTGGGCTGGATCGGCCTTGGAAGGTTGATGATCAACGTGATATGCTGACGAACGGCCTTTGTCGTTTCCTTGAGGCGGACTGCGGGATTCTCTGACACCACTCATAGCTGCTGACGAGTCCGGCCTGAACGTAAAGGATTGAGCCGGGGGCGAAGCTCGTGGCGCGGCTTGGGATGCGTTTAAAGAGCCATTGACAGCGGTGAAACGAGACGTTGCTTGGTCCATCTGCTGCGAAAAGCGATCGAGAGACGCACTTTGCACAGAGACACTCATAGCCTATCCGCTTTGGAGTGCTTTGCGCAGCAAATCGTCTATGACGGCCTACTCGAGTTGTGGTCGGGAAGAGTTGTCGCGAGGCGAGCGCAGGCGGCAGCGCTGGAGCAAAGTGACAATCGCAGAAGACCGAGTTGGGGCCCAAGCTGGCAGTGATGTGTTGAGAGAAGACAATTTGCCGCTGGCGACCAGGTGTCTTTCTCGTCCTGTCCGAATTGTCTATTGCGACTGCGCCGGCGTGTCGATATTTGGTAGCCGCCACGCGCTTAGAGCGGTCATAAGCAAAAGGACGGACCGAGGTTTACAACGAGTCGATCTTAGTCAGGTGAGGGTTCCGCTCTCAACGCTGAGAATCGCTCGTTGTCAAGATGGAGGCAAGATAGTCGATGGTGACGGGTCTTTTCAGCAGCGGCAAAGTCGTGTAGGTGCAAGGAGGCCCAGGATGGGAAGATGCGCGGTCACAAGTGTTGCAACCTTTCCGGGGGCGTTGACTCTGGGGGCTCGAGTCTCTGGCACTACTCTGGCACCACTCTGGCACCAGCACTAGACACTAGACACTAGACACTAGACAGCTTGCAGCTGCGCCGCATCCAACCAGAGGCACCGGTACTTTCAAGCTGCTTCACAGGATCCACCCACGCGCCGTCCTCGCTAGTCCGCTACGAACACTATCAGACATCACCAATAAGACACGCCATTGCTGCCCTTGCCATGAAAAGGTCGAGAGATCCGCCATAGCCTTGCTCGACAACACCGCACTAGCCGAGACCCCGTTTGCTGCTGCCACCTCCCGCGTTGCACACCTGGCTGAAAGCAATCGACACGCTACACCACCTGCAGGCAGTGGTCGAGCCCGTCGCATAAAAGGCATATACCGGTACGGAGGATGGCGGCCGGTTCTCCAGCCGGGCGATGCGTTCCGACCTCTCCATGCATCGTCGCGGGAGCAGGCCCCTCCCCACGCGCACTAATACGCGCCGGGCCGCTTGGCAGAGCGTGTTCCAGCTGGCGCTGGCAGCTGCACCTTCGACTACAGTAGTAGCTCTGGACGGCGGCACCGAAGGGGAGCCTTACAGTACCTTACCCACCTCATAAAGGGTCCTGCCTGGAGACTTGGAGCAGGTCATGCCGCAGCTCTCGACTCGAGCGTGTTGAGAAGCCGGCTCGGGTCGCGAGACGATCTGGGGCAGAACGGGACCGTACTTTATCAAGGAGGTCGTGCAAGGTCAATAACATGGGTGGATAGAGCGGACGAGGGTGGACAGAGGCTAAGCGTCGCGAGAGCGCCAAAGCACGCGACGAGACGGCAAAGTTAGCCGACACTAGTCGGCCCATCCCAGCAGACCAGGACGAGATGATGAACAATACACCCGAACAATGCATCGTCAATTTTCCAGATGGTTTTCTCCTGCTCCGTACTTATCGGCATCTGACCATGGTGCGAGCGCGACGTACAGGCAATGTACAGGCAATGTACAGGCGGCGTACAGGCGGCGTACAGGCGACGCCACAACACCACCAGCGCCATCATCAATCTAGGGCACACATGCTGTGTAAGCTTATCCAAGTCCCGAGGTGGCTCGAGACTGACCAATGGCATGCCAGAGCTTATGTGCACTGCACACTGCTCCGCGCCAAAGGAACAATGGTGCCGCCCGGCGTCTGTGCAGACTTTACAGGTTTCCACGACGATCTCTCCTTAGAGGAAGACTTCGGTACTAACCGAATGACTTCCTCCGCTCTTTTTTTGTGCCAGCCTAAGATCGGGGCCGATCCGCATGGCCTCCAATTGTTCAGGGTCCACTCGGTAAGCAAGGTCAAGTCATGAGATTCAGCATCAGTTCTCTTCATACCATTCATCTCGTAGACTTGCCCCGCGTCAAGAGCTCAACATGACTGACTTGTACTTCGCATCCTCAAAGGACAACCAGCGTCGCGTGGGAAAGGATGCCAATCTCACTCTCGTGTAACGTGGGGTCTGACGGTACCGAATCCATGGCATCAGCTTCTTGAAGCAGCCGCAGTAGTCGGTACACGATGGAAACCAATCGATTGAACAGCTAGTATCTATTCATTCCCCATAAGACGAACCACCCATGTACTGCTGCATAGGAGGGCTGCATGCTCATGCAAGTCTTAGCAGACATACCAGCTGTGGGTCTCTCAACGACGATACCTGTGTCACACATGGCGCGCTCGAACGTTATACAAGCTACTACATCTGCAACGCAGTCACGGCAATTGTAGCGTCCATGCATGATCGGCCGGCCTTCCTCGTGTGACGTGAGCTGCATAGCCTACGGAAACTGGCAAATCCTGCTCGTATGGGTATGTCAAGGGATGTGAGGAACGCAATCCCTAACAATGTCGAGACGATCGAGGAACGATCGCGCTTGGCAGTCCTAGACCGAGTCGCGAGGTCATGATCGAATGTCTGTTCCCAAAAAATGTCATAAAAACCTATCAAGGGACAGCGGATCCTAAGGGAATCCGTTTCCCAGGTCCCTTCCTTGAGATCGTTGTTCGATACTATCCAGCTCCTAAATCTCTACGCGATCACATGACTCGATCAAACCGGGCGCGAAGGATCCCTTCACTGCATGCTTGCAATGCTCGAATGCAGAACAAAGAAACGGCCAGGCGTGCATGCAGCTCGAAAGAAATTGAAACAGGCATTCTTGTTCGTTTGCATGTACTATACACATTAGCATGCCCACAGCGGATCTACTGCTGATCATCTCCATTTCTGTTGTCAGACCTCTTCGCATCTCCGCGTACACGGCCCGAGCTCTCGATGTAATGTAGTCCCCTACGTCCCATCAGACAAGAGCATACCTCGACAGAACATGTTCCGTTCCGAAGCGTAATTCCTCGATGGACTTTGAGCAATCAGCAGCCGGCTTGATACAGTGAGACTCTCGCGTTCCACCATTTCCAGCAGATCCAAGTACCCCATTTGTCCCCTCCAACCCGAATCACGCCCAAGCACCGTACAACTCTGCCTGCCCTTGCAACAGATTACTGCTCCTTCGGCCCCTGTGTTACCCTCAAAACAAAATTCACCACCACAGCCGCAAACAACGCCAACGCCAAAACTGTCGGTCCAAATCGATCATCGAATCCACTCTGGCCTCGCATCCGTATACTCTTCGCTCGCCAGTGAAATGTGACCAGTGCATATATCATGGCCGCCATGGCGACCAGTGTGAAGAGTCCAGCAGAGATCTGGCCTATCCTATCGCCAAAGTTGAGCAGTCCGACGGCCAGACCTCCGAGGATGACCGTGAAGTTGAGCCATGAGAGGAACGTTCGCTCGTTGGCGAAGAAGACTTTGGGCTCGACGCGCGTGGGGAGAGCGATACGCTTGCCTGGATATCGTCAGTTTGAGATTGCTGAGAGGGACGAGGGGGACTTGCCTGGCGCTGTTTGGAGGAGGGGTTGGGAAGACATGCTGTATTTGCGAGTTCAATTACCGTGCTGGGCCGTGGTGCTCTTACTTGGAGTCAGGGGGACGGAAGGAGAAGATTCAATTGTCCCTGAGATGTGACCTGACCTCCGCTGCACAAGATATGCGAACTCGCTGGGAAGAGGACGAACCTTGATGGCCTCAATGTGGTTGCATCAAAAGTTAGACGCACGAGCGCATCTCTTGGCTCTGATTGGTTGAGAGGGCGACCGTCGGCGTTCGCGCTGTATTTGGCCGACTCCCGCGGCGGAGAAAATGCGGGAGCTTGATAGTGAGTTGTGGTGCGTCAACACTCGTCTGTGATCTGCAAAACAACTCTGTTCACCACAGCTCGACTCTGACCTCGGTCGCCATATACCGTTGTGAACCTACGTTACTGATACCAGAGACTAGCAGATACTCCACACACTCACTAAAAGACCCGCAACAATGCCTCCGGTGAGTTTGACCTCAAGGTCACATGCTTCAGAAGCTCACCTTCTCAAGGTTTCGGATACAAGATTCAAGCAGATCGCGAGCGACGTAGGTAACATCTGACTAGAAAGTTCAGTAACAAGCTGACTATCTCAGTCTTGCAGTGTCGCACTGGAGAGGGCAGAGAAATACGAACATAACCGCATGGAGGAGTGGAACGGCAACATCATAGTATGTCACCGAGAGCACCACGTTTCCGACCACGCTCGCAGACGAGACGCACTAGAATTGACAACAGACCACCCGAACGACTAACTTTGCACAGAACAAGATCCTTGAATCTCTCATCTCCGAGACCAAAGCGAAGCCCGAAGACAACTGTCCATACAAGTTCGCGGTCAACAGCACAATCATCCAGCACCTCGAAGACCCCAGGCCACAGGGATCGGATCCTGAGAGGAGGCCCGAGAAGAAGGTGGGCCGTAGGGGCATGCACTCGGCCGCCGGTGCGTACTGGAACAACGAGAAGGACGGCATGTGGAGCTTCAAATGGGAGGGAGGCGAGGCAAAGGGGATGGATGTCGTGGTCTCCGTCGTCTGGATCGCGGTTTGAAACCCGCGTGATGGCAATCGAGGCAACCGTATCCCGCGATCAATGACGGGATAGCCATGAAGATACTGGTCGAGGCGATGCATGTATGATAGCAGAGGGACAGGAAAGCTCGTCGAGTGAGCGAGGGATACGGTGCATACAAGCGACTGGTCATTTCCTTGCTACATTCACCATATGCGAAATACCACTTTCCTTGACAAGCAGCTAGCATCTTTGTTAACGTCCACGTGTACGGCAAGGAAGCCGTCCGAGATCCCAGCTCGGATGGCCAGTACTACCGCTTTGTACGGATGCAAGCCCCCACCATCAGGATCGAGGCTCGCATGGCTTGGTCTCTCGCGATTTCCTCCGCGGCTACAAGCTCACCAGTCAGTGCCCATGCAAATCCCCTTTCCACCTTCTGAGGCCCACCCCGCCGTCAAGCCATTTTGGCCCCTCGATCGTCCGCCTCATAGAAGCCCCCCTCCCTCACCGCCCCCGCCACTCGCAGGGTACACAGTCTCTGCACCTCTTCCCACTCTCCCTCCTTCGCCGCCCTCCTCACCTTCGTCGAACTGACACCCACTCCCTCTCCCGCCTCCACAACCTCAATGCTCCGACCCCACTCCCTCCTCCCTCCCTCGTCCTCTAGCTCGCCCTCCGCCAGTCGCGCTATCCACGCCCTCTGCTCCTCCACCGTCCCGAACTCCTCCGAAGGCCGCAACGTGACTCTCAGACCATGTCCGGCGCCGAAATACGGCTCTAGCGCCGACAACGGCGGTGAGAAAGACGGATAGTACTTGGCTGCCAGGAAACGGGTTATGGTGTCGAAGCCCATGAGGTGGATGTGGCGGGGGGAATCCGGGTAGTCACGCGCTCCGTCGGTGGCGATGGCGGTGGATTTGTCGGTGTAGTAGGGCGCGGCGGTCAGGCCGATGTCGATGTGGGGGGCGTCGTGGTCTGGGGAGGAGGAGAGATGGGAGTGTAGGTCTTGGGCGAAGAGGATCATGAGGGCGAGGCGTTGGTCAAAGGAGGCGGCCGAGGGGGCTTTGTCGGCATTGTGGGTTGAGAAGAGGAGGAGGAGGCGGTGGGGCGAGGGGTGAGATGCGAGAGAGGATTTGGCGAGGGCTGAGGCGGCGAGATGGAGGTGGGCGCGGGAAGGGGGGTTGAAGGAGGAGTCGAGGATCAGGAGGGTGTGGGGTGAGGCGGAGGGGGCGGAGGGGGGGATGGTTCGGACGATGCGGAATTTACAAGATGATGATTGAAAGGACTTGAGCGCGGTGGAGAGCTCGGAGAGAAGAGCGCGGAATGAGCTGGGAGTCACAGACATCTTGACACTATAAGCGGCGGGCAAGTGAGTGGGAAGGACGTGAGGTTCATGCATGACGCCAGGAGCTGGAGTATACAGTATAGAGCACTGAAAGCGAAACACGTATTTGCCTCCCACATCGCCCGCTCACTCCGACCGTTCCCCAATGTTGCTATTCTATTTCAAGTCTCGATTCCATCTCATGTCAGGGCCATTAATTTGTTTCCCACGAATAAACAGTCTTCTGGATCTTCAACAGACTCGCAGGTTTAAAGGGTGCCAGAGCCACGGCTGTTTAGGCGCTGTGGCTACCCCAGGGACCAAGGATGCCCATGCAAATAATAATACTAATATGTGCCTAGGATTCGTGCGACTGATTTATTTCTACACAGCTCCTCAGGCTGCCATGCTCTTTTCCCGGTCCAGCCAGGTTGTTCTCCGGCTGAGCTCAGGCTCGACCTCCTCCATCTGCGGCTCAGCGGGGTCAGCACGCACTATGAATTGCGAGTCCAGTCCCTCGGGATCAAGCAGACGAGTGTGACCATCAAGACCCTGGCCCGGTGTCAGGTTGTGCCCGATGCTAGGACAAGACTATCGACTCTACGGAAGGATTCTCGCTGTTGGCAGGGATTCATGACCGAGTCTAGCCACTCTAAACCTGCCAAGCAACGGATGTGGTTTGGAATTGACAGCCCTCTCTGATCTACATGTCCCTGACTTAAGGGGGCGGAGTTCCATGACAACCAATGCAAGAGACCTCAGACAGGTCCTGACGAGATACTTGGCGACAGCGACAGTGGGGTACGATCCGTCGACCGTGCTCACCAGGGCCTAGCTACCTTTATTAATGTAGGTTCGGCAGGTATAGCACTTCATCTTCACGTGTCCGTCTAGGCCCCGATGTTGGCACAAGCTTCCATGGTGGCTGCTTCACCGGTTGCGCCGCACTTGCCATGCGTACACCGACAGCCCTTCTTGATCCAGGTTCCAGCGATACTCTCTGATCGAGAATGTGTAACACTTGCGGATCATCACCATTTCCTATGCCATCTTCGTCCGCAATAGCCCCTGGGGACACCCGCAATCGCTTCGATACTCGGACACCTTAGAGTAGGACGCTGCAGCTTCTGACCGCACTGGGATGGCTCAAATATCGCGGAGCCGGCACGATGAGGAGCCAGCGTCCCTCCATCGCAAGTATCTACGCGCAACTCACGCATACCTGCCGGACGACGATCATAACCAAGCCGCGAGCGCAACAGCATCCAAAACCGTGAAACTCGTTCCAGGAGATATCATTCTGGTCCATTTGACCCATACGAATGGCTGGGCTAACGGCACAGTCCTTGAAACAGGGGACAGAGGATGGTTTCCTACAAATCATTGCGTTCAGTACGACCATGTGTTCGTCAGATACTTCTTCCACGGTCTTACAAACATATGGAACATTGCGAACAGGGACTCCAAGGATCGAGATTGCCTTCAGAGGATTGGACAAGAAGTTCAGGGCCTGGTCTTCGGGATTAGACACGTTTTGGTAGGTGCCCGTGTAACAGCTCGTGTGTAACTACCCATTAATGCGTTGGGCAGGAGAGCACAAATTGTCTGTCTCGTACGGAGGTCTTGGAAAGAGTTAGTAGCCCTCTCATAAGGCCGAGACGGAGTCTTGTAGCGAATCTTGCAGCTCTGGTAAGGCATGTCGAGAACCTCTCTTCAGAAGCTCGTACGGACACCACGTTTGTGGCATTGGGTGAGCTCTTGCATGATATTATTGGCCGGATGTTCAAGATGGCGGTACGTCTCGTTCGCTTCATGGACATTTGGTCACAATACGGCGATCATGATGCTTCACAAACGTCTGGCGATGTCCCTGTGGCAAGTCTTGGCCAGACCGGCACCGTGAAGGCTGCAGGAGAGACTCAGCCCAAGGACTCGACACTATTGAGGCGTCCGTCGTTGCGGAAGAGTAAAGAAGCTGAGTTGGAGTTTTGCAGCGCGGGTATCGCCGGTTTCTTCCAAGATGAGCGTAATGACAGCCCGACCCTCGAGTCTGCCGATGAGATGCCGAATCCTTCTCGCCTACAGATCGATTCTGCGCCGGTCGTCAACACACAGACAGACACCGCGGCTCTGTCAGATACGACCAAGCGAGGGCACAGGCCAGAGAGAGACTTCTGCGGAGTCGTACGTATGGAGGAGAAGTACTCCGGCGAGCGGCCTCAGTCTCCCAGCCCAAAGACATCCCCAGAGAGGTTCGCATTCATTCAGGTGGGAACGTTTTGCCAAAGCAATGACGACCAGGAAGCGAAAGGTTCATTGTTGGAAGGGAGAGACCTCGCAAGTCGGAATGAGTCTCTGGCCCACATAGATACACGAAACAAGGCAGACCGATTCCAAGCGACTACTATAGCATTACCGGGGAGCGAAACCTTGAACCTGACGAGACGGCGAAGATCAGACCGAAGTGCTCCTCTATCTGTGTCAATCAACACAGCTCCATCGGACTTTGCAATTCTCATACCAAGGATAGCGCGCAAGATGTCGGCCGCAATGTCATTGATGCCTTCCACTAATAGCGATGTTCGATGGGACGGTGCTGGCTCAGAACCGATCTTCGCGGACGAATTGGTTAGGGATATTGCTGGCGAAGTGGTTGGCGGTACACCAAGGGCGCTTCTCGAGCATCTCGTGAATCAAGCTCCGCAAGTAGCAGCAAAGGGCATATCCGCGTTGCTGCTTACGTTTGACTGGTTCATGAGCGCCGTCGAGCTGGCAGGGACGTTGATCAACCATTACCAGGTCCTGAGTGAGCGGAGCGGGCCTCCGTCCCTCCAACAAAAGCGCGTACTGGATCTCATGGGTCTCTGGCTTTCTGGCGGCTGCATTGCCAATGTCGACACCGCAGCTGTAGAATTGCTCTACAGCTTCGCCACCGACAGCGAGGTGAAGATGCCATCATCGATTCGCAAAGAGCTGGTGGAAGCTATCGATGAATCAAGGACAAAGTCAACACAATCAGTCGTGTGCGCATCGAAGGGACAACAGAAGCGCTTCGAGAACAAGAAGTTGCCACCTTTACCGCTGCTTACGAAGCCTCAACTCCTTCAGTTCTCAACACTCACTCTAAAGGGCATCAACCTCACCGACTTGCCGCCGCTCGAAGTAGCACGACAACTGACCCTCCTCGCAGTAAACATCTTCAACACCATCAGCGCCCGCGACTTGCTCTCCACCCTCTCCTCCAGATCATGTCCGCATTCCCCCGTCCTCACCATGTCCGCCTTCTCCACTTCCCTTACACACCTCGTCACCTTTTCAATCCTTACGCCCTCCTTTTCCGGCTTCCGCGCCCATACCCTCGAATACTGGATCAAAGTGGCCAATTGCTGCTGCGACCTCCAGAACTACGACAGCCTCATGGCCATTTTTTGCGGATTGGACAGCGGGGCCATCTCCCGTCTGAAGAAAACCTGGGCACTCGTTCCGGACAAGCGACTCGACAGACTCGACGACGTCAGACGGCTCTGCGATTTCTCACGCAATTTTTCGGCGATGAGGAAGAGGGTTCGAGAGGCTAAGGGCTCGTGTCTGCCGTTCTTGGGCCTGATATTGACGGACTTGACGTTCCTTGAGGCAGGAAATGCTGGGTCAAGGATGTTGGGTGGCGATGGAGGAAGACCGGTGGTGAATTTCGAGAAGTATACGAGACTCGTTGGCGTTTGTGATGAGGTGACCGGGCGGCAAGGCGAGTGGGCTATAGAGGAGGTCAGGGGGCTGGGAAGGTATTTAGAGGCACAGATGAGGGAAGCGAGCAATGCGATAGGGGAAAAGGGGTGGATCTGGGAGAGGAGTTATGAGGTCGAGCCCAGGGAGATCAATGAGAGGTTCAGCGAGAGGGAGGGTGGAAGAGACAGGGCACGGGTCACGTCAGGAAGATGAGCTGGGTGGAGTCGAGAGACCGAGAAGGGAGACTCAATTTCCGTGTGTGATTGTGTCATTCAAAAGCTATACTTCATGATACTTTGGAGAAGTCGATGCGTAGATGGTGGCTTATGCATATTGGCCAGAGATGCGACGCGTTTGCATGTGACGTGCCTTAGCACATGGCAGAATGCGGAGACGCACCAAGGTCACTGTACCCTGCGGTCGTCTCGACTTCACCCCAGCAACCGAGACAAGGCCAGTGCTGCATCCCTGCCACGACACCATGTCTTGGAACCACGTCTTGCTCTGTGTGACCTCGAGTCTTCACGAATATTGCACACAACGTTCCTCCCTCCAGCTCGCTGCCCTCCCTCACATGCGATAGCCGTTTGCATAACGCTCCGCGCGTTCCATACCCGCTCAAACAAAGCCCTAATCAAGTGCCCAGCCTCCGGACAATCAGCGACTTCGTACTCCTAGAGCCCTTCGAGAGAGAGCATCGAATGAAGAGCGCAGATGGGACGTCCTAAGCGAGACGCATATATAGCTTTGGATGGACGATTCCTCGACAACGAGAAGCAACGATCTTTCGACGACATCGACTCCGAATCTAGTATGTCTTCAAGAGATGTGTCGGGCTCACATGTTGGGCTCTTGAGCCAGGAACCACCGCCGCGTCGAAGGCGTTTCTTTTCCTTCTCGTATCCCAAGCGCCGACGACGCTTCTCGCGGTACTTCACGTGCATTATCGCGACCGCACTCGTCGTCTTCGTTCTCTTCCTCCTGCACCTAAAGTCCCTGTCGGAAGCACAAATACGACTTGGACTGAAGGACCGACCGCCTCCACCGCCTCCACCTTGGGAGGAATTCCCGTTCTTGAAGAGGTATCATGGCGGTGTGCGGACTCTTGTTCCTCGAGATGCGAACAAACCGGAGTATCCCGACCCCTCCAAGGAGTTGGAGATTGGCAAGAAGAAGGACGCGAAGCAGGCCGAGGCGGGAGCGCAATCAGACAAGCAAGAGCAGCCCAAACACAAGAGAGACGAGGGTACTCGGGCGGAGGAGGCCAACCACAAGCCAGGCGCAGAAGCGCCGACGGATGCCTTCTCGCCCACAAAGGATGCCGGACCATCAAGCGGGCTGAAACGGTGCTTCCTTGACGCAGATGACGAGATCGCGGTACCGTCACTCCAGATGCATCACGGTGTGCCAAAGGGCATGCCTGATCCAGTCATGGGAAGTTATGATATGTTCGGCTTGCAGAACACTGGGTGCTTTGACCGCTACGGAAGACTCGGACCATACGGCCTCGGCTACACTCGGAAATACGGCGGCTCGGGAGCAGGCATGGAAGGTGAAGGCCGCGAAGCGGCGATGAAAGGTGTCTGGGGTGACAAGATTGAAATCGACTACCGAAAGATCAACTGGGCGGATGCGCAGGCCCGCTGTGCCCACAAGAATCGCAATCGGTTCAGGCAGATTGAATCCAGCAGAAACGACTTCTTCACTGCAATGCCACAGGGTTCTCCGTCAAGAGAACTCGACACGAAGACTGGATCGCAAAAGAAAGTAGGGTCGCGAGCGACGCCTGTGAAGGATGCTGCAGACAAGATCCCAAGGACGGCATTTTTGATCCGAACATGGTTCAATTACGCCTACGATGACGAGGACATTATGTACTTGCGAGCTCTGATCAACGAGTTGTCTCTGGTATCTGGAGGAGAATACACGGTGCATTTCCTGATCCATGTTAAGGATGACAATCTGCAGATCTGGTCGGACGACGAGACGTATCAGCGAGTGGTCGATAACGCGCTCCCTCCAGAGTTCCGAGGCATGGGCACGCTCTGGTCGGAACGACAGATGGGTCTCATCTACGGAGGTGTCGCCGAAAGCATGTACCGTGATCTGCCAGTACACGGCGTGTATCGCTCGACCTACATGCCCGTCCAGTACTTTGCTCACCTTCACCCGGAGTATGATTATTTCTGGCACTGGGAAATGGATGCCAGGTACATTGGTCATTTCTACGAGCTTTTCGAGAAACTTGGCTCGTGGGCAAAGAAGCAGCCTCGCAAAGGTTTGTGGGAGCGGAACAGTCGTTTTTACATACCGTCCGAACATGGCTCCTGGGACGACTTTTCACAGATGGTGCGGGTGCAGACAGAGCACGGTACAGGTAGCCGAGGGAACATGTACCACAAGATGGCGTCCGACCCAAAACACCCCGACGAAGCCGAGAACAATAGACCCGAAACGCCAATCTGGGGACCTCTCCGCCCGTCGCATGAGCAAGACCACTTCGAAGTCGACAAGGACCCGGTCCCACCTACTCCTTATGCTGACGACAAGTACGTCTGGGGTGTCGGCGAAGAAGCCGATTTTATCACCCTCAACCCTCTGTTCGACCCCGACAAGACCAATTGGATCCTTAACGAGGATGTCACTGGCTACAACACGACCGACGGCCACCCACCTCGCCGCACGGCCATCATCACCGCCTCTCGCCTCTCTCGTCGCTTGCTGGACGTGATGCACCGCGAGACGGCGCTCGCACGGCACACCATGTTCAGCGAAATGTGGCCGGGCAGCTGCGCCCTACACCACGGTCTCAAAGCCGTCTACGCACCGCATCCGGTGTACATTGACCGACGATGGCCGACTTCGTATCTCGCCGCCATCTTCAACAACGGAAGGAACGGGGCGGCGGGAGGTGCGAGGGCGAGCGTCTTTTCGGACGAACGACAGCACAATTTCCTGGGTACGACCTGGTACTACCACGCGGGTTTCCCGGGGAATCTGTGGAAGAGATGGTTGGGGTACAAGGTCGACGGGGATGGAGGGGAGCAGGAGGAGAAGGCGGGCGAGGGTCGAATGTGCTTGCCGAGTATGCTGCTGCATCCGGTCAAGCAGGTTGATATGATTTATGAACATCAGGAGGGGGAGGAGACGGAGAAGCAGAGCTGGGGAGGGGGCGAGTAAGTGAGCGAGTGAGAGAGCAGGGAATGTAATGAGACCTGTGAGAATTGATGTCTGACGACCGTTTTGAACGCGCTGATGTGACTACTGCTGTGACCTGAGGGGGTATATGTGTATCTATAGTTATGTGACTTGCCTTGCGGGTTGTGAGTGCAGCACAATGTCGCAGGGGTCGTGTTTCCCAATCCGTCCAATGAAAGCGCCCACAGATTGGTTTCCGCACCCCACCAGCCCCACGCTCCGTCATCGCAGAGTGAACCCTTTCCGCGGAATCGCGCGACCGCAGATATTACTCAGCGCAGGGCATTCAAAGTTGTCCGTCTTGTTCCCTCACTCTACACGCCTACTACTCAACTGCACGACATTAATTTTCACGGATCGCATCACTCGAGCTGACATCCCGACCATCTTCCACAATGGCTCCGTCGGTCCTCCTCGACACGACCCCGGATCTAAGCATGTCCGCCCCGCCGTCCGATTCCCAACGCACCCTCCTCCTCTCCCCGCCCTCCCTCTCGTCTCACCCGGAGACGCTCAACGCCCTCCTCTCCACCCTCGACCGCTCGACGACGGAAATCCAGATGCTGGACCGGCTGGCGCTGGGTCTCGTGTCCCTGCCGCCCGCGACCTACGACCTGATCCTCCTCCTCTCGGACGCGGACGGGACGCGCACCGAATCGGCGTCCCTGCTTGATCGGAATGTGCTCTCGGGTCTGGTCGGGGCGCTCAAGGCCGGGGCGAGGCTGAGGAGTCAGGACGGCACGTTCGCGTCGCGGGCGGGCAGGGAGCGGACCGAGGCTATCTTGGCTGGTTTGAGCGTGGATGCGGAGAGCGAGGCGGGGCAAGGGGTTGTGAAGCCGCGGGAGGCGCAGGGGACGGTCAAGTTGTCGTTTGGGAAGAAGAAGAGTGATGCTGGGCCCAAGGGGGAGCAGAAGGGGGTCAAGAGGGAGGCGCCGGCGATGGCGCCGGCCGGGGTGGGGTTTGATATGGGGGATGACCTGGACGAGTGGGATGAGATGGGGATTCCGAGCAAGGAGGAGCTTTTGGAGGGGGAGATGATTGATCCCGACTCGGTGCTGACCGAGGAGGACTGGAGGAAGCCGGTTGTCATCCGTGAGTGGACACCCTGACCGTGAGGGGAGGATAAGGAGTGATACTGACGCTTAACAGCTGAAGCGTGTAAGCCCAATGGCAAGCGGAGGAGGGCGTGCAAGGACTGCACTTGTGGGCTCAAAGAGAAGATTGAAGCGGAAGATGCGGCCAAGAGATCGGACGCGGACAAGGGACTGCAGTCGCTCAAGCTGGGGACAGATGATCTCACAGAGGTCGACTTTACGGTGCAGGGCAAGGTCGGTAGTTGCGGCAATTGCGCACTGGGAGACGCGTTCAGGTGCGACGGATGTCCCTACATTGGCCTCCCAGCGTTCAAGCCGGGTGAGGAAGTCAAGCTGTTGAATAATGACATACAGTTGTAGAGGGTCCGGACAGGGCATGCATAGATGGAGTTGGAGGAGGCTTGGCATTGGCGTTATGGCCTGGAAACTCCGAAGGCACGTGAGGCGGATTTTTTTTTATTACTGGCAAGGATGGATGGCAAGAGATCATCAGTCGAAGTCGACCAGACAGCTTGGTGTAATGAGGTCATGTCATGAATGCACAGCCTCGTTGACTTGGTCGAAGAGCGAGACGATGAGAGTCCGGAGCTGTATTCGGCAGGCCACTTGAGATCTAGAACGTGCAACAAATGTCGAGGCTCTTTTCTCACATACTGTAGGTTCATAAGCTTTGAAGCATCCCTCGGTTGGCAGAGGACCGTGACGGCATCAGAGCGGGATGGTCGATTTGATAGCACGACGAACTAAGGTGCAGGGCTTGCATTGCCGCTAGCCGCAGGATCGGGAGATGCTGGTCCAATTGCCCGAAGCGGATGTTTCACAATATGGACGTGTGTTGCTCTTGTACCTCCTAGCGATATCAGGCTGTTGCACACTGCACAGTGGCTAGTCAGACTCGCCAAAATACAGCATAGGAACCAACCTTGGAAGCTAAGGTACTCCACTGTAGCTTGGCCACGGACTAGGCAGCCGGCTCTGCGTCGCGACAGCAGGTGGTTGGAATGGATACCTTTCCAAAGATCATCATTCCTGAAGAGGCTCACGGAGTTTCGGCGCTCGAGGCTCTTGAGTCGTGGGCTGTGATTCGTCGACGCAGGGTTGTGGTGTCAACGAATATTAGTGCATCAGAAAGAGCCGCGTCACTTTGCGTTGCTTGGGTGGAATGCGGGACACATGTCTGGGGGCGAAGCAAGAAAATAAAAAAGGACTGGACACCGATCTTGGTTCTCGACGGCGGAGGAACAAACAAGTTACAGAAGGAAAAGACCGAAGGATGAGGTTAGCTGTGACTTGCGAGACGGCGGCAAGGCGTTGAGCGCAAATCCGTCGCTTTGATGATATGTTTGCACGCGATAACATTTTCCGACGTTTGGCCAACTTCCCGGCTTGCACGAGATTGCAGTGGCTTGCTACGGGCTGTCAATCTTTAAAATGAAAGAGCAGAAAAAAAAAGAGCCCAAGGGCTGTCGCAGGTCAAGCAAGGAAGATCATGACGAAGCATTGGTTCCGACCATGTCTTGATTATCAGTAGAGGCCCGAGCCGTGCGTGCACACCCGGACACAGCACACACACACACACTCGTCGACATATTGGATGGTAGTCTCGAGCCTTGTGAAGGGTTGATGAGGTGACGACCCGTCTGGCCTGGTTGACGCCGGACACGCGGGCAGGGAGGACATGAGGGCCGTGTTCTCCTGTCGTACTCTCGTGTGTGTTATGGCGAGCTGTACGATGGCGCCCTCATCTGCTTCCCTGCCCGTCCACCCCCCCTCCTGCCCATGTGTGATAACAAGAACAGTACCGCGCAATAACAGCAATATGGCAAGATACCGGTCGAACAACAATCAAAGCTGCATGAGGATCTGCCAGAGATTTGTTCGACTAGAGCTATCGACGGCGGACATTATCCCTTTTCCGTAGCTAGTGCAGCTAGTGTAGCCAGTCCGACACCGTGCACATCGCGTTCACGAGTTCAAGCTCTGCCCCCCCGGCCTCTCGACGTGTCTGGGCGACCTCTCAACCGAAAACCGAACACATTCTCTCTCCCCTTTCTCTCCCATACCCAAAAGCCCTCCTTCCCGAGCCAATTTTCTTCAGCCACAAGCTCTTGCTCTTTCCTTCTTGACAACCCCCCACCCAACGTGACCAAGCACGCCCGCCGTCTCATCAACACAGGCCGCATCTTGCTCACCTTCTTCCACTCGCTATCTCGACTTCATTTCTCTACAACAGCGACCGGGACTAATTCACATTTCCAACCCCATCGCCCTTCACAAAGAGCAGCTTTAGAGATCCAGGTGAGTCGTGCTCGCAGTCCGTCGGACAGGCTTCCCATCTTGACCATGTCCTCTCGCTGACCTTTTTTTCCTGCTCAGTAATTCCAGCGCCTCGACCGCACTCACTCACAATGTCGTTCAAGTCGGTCATCATCCCGGCCCTCGCCCTCGCTGGCACTGCTGCTGGTAAGTCAAGAGCCCGGGACCAAGAGACACAGGACAACTGCTCACACAATCACAGCCCAGTGTAGTAACACCGGTACCTTCACCATCCAGAACCAGGGCGATGCCGGCAGGCTCAGCGGCTGTGCCACATACAGTGGCAGCATTGCCATCCAGACTGGCGTCACGAGCGACATTGCTCTCGATGGCGTGAGGTCCATCACGGGCGATCTCGTCGCCGACAACGCAGTTGGCCTCCCGTCTCTCTCGGCTAGCAGCCTCGAGACCATCGGCGGCGCTTTCAGCTTGACCAACATGACTCTCTTGACCAGCTTGAACTTCCCTCGTCTCAGCGAGGTCGGCACCATTGTCTGGCAGACGCTCCCTCGCCTGTCGTCGCTCGGCTTCACCACCGGCGTTCGCATGGCCGACAGTGTCCGCATCATTGATACTCAGCTCAACTCGCTTGACGGTATCAACCTCGAGACGGTCGGCGAGATGACCATCTCCAACAACAACCAGCTCAACGAGATCGACATGCAGCTCGAGCAAGTCACTGGTGCCTGGAACATCGAATTCAACGGCCGCAACACCTCTGTCCGCCTGCCCAACCTTGAGAATGCCTTCAACATGACATTCAGGAACGTCTCCAGCGTCACCATCCCATCCCTCGCCACTGTCAACAGCTCGCTCGGTTTCTTCGCCTGCCTGTTCCCAAGCATCTCTGCCCCCAACCTTACCTCGGTCGGCGGCTCTGTTTCGTTCGTCTCCAACGCCCAGCTCACCAACATCTCTTTCCCCCGCCTGTCCACCATCCGCGGTGCCCTCCAGGTCGCCAACAACACCGAGTATGACAACATTGACGGCTTCCCAGGTGTCGCTCAGGTCGGCGGCGCTGTTGACTGCTACGGCAATTTCACCGAGTTAGTACTGCAATGTATCACGCAACCAAGACTGCAAGGCTAACAAAATAAATAGTGTCAGTCTCCCAGCCCTTTCCAACGTTGCCGGTGCCTTCAACCTCCAGTCCACCGCCAACATCGACTCTGCATGCAGTCGCTTCAAGCCTCTGACCGGCCGTGACAACATCATCAAGGGCGAGTTCACTTGCCGTGGCGAGCAGGCCCGCCCCGGTGGTGTCGGTACCCCAGCCTCGGGCAGCTCTACCTCCTCCCAGAGTGGCTCGGCCGGCAAGGAGCTCTTTGCCCGCTCATCGGCCGTCACCGGTGTACTTGGCGTCTTTGCGGCCATGCTGGGCATGCTGTAAACGTGGATACGGAACACACACACACGCGCGCACAACACCCTCTCTCTTACTTCACTGTCGATTCTGTCGTTTGCATGCAGCACCGAAACTAATAATGGATCTTTCTCCCCCTCCTTGCCGCCGAGAACATACTTCCACGTCTACTGCTCTCCTGCGTAAAGGGGATGTCTATCGTGATCATCAAACATCAAGCATTTTCAACCGTCTAGTCGCTCCTTTTCTGTTGCAAAAGCAGTGGAGGAAGAGCTAGGGCATGGATTTGGGGGCTTGGGTCTGTCGTGCGAGATAACAGGGTTTGTCAGACATGGAATACCCCCCCCCGGTGCGGGACAGATATGTGTTAGGTGGAATGAATCGAATCTGATATTGCTCTGTTTGCCCCCATGTTATGTGTAGGAGTTCTGACGGCGTCTCCTGTGTTGTCGTTCGCCATTATCTCTGCCGGATTGTGCAGGACCGTGTGTCAGATGGCAACCCATGTCATCTGCATCTTGCACATGTGCTCAGCTTATCTGACAGGACAAGCTAACCTAGGATGCACACACACAGAGAGAGAGAGAGAGAGAGAGAGAGAGAGAGAGAGAGAGAGAGAGAG
>NKHZ01000088.1:72585-86296 GCA_002895985.1 Sphaceloma murrayae
AGCAGCATGGGCCCCTTCTATTAGAGATACAACGACTGGGCCGCCACGAGGTCCCTCCTGACTTTTGTCAAGGCCTCGTCGAACCTTTTCTCCAGCTCCTCGTTGCCCATGACCTTTGCCGCCTGCGCGACTTGCCTGAGCAGCTCTTCCAATCGTCTGAACAACCTGATCAGACTGCCTTCGTAGACATCCGTCATTTTACTACAAGCACAGAAAAAGTTAGCGGCCATGTTCAAATTGAAAAAACGAAACCCTTGACACTCTTGCCGGTGTGCCACAAACACACACACACACACACACACACACACACACGCACATATACACAGATGATACGTACCATATCTCGGCAAAGCTGCCGCCGGAGCACCACCTGTGCACCACTTCCATGAGCTGCCACTTGAACCCTTCGAGGTACTCCTGCTCGTTGACGGGCAGCTTGCTCTCCACGGACACCTTGGCGACCTGCTTGGCCTGCTTCTGGACCTCCAGGTAGGCCCTCTGCAATTCTTCCTTGAGCTGGGGCGCCTCGTTGCTCTTCTCCTCGAAAATGAAGCAGCTGAGCACACTGGCGATGATCTCGGGCCGCATGTCGTTGAAGAAGCCGTTGAAGAGCAGTTCCGACAGGACGAGTTCGTCGCCGGTGCTGATCTCGCACGCGACGCGGGCCTTGAGCTGCACCACGTCCGCCTCGTTGACGAAACCGAGCCTGCGCAGCACCCTCTTGCGCTGCTTCAGTTCGTCCAGCTGAAGTACGCTTAGCGCGTCCGCGATCCGCTTGCGCACCTCCTTGATCCGTTCCCCAATGTCCACTTTGGCCTGGTACTGCCCGTACACCTCCGCCAGACGAGGGCTGTTGTGCAACGGGCTGCTCAGAAGCCTGCTCTCCAGGATCTCGATCTTGCGCAGCAGCTTCTTGAATCCTTCGTCCACGATCCCCATGTTCTCCACGGGGTCCAGAATTGCGATCCCGTCCGGGAATCGCTTCTTCACCTCGTCCAGACCTTTCCGCACGATTCCGCGCTGCTCTACGCTGCGCAGGTCCGTCGGCAGGAACACGCGGATGTGTCCGATGCTGTCGATGCATGAGAGCAGGACGGGCACGACTTCCATCTTGCCCTTTTCGCCGGGGAGAGGAGGTCGGACCCCGGGCGGGAGATCGCCGTCGGACTTCATGGAGGAAGGTACGATGCTGTCGCTCGCGACTTGGAGGAGGACGTCGACGATATAGCTCTCCTGCGGGGGGAAATCTTCCGTCTGTGTCTTTTGGCGGCGCTTGGCAAAGTTGACCACGGCGCCCCAATTGAAGTCGTAGTCCTTGTATTTGATGCGCACCAGGCGACCGGACTGGAGGAACTGGAGGCAGTGTTGCGGGTGGGTGATGACGTCGCGCATGTCCTTTGCGTAGCCGTCAAGCGATTTTCGCAGGGTATGATAGTCTTTGATTGTGTTCTCGTCTTCAATGACGGTGTTGTTGCGCTGCACTTCGAGATCTTGTAGCTCTTGCTCGAGGGTAGCGACGCTGGCCGTGTTTTGAAATTGGAAGAAGCATCGTTCCAGCATGTATTCTGGGCTGACGCCTTCGACGCGCATGAGGTTCAATATCATGTTGTAGCCCAGATGGAAGGCCGAGTTGAGCTTGTCTTGCTCGCCCCGGACAATCTCTTTGGCAATAGCGGGCTCCATCTTTTCGTCAATCATCATGATCACGATGCCGCGCTCGTCGAGACCACGACGCCCCGCTCGTCCGGACATCTGGATGAACTCGGAGGGGGTCACCCATCGCAACGACTTGCCATCGAATTTGCGAACGGAAGTGAAGACAACCGTCTTGGCAGGCATGTTGAGTCCAATGGAAAAAGTCTCGGTCGCAAACAGAACTTTGATCAAGCCTTCCTGGAAGAGGATTTCAATTGTTTCCTTCAGGATTGGCAGCAGGCCAGAATGATGGATACCGATGCCGCGACGGAGCAGTGGCAGCAGGTGTTGGATTTGTGGCAGCTCGCGGTCTTCCGGCGAGAGCATGTCAATGGCCGAGTCAAAGACCTTTTTCACCAGGGCCTTTTCGTTGTCGTCGTTGAACGCAAGCTGAGACATTTGCAGGGCGTAGTTCTCACACTCTCGTTTCGAAAAGGAGAAGACGATGACCGGGTTGTAGTTCTTCATCATGATCATCTTCACGATCTTGTAGATGTCCGATGGACCCTCTTTCCGCCCGCCCTTGTTTGTCTTCTTATCCTTGCCCTTGCCTTTGCGTTTCGCGTTGGGATCACTGCCGTCGTCACCGCCTCGGTCTGCGATAGAGGACATGGCCTTTTGAAAGTTCTCTTCGCGAAAGGCACCCTTCTCGTCTACGACCAGATGGATACCGTCGGCGCCTGCAGGAAAGAAGTAGTGTTGTAATGGTGTAGGGCGGAAGTCAGTGTATACCACGTGACAGGGCTGACTGTGGTTCTTGGTGATCCATTCTGCGAATTGCATAGCGTTCGGTATGGTGGCCGACAGAAACACATAGCGGACCTTGTCGGGTAACAATATGATGGTCTCCTCCCAGACCACACCTCTCGAAGGGTCTCGGAGATAGTGCACTTCGTCAAACACCACCCAAGCGACCTCTCGCATAATCTCTGAACCCCTGTACAGCATCGAGCGCAGAATCTCCGTGGTCATGACTAAGCACGTCGCCGTCGGGTTGATGGTCACATCTCCAGTCATGAGCCCCACGTCTCCGAACTCTGCGTTGAATTCTCGATACTTCTGGTTGCTCAGCGCCTTGATAGGACTTGTATAGATGATCCTCTGATTCTTCTTGAGACATTGTGCAATCGCGTACTCGGCCACCACCGTCTTTCCTGCGCTCGTGTGCGCCGAGACCAGCACGCTCTCGTTTCGCTCGATGCTGGCGATCGACACCTGCTGGAAGGGATCGAGTGTGAATGGCCATGTCCGGGCCGGCTCTGCAGGAGGAACGTGCTTCGAGATGGGAACATAGTCGTAGTCGGGAGGGAGTGCGACCTGATGTCGGACCTGATGTGACAGCACGACGGCCGCGCCCTCCTTCGAAGCCTGTAGGCCCGCTGAAGCAGCCACCTCCCTCGACTGCTCGGTCTCGAAAGAGTCGGTGACTACGGTCTCCTGTTCGGGGGCTCTCTTGGCGCGTTTCGATTCTCGTTCCTCGGGGCCGCCATTGACTTGCGCGGCCGGCTGCCGCTTGTGTGCAACGTCTGACATGGGCGAAGTCGCATCTCCATTGCTCTCAGGCTTGACGTCGCCATTCACGGATCGTTTCTGTCCAGTCTTTTCTTTTCTCTCGTTTGCTGGTGTGGGCGTCGTGGCATTGTCTGGCTCTGGCTTGCCGTCAAAGACATCGAAGAGCTCGTCCATTGTGAAGTGTTGTCAGGCCGTCTCTGGCAAGACTTGGAAGAAGATGAGGCCTTTGGAATTTCTTGCTGCGATCTTAGTTCGAAGCTCGCTCTCGGCGATCGAGTGATGTAATTGGCTGTTGTTGAGCCGCACCTTTTTGATGGTCCGAGCGTTTCGACATGTTCACCTCCGTCTGCTTCTCGTACCCGCGTCCAGTCCCTCAAACACACAAATCAGATCCAAGGTCGGCTGCCATCACTACCGTCTCGCAGAACGCCCACTGACCGCCCCAGATGCTCTCACGATCAGCTCTCCGCGCCTCGGCGCCTCTCAACACCGTCGCTCGACGCGGCTTTTCCTCGACCAGAACCCAACTCGGCTCACCATACCACTACCCGGAAGGCCCCCGCAGCAACATCCCCTTCAACCCACTCACAAAGTTCTTCGCAATTCGCTACTGGGGTTTCATGGGTGAGTTGGAGTCAAGGAGACAGTGCGACTGGCAGGACCCTGACATAGGTACAGCTGTTGGCTTCAGTGCCCCGTTCGGGATTGCAGGTATATCGGCACCAGCCCGTGACTCTCGATGCCGGCATTCGCTGACTTCTTTCAAGTATGGCAGACGAACAAGAACCAATAGACTATGGCAGTCGTGTAGGACGATAAGGGTGGCTCGGACCTGTAGTATGGCTGGACATATAGTCAGGGACAGCATAGATAGACGACAACGATCGTATACTGTAGCCTCAAAACATATGTTTAGTTCAACAAAGCACATAGTGACGTGTGGTGCGCGATCTAAAAGTAACAAATCGTGATTTTCGACGACTTCCATCAAAGCGAACACATCAAATCCTCGAAAAAGATTTCTCCCAACACCAACACTGTGACCCTTGGCGAATTTATCCTCCATGCTTGCTGTTGACCAAGCACCGTCGACACATTTCTTGTAGCATGCGTAACCTCCGGAGCTTGAGGCATACACACATCAAATTCGCTGAGACCGACCTACCCCTCGCGGCGACGGCGTGGGATGCCGATACCGATGGACTCATCTGCGCATTTGGACCCACGGAGACCGAGGCGGTAATAGAGCTCAAACGCTTCGACAAAGACTCGTTCCAACCCGAGGACGGGCGTCTAATCGCTTCATGGGATGCTCTTTGCCCACTGCCGGATCTGCCTTGCGATAAAATTCTCTCCGCCAGGTATTTTGCCGAGACACAGTCAACATGTCTGATCTTGGCCGGTGGGGATCTTGTCGTGGTCAGGGAGAATGCTCAGCCAGGCGAGGACCTGATCGAAATTGTAGGCTCCGTGGATGCTGGAATCACCGCTGCTGCTTGGTCACCAGACGATGAATTGGTGGCGATCAGCACGCGGGCGAACACCTTCATCCTTATGACCCGAACTTTCGAGAGCACAGCCAACGTCCAGATGACGCCGGACGATGTCAAGGTATCCGCACATGTGTCTGTTGGTTGGGGCAAGAAGGAGACGCAGTTCCACGGGAAACGTGCAAAGGCTCTACGAGATCCCACCGTCCCAGAACATGTAGACGAGGGCGTACTCAGTGATCACGATGGAGGGGAGACTACCATTACCTGGAGAGGCGATGGGGCTTATGCTGCCATTAGCACCGTTGAGGAAGGGAAGCGGCGCATGATCCGAGTATACTCACGAGATGGCATTCTTGACAGCGTCAGTGAACCTGTCGATGGTCTAGAAGGCGCACTCAGCTGGCGGCCGTCGGGCAATCTGATTGCGGGCATTCAATCTCAACTATCTGGAGATGTTCGAGTGGTGTTCTTCGAGAGGAACGGTCTCAGGCATGGCGAATTTCCACTGCGGATATGTGACAGCACTTCTGCAAGGCCCGACTGGTCGACCAGGACGTCTCTCGCCTGGAGCACCGACTCGTCGGTACTGGCAGTATCATTCAAGGATCGAATACAGCTGTGGACGATGGGGAACTATCACTACTATCTGAAGCAAGAAGTATCACTGTCTTTACAAGCCAATGCTGCGAGCAACAACTGGCATCCGGAAAAGCCTCTATCTCTTGCTGCTTCTTCGAGTGAAGATCTATGCATCCTCAACTATGCTCTTCAGGTGTCTGGAGGAAGTACGAACCCTCCAGACGATTTAGGATCTCTTGCCGTCGTAGATGGATCCTCGCTCAAGATCACACCGATGCGGCTAGCGAATGTGCCTCCACCAATGTCCTTCATCGATAAAGCACTGCCAGCCAAAGCGATCGACGTCTGCTTCAATGGAGATACGACTCGAGCAGCAGTTCTCGACAGTACGCACATCCGTGTTTACCGGATGGATCTACTAGGGGAAGGCCCTACAGAAATGTCATTGCTCAAGTCAATTGACATCGCAGCATTATCCGGTACAAAAAATCGGACTCGACAAATCGCATTGGACGCCAGCAACAATATAGCGGTCCTCTTCAGCATGACAAACCAAGCCAAGGATCACATCATGGTATTCGCTGAAGATGGGACTCCTCGGGGACGTATAGCGAGCGTCGACGGTACAGTAGTAACGCTGACGGCGCGGTCTGATCGTGACCGGATGTGCTATCAGATCAGCCGTCCTGGCGGAACTGCAACGTCAGTCGTCTCTTTTGATGCCTCTAAAGCAGATGGTGACGTCGAGGAGCTCACGAGCCTGCCGTCTGTCTGCTCCCGGGTAGAAGTCTGGCAAGCAGATGATGTCAGTATGGTTTTCGGTTTGACCTCGGGTGGTACCTTGTATATTCAAGGCAGATCGATCGGCGAATCGCACTATAGTCAGCGACTGCACCAGAAGGGGGTGACATCCTTCCTGACCACTCCTTCGCATCTAATTCTTACGACGAGCCAGAACCTGGTCAAGTTCGTTCATCTCCATGAAGGCGAGCTTGAGATGCCTCTCGATGAGCCGGAGAAGGATGAACGTTGTCGGAGCATCGAGCGAGGTGCTCGCTTGGTCACCGTGATGCCTTCGGCCTATGCCCTTGTGCTCCAGATGCCTCGAGGCAACCTAGAGACCATCTATCCTCGTGCCCTTGTCCTTGCCGGTATCCGCAAAGCCATCAATGCAAACGATTATCGAAAGGCCTTTTTTGCTTGCCGAAACCACCGAGTCGACATGAATATCCTACACGACTTCGCGCCCGCCAAATTCATGACCAGTATCGATCGTTTCGTCGACCAGCTTAGGAAGCCCGCGCACATTGACCTCTTCCTCTCGCAGCTCCGCGACGAAGACGTCACCGAAACACTGTACAAGGATACCCTCAACGCCCCAAAGCAAAGCATACACACGCCAGCGAATAACGGCATGGCAGCCACAACACCCGTCACATCGAAAACCAATCGCATCTGCGACGCCTTCATAACAACCCTCTCCCGTCGCCAATCCACGCATGTTCAAAATCTCATAACCTCCCACGTCTGCAAACAGCCCCCAGACCTCGAATCCGGTCTCCGCCTCATCTCCTCCCTAGGAAACCCCACCTCCCCATCTCCCGCTCTCGACCGCGCTATCGAACACATTACCTTCCTCACGGACGCGCACCGGCTCTACGACACGGCGCTCGGCCTCTACGATCTTGACACGGCGCTCCTCGTCGCGCAACACGCCCAGAAAGATCCGAGGGAGTACTTGCCGTACCTGCAGTCTCTGCAGACCCTGCCCGCTCTCCGCCGCAACGCGACGATCGACCACGATCTCAAGCGGTACGCCAAGTCCCTGACGTCGCTGATCGCAATGGGAGACGACGCATGGGAGGAGGCGAAGCGCTACGCGACGCGGTACGAGTTGTACGGCCAGCTGATCGAGGGCGTCAAGTATCAGAAGGGCAAGAGCAGGGAGGGGACGCGGTTGTGGGCCGAGTTTCTGGAAGAGCGAAATAGGTACAAGGAAGCGGGCATCGCGTGGGAAGGGCTGGGAGAGTATGGCGCTGCGGAAGGGATGTATCGCGCCGCAGGGCTTTGGAGGGAGTGCCTCGCGTGTGCGCAGTTGGGAGGGAAGGGGAACGAGGAGGTCAGGGCGTTGGCCAGGGGGATTGCCGAGGGGTTGGAGGAGGGCAAGGATTGGAGTCCCGCGGCGGTGGTGTGGGGGGATTATCTGGGGGAGTGGGAGGAGGTAGTGAGGTGCTGGTGCAGAGCGTATAGGTTCGACGAAGCGATCAGACGGGTGGGGATGAGTGGACGGAAGGAGTTGCTGGGAGTCGTGGATCGGGGACTGGGAGAGGGGTTCGCGACCATGAGTGAGGTGCTGGCGGAGATGAAGGGGCAAGTCGCGGCGCAGAGGGGACGGTTGAGCGAGTTGAGAGAGAAGAAGAAGCTTGACCCTCGTGAGTGGCCGCCTGATCCCGTTTCTGGAAGACAGTGTACTGACTTTTTCTGATAGTGGGCTTCTACGATGGTACACCGGCGTCCGGCAATCCGGACATCCCGGACGATGTCTCCCTTGCTCCGAGCATGACCAGCACCAGCGCTGGGACTTTCATGACCAGGTACACGAACCGAACCAGCTCGACAATAGCAACCAATACCACGAGGAAGACTTCGAAGAACAGGAGAAGGGAAGAGCGGAAGAAAGCACGGGGCAAAAAGGGCAGTGTGTACGAAGAGGAGTACCTGGTATCCAGTATCGGTCGACTGGTGGAGAGACTGAATAGCATCGGCGAGGAGGTCCAGCGGCTGATCGAGGGCCTGATGCGCAGAGACATGAGGGAGCGAGCCGTTGCGATTCACACACTCATGAGAGAGGTCATCGAGGCCACCAGACTCGCGCTGCCAGAGGTATACGAGCAGAATAAAGAGGAGAAGCAGGACACGAGAGTCGATGGAGAAGAGGACATGGACATTACGGTGGCAAAGAGGGAGCTACCGATGGTGAAGACCTTCGAGGGTCTAAGCTTATTGGGTTGATAGCTATGCTATGTACACAGATCAGGAACCAGCCTTTGAGCCTTGAGCTCTGTAAAGTAGACGCTACATGCTGTGTCCGACAGCTGAGACTACCTTTGTCTCGGTCTCTCTCGTTGTGAGCTCGGTAAGAAATGCAGTGTTCAGTATGCACCCTGCTGGGGAGTTGCCAGATTCTCCGGGTATCGTTGTTGGCCATCTAATATCCTGTAACGCCAAAAAGAAGCAAGTCGTCATATGCATGGCATGAGTATCGTAATCGAAAACAAGGTATCCGTACAGAGGGGTATCATCCATAAACCCAAAAACTCCTACGCCAGATTGGAAAACTCCACTCCGAAAGCTCGCGCCAAACGTGTTTCCACGGGCTCGCCTGACCCACCCTGCGTTTGACCAGAAGTCGGCACAGGCTGTGCTCCAGTCAGATCCATGGGTTGATATTCAGCACCAGCGACCTGGTTTTGCTGGGGCTGAGGCTGGGGCTGAGAAAACTGGTCAAGCTCAGGTGAAATCTGATCTTGAACCGAAGGCGCCTGTTGTTGTTGATGTTGTTGTTGTTGTTGTTGTCTCGATGAGACTCTCGCGCGGGTGGCCTTGTGGTGTTGGGTCCTGGCGTTTCGTCTGGTGTTCGCTCTGCCCTCGCGCTTTGCCCTTCTCTCATCTTCTTCCATCTCCCGTGCGTTCCGTCGCTTTCTGGCCGGGGCGGCATCGTGATGAATTGCCTGTGAGGCCCATGGGTTCAGGCCTATTCCGCTCACTTGACCGGCAGATTGTGCCATCTGGATCGGCCGGATACTCTCGGCCGCGGTAGTGAGGAATGTGGTCTGTTGGACCACAGGCGACCGCCCATATCGCGCCGATGTGCACGGGATGCCTCCCCGGGGTTGCTGCGTCTGGAAAAAAGCCGGGTCTTGGTAGTCGGCCTGCAGCTGGTACTGCTGCGGCCAGTATTGTTGATGAGGCGGCATTTGAAAGGCAGTCGCAGGTTCAAAGTGGGGCGGTGCCTGATAGTGCAGATGCTGTTGCATCTGAGGGGCGACCGCAAACTGGTAGTCTGGATGCTGTGGCATCCCAGGGTTGGCCACGGCTTGGTAGTCTGGCGCCGGCTGGTCGTGGTAGTGGGCACATGCCAGCTGATAGGGGTGGGCACCATAAGCACCAGGCTGTGCGAAGGTAGCCGACATCTGCATTGTCGCATGGCTGGGCATTGGAGCCGCGACCATGCCCATACCACCAGGGTTGAGTGGTGGGTAGGGCATTGCCATATCCCAGGGAGCCATTGGCTGCGACTGGTCGACACCGGCACTACCAGAATCGGCAGGCCGGGAGGCCGTCTGAACGCCACTGGGGGCGGTCGACTGAGCCTGGAGCATGCCAGAACTACCAGGCTCGGGGAGAAGGGAGGACTCTACAATGTCCTCGGGCTTGCTTGTCTGGGCCGGGTCTGTGCCCTGACTACCAGATGCGGAGGGGGGAGAGGACTGTGACATGTCCTGAGCGGGGGTAGTGTCGAACAGAGCCGGATCGATACCACCAGAGTTGGAGGGTGAAGAGGACTGTTGCATGTCCTGAGGGGGCGTGTTGTCGAGTAGAGCCATGTCGTTACTACCAGAATTGGGGGCGAGAGTAGACGTTTCCATGGCTTCCGAGCTTGATTTCTTGTTCGGCTGCTCGTCCGAACTACCAAAAATCTGGAGATCAGTGGCTTCGGCGGTGGGGTTCAGGTCGACGAGGTCGTTGAAGTCAGCCGGCCAACTACCAGAGTCGACAGGCTTCAGCTCGGCAGATGTGTTTGGTGCCGAGAAAGGATCCGATGGCTGAGTGCTGGTCTGGGTATCGGAACTGCCAGACTGCTCGGGCATGGTCGCGCTAATCTCGTCGATAGCATCGCAGTAGCGAGCGTTGCCGGCGTCAATCTGAGCGAGATCCATTTCTTGTAGTTATGTGGGGAGGTAGTTATGTGGGAGATCGTAATTGTGAAAGAGGTAAGGGGGGTTGTAAAGAGCTTTGAAGTGTGGTGGTATTGAAGATACTGTGTGTGTATGCTAAGTGTGTATGCTAAGTGTGTATGCTGTGTATGCTGTTTGTGCTGTGTGTGCTGTGTGTGCTGTGTGTGTTGTGTGTATGCTGTGTATATGGAGTGAAGAAGGAAGTGGATCAGAAAGAGAGATACTGACATTTATAGCTTGACAGGATCAGGTATATTCTTTCAGATCACAACGACAACTTCAACCGTCAAGTTATCTGCAGCGATAACTTTTTTATCTGCATCTCTGCATGAGCAGAAGAATGGGATACAACCAGGTTGAAGCAGTTGACGGGCGTTGTATGGACCCACCCACTCGGTAGCTGTTGCATCCACCCACTCTGGGATGACCGACAGGCGCGGATCCGGAGGCCATTGGCAGGATCGAGGCTGTGAGGAAGCTGGGCCGCTGGTGACAGAAAAGCTTATACGCCTTATAGAGGCCGTTGTACATGGATGCCGTAACGCGAGCTTCGGTACTTCAAAAGAAGGTTTGGAGGCCATATGGGGCCCACGCAGCCGCGAGCGGATGTGAAGACCGACTTGCACACGGGGTGCAGGCCATATAGCAAACGGGTCAGAAAATCTCCACGACGGCCAGGAAACTCTTCGTGGCAGAGCGAGAGCATCCCTTTCCAGTGCTTCTGATGTCAACCGACCTCGAGATGGTGGACTTGGAAGGGTGCTACGACGAGGATTTGAGTTGGTTGTATGCAAGAGTCAGTACAGTTCCTTGCCGATGACGCAAGCGTTCTCATCACTCCCAGCCGCTAGCACAACCATGACCACGAGAAAGTGACTCGAGGCGAGCGGTGGGGGTTGGAGACGTTGGTATGGCTGCTTTTTGCTTCCTGGTCTTGATGCTCAGGCGTCTGTCAGAGACTTCAAGGCTCGTGTTGGCCTTGCTGTTACAGTCGCGGCGGGTCCATCGGTGGACTTCCGTCCCTCAAGCTTAGCTTTCGAGATCGGGTACATGCATGACTGCAGCGTCCTCTTGGACGTTCTCTGGATGTCAAAGATGACGACAGGCCTCCTCTTGTGTAAGCCCCGACGAGGACCTGGAGCCGAGTCTGCTTTCGGCAAGGTGCGATGGGGCGAGCACGGCCGTGAGCTCTTTCGGAAAGTCTAAGAGGCGTATTCACTAGTGTGTCGATGCCGTCTTGTAGGCACTTCGCAGCGTTGCACTCTACGGCCAGACGCGTCACGTATGGCATCCGAGCCACTGTTCCATCTTGCTACAGCTGGTGATCGACCGTGATTGGGCGAGTAGCTCAGCGTAGCCCATGAGGCATCTTCTCAGTTTGCAGCAGGTATAGCGAGGCCTTCGTGGTGGGTCTTGGAGTGATGCACTCTACGACGAGACGGGTTACGCGTGGGGTCCACATAGTCTCTGCGACAGGGCTCGCACTCTGAACATGTTAGTAGACTGGATAGACAGCAATACAATCCTTCTCTGGCAGTCCTCGATCGAGCCATCGGACCATCGTCGATGCATCAGCGTCTTGTGGCTAGAATTGAGTGGCATGTACTGGGGAGAGCTCTTCCGCATCCACTGACCACCTACATGGAGGATTCTTGCCGACTTTGTTCTGAGACGATGGATAGACCCTATGGCATCTTTTAACAGCAAGTCAGGGCCTCCAATAGAGTCTACCCAGAGCATCTCCCCTGCCTGCGCATCATTCTGCCCGAGCCTGCCCAATTCGGTGACCCGACTGCGTGCGGGAGGCCGGGAGCTCCCTACTGGCCACAATCGTCGACGCGACGGCGTGACCTTGCTCAGCAACACAGTTCCCTCACTTGAAATGAATACTGGCCGTCATCATCAACACCATAGAAAACGACATTCCTATTCATCACGAGCGTACGTTGGAAAGAGCCGCCGCCCCGCGCCACGCGCCCCACCAATCAGCAGCCTACTCTCGGCGGGGAATCTGCGACAGTCAGTGCATCCAACTTCATCAAGAAACTCGCCCCTAGAAAGACCGAGATCACGCCCACGTGCGCCGTTGGACTTTGTATCAGGTCTAGAATTTTCGCAAAGAGTACGGACGAACATACAAACACTCTCCAAAGGCCAAAGATAGCAGTCGCGCTCCGCTCACAATGAGCGTGATCCTGTGCACAGGTGAGGAGCCCGCAATGGGTGGAGCGATGGCCATATCTGGAAGCTGACATCTGTCTAGCTGGCTACGACCATACCATCAGGTAAGAGTAGTCTAACGTCATCACGAGACTTGGTGATGATTCGATGGTTTCCGCCGCCAAGACGGTGCCTGGGAGACATCGTGCAAGTCAGCAGAAGGCTACTGGCAGCCAGGCTGACTTCACATACAGATTCTGGGAAGCTCTCACGGGCATCTGTTCTCGTACGATCCCGCATCCCGACAGCCAAGTGAACCGCCTCTGCATCTCGCCTGATAAGAGGTATCTTGCTGCGGCAGGACATCACACCGTCAAGCTTTACGACATCAAGTCAACAAACCCGACCGCTATCCTGACATTCGAGGGGCACACCAACAACATCACTGGCGTACAATTCCATTGCGAAGGGAAGTGGATGGTAACGTCATCCGAAGACGGCACCGTCAAGATCTGGGATACTCGCACAGGTAATGTCCAGCGCAACTACTCCCACGGCGTACCCGTGAACGACGTTGTGATACATCCGAACCAAGGCGAGCTCATATCCTGCGACCGCGGTGGTAATGTGCGCATTTGGGATCTCAGCGAGAACAAATGCTCTCACCAACTGATCCCGGAAGAGGACAAGTCAGTCGCATCAGTTACAGTCGCATCCGATGGATCTCTCCTCTGCGCTGCCGTATCCAACTCTCAGAGCGGAGCCGTCTACGTCTGGCGAATGATCACCAAGAAGGATGTGACCTCACTAGTTCCAGTCACAAAGTTCCTAGCGCACCAGACGTATATCACTCGAGTCCTCCTCTCTCCAGACGTTCGCCATCTCGCGACTTGCTCCGCTGATCATACCGCCAGAATCTGGACCCTCGATCAACTGAACGTTACTACCGTTGACCCTGTTCTCACCGAAGAGGAGCAAGAGGGCACATCTCAAATGGCACCAGCAGCCGAGTGTCCATTCGTGTTGCAGACCGAGCTCGACGGTCACCAGAGATGGGTCTGGGATTGTGCTTTCAGCGCAGACAGTGCCTACCTGGTCACAGCGTGCAGCGATCACTACGCAAGACTGTGGGAGCTGAGTAGCAAGAGCGTCATTCGACAGTACAACGGACATCACCGTGGTGCAGTTTGCGTGGCGTTGAATGATTACAGCGAAAGTCGGTGATGTTGTTTTTGTTGTTTCGACTTGGACTTCTCCATCGGCTTTTCGGGAGGAAGAGGAGGGGGGGGGGGGGGGGGGGGGGGGGGGGGGGGG